>CM066574.1:7347500-7857500 GCA_033816785.1 Picus viridis | reverse complement strand
TTACAGTTAATTAGAAGTTTATGACCTTATGATGCAATTGTTGTAACCCTTGCTCAATATACTTTTCAGACAGAGCATTCAGAACACACAGAAGGGCTGTATTTTATGGCTGCAGTGTTTGCTTGAGCTGCACAGATAAGAGAGAGCTGTAGAGAGGTCTCTGTTCAAGACAAAGCAGAGACATTTTGGCCATGTAGTATTTGCAGGGTCTGAGTATCTCTGCCAAAAGAGCTTATGAAGTGTAGGTGTAAGGCACACTGATCTGTTGACTTCTGCTTTCTCTGGCAGCAGGGCTGGAATTTTGTTCTTGCACTTTTGGAGGGGAGGAAAACTAAGGAGGGAGTATGTGTCATTAACACATAAGGGAAGTGAGAATAGTTTGGGAGTTTCTTTAATGAATTGGTTTTATACATATATATATATATATATATATATGTATATATATATATATTTATTTAAGAAAGGCAGCTTTGGAATTTGACATTTGTTTCACCCAAAGATTTTCAAAGTGCTGCACATTGTTTTTTTCACACAGTTCACAGACATTATGCTGATTTTATGGATAAGCTAAATGATTCATAAAGTGAACAGTAAATAGAGTGTCATTTTCAGGTCTATGAATAGATTCAAAGATTCTTGAAACCCTAATCCACTTGATCCCACTTAATGCCTTCAAGATGCATTAACAGGACAAAAAGGAGTTTAATCGACGTGCATTAAACCCAGTTTAGGCATTGTAACCCTTCTGCTAACAGAAGTAGCCACATGAAGAAAAAGAAGGAAGCATTAGCTTGCCTCTCCCTGGAAAATAAGTAAACAGGAATGTATGCTACATCCTGGCTGGCATTTTAATCTCATCAGATCTGAGCTTTAAAAATGGCTGTTCTTTCCCTACTGCGCTTGCCGAGATGCTCACAGCACAAATGTGCTCTGAACACAACAGAACTAATTGAACAATCACAGCGAAGGAGGTCAAAACCCAACAAACAGTGCAGCATCTAAAATGACTCTGGAGGATTTTAACAGATGGACACTTGTAAATCTAACAGGATTTCCTACTGGTGAGAATGCCTTAGGTAAAATTCAGAATGTCTCATTAAATTGTCAGCCAGCTATGAGGCATTGCTCATGTGAATATGTACGGCTATGTAGCTTTACTGTAAATACACACAGACATGTATTAATGTAGGCCTGGAAAGCCACATTTGGATGTGAGTTTGGGTAGAAAACCCTTTCAAAATTGAAGGAGGATCAGATTAAACATTTCTGGCAGGGATCCATGAGAGATACAGAAAGGAGATTAAGCTGGGAGTCAGTTTTTTTCTCTCCCCATTCTTGAAGAAGTATGTGCATGTGCACTTCCATGCAAATGTGTAAATCAGTTTGTCTTAGACTTCTCCAATCCCTTCTGCTATTGCTTTCTTGTAACCTTCCATGTTCTTAGGCTGTTTATGAAATGCATCAACAGACTCAACACAGTTATAATAGTGCTCTGTGTCTCTCAAGTAGACGCTCTCGTGCCAAGAATTTGAATGTGGGTTAGCACAATGCAATGACAGAGCAGTCGCATGTTTCCATTTTCACACGTTTCTTTTACGTGGTGGCAGTGCTCTGGATGAGGGCAATCAGTCTGTTTCTCACCAAAATGCTTGTGTGTGCCCCTTTACCTCCTCCAGCAACCCTACTGCTTATGAGATCTGTGAGCCTGTTGTTCAAATCCACATTCCTGTACAGTTACACTTTCTCGGTAAGAGAAAGTCTCTGCTGGGTTTATTGGCATTTCTCACAGTATCTGAGTTCAAAGAAAATGATTACAAGTTAAGACAGAGCTCTGTTCTTTAAAGCACCACAGTGTATAGATCTGTTGAGTGATATATAACATAGAACAACTTCCAACTGAGGAAAGCTTAACGCAGCTCGGGCTAGCCTTGCTGATAGCTGCTCAGCTCCTAGAATTACTGCTTACAAACCATAAAGGCCGCAGCTTGAGTTTCATGGAGGGAGGGGGGTGATGTGTGTTGTGCACACCACAAATACAGCCACAAGGCGGGTAACCTGCCAGCTCTCTAACCTCAGCCAAAAAGTCTGGCCACTGCCTGACAGGCAGGGTATGTGTATGCACTGTCTATCAGGGGCAGGAAAACAGCTTAAAGGCAAAAAAAGAATCGTGTGAAACCACCAAATTCAGTCATGGGAGTATTAATGAGTCAAACCAACAGATTTGGTATCTGTTAAAACTGCCCTTCGGTTCGGTGGTATTTCTGGCGAGGAAACAGCCTGTAAATATAAACAGATCATTTCTCTCCTTACTGAAAAGCAGACACCTTGGAGGGAGGAAGCATTCTGCCTGTTTATCAGGGTCATAAATTCTACAGAAGGTTTTAGAACTGGCAAGAAGGGGAAAAAATTCACGATGAAGCTAAGAGATGCAAGACTTTCCCCAACACCCATCTCTCACTCCTAAGGCTCTTGTATTAAGGCTGGCACCGGAGAAAGAGCATTGAATGTGTAGGCATCAAAATGGGTTGTGGTAAGATGGCCACACTGGCACAAAAGTCGTGCTTGGTGTTGCTGTAATTAAAAAGTAAATAGTAAACAGCACATTGTTACATTAGATGAAGCAAATGCAATCTTCAGCAAAGCTTTAAGAAAGCAAGATACCTCAATACTATGCTATATCAATACTTTGTATTTACTGGAGATGATCAGAAGGGCAAATTGCTTCCAATGGAAAATTGTAGGGGGGCATGTATTGTTATACTTGAAAAGCAGAATTTTGATGAAAAATGAAGAAATTATTACATCCTCATTGTTCTGTAGAGGCTACCTTTTATTTTTCAAGTTTGAATTTTCTTCGTTTTCCCAATCTAATTTCCCCCACTTTAACTGCCCATCTCTGATTGAATTTTGTCATTATTAAGCATACACTAGTACATTATTACTTTAGTAGAAACACACTTCCTGTCATCTTTCAGCATCCTTCTCCTTTCTTCATACTGTCTTTTCACTTGTTTCTAACTTGAGCCTGAAAGAGAGAAGAAGTGCTACAGTATTAATGTTAGGAGACATCCTAAACCTTCAAAACAAGAAGACAATGAAAACATACATAAAGGTGGAGTTCCTATATTTGTTTATCCATGCCTTGTGTGTGTGAGAGTTTTTTTTTCCTCCCAGAAAGAAGTTCCCAACCCTTGAAACTGTGGCTTTTGCATTAGAGTGATCCTTGCAAAGCTTTTATGGAGGATACGAAAAAAAAATCCTGGTTGCTGTAATTATGAAGTTGCACTATCAAAGCAAGGGAAAATCAGGCATCAAATCTCTGCAGTGGGAGAAACCCCTCCAACAGCCCTCAGAACCACAGTGGTGTCCTGCCCTGGTGTGCTGCTGTCCTGAGCATGTTTGGGAGGGAACTGAGCAATGTGTCTTTCTCCCAGACTTTGCAGATCAAAGAGCTCTAGAAGATTTGTGAGATACGACTTATTGACAAAAGCCTTGTTGATTCTTCCCTGTTAGAGCATGTTTGTCTACATAGCTGCTAGCTCTCTGCTATAATCTCTAACACTGTGCACAGTAGCAAAGTCAGATTTACTGCTCTGTAATTCCCATAATAAGGCTGTTTCCCAACCAGAAAGGTTTTTCATTTATTATCTTACAGGGTCTATTATTAAGACTAAAATGTGAAAATGATCCTTACATCCATAGAATCACAGAATAGTTCATGTTGAAAGGGACTTTTAAAGATTACCTAGTCAAACCCTCTTGCAACAAGCAGGGACATCTTCAACTAGATGAGCATGCTCAGAGCTCCATCCAACTTGACCTTCAGGACCAAGTGTGGGGTCCTGCATCTGGGAAGTAATAACATGCAGGCACCGGTACAGGTTAGGGGCTGCCCTGTTGGAAAGCATCTCCACAGAGAAAGACCTTGGAGTCCTGGTGGACAGCAAATTATCCATAGGACAGCAATGTGCCTGTGTGTCCAAGAGAACCAATGGTATCCTGGGGTGCATCAAGAAAAGTGTGTCCAGCAGGGCTAGGGAGGTTCTTGTCTCCCTCTCCTCTGCCCTGGTGAGACCACACCTGGAATTCTGTGTCCATTTTTGGGCTCCCCAGCTCAAGAGAGAATGGGACCTGCTGAAGAGAGTCCAACAGAGATCCATGAGGATGATTAGGGGACTTGAGCATCTCCCCTATGAAGAGAGACTGAGAGGCCTGGGGCTCTCTTGAGAAGAGAGGACTGAGAGGGGATCTGATCAATGTCTATAAATATCTGAGGGGTGGGTGTCAAGTGGAGGAGGCCAATCTTTTTTGGTGGTGCACAGTAAAAAGACAAGAAACAATGGATGCAAGTGTGAATATAGAAGATTTCACCTCAACATGAGGAGAAACTTCTTCACAGTGAGGGTGAGGAAGCACTGGAGCAGGCTGCCCAGAGGGGCTATGCAGTTTCCTTCTCTGAACACATTTAATACCTGCCTGGATGCATTCCTGTGCAGACTATCCTAGGTGATCCTGCTTCGGCAGGGAAGGTTGGAATTGATCTCTGGAGGTCCCTTCCAACCTCTAATGTTCTGCAATTCAGTGTTTCCAGGGATGGGGCATCTAGAGCCTCTCCATAGGTGTATGTCTGAAAAAAATAGCTCTATTGCAAGATCCTTGCTGAGCTCCTCTTAGTGAGCACAAATGCAAAGGATTTATTTAGATTATCAGTAATTTTTATCTGTCCTGGCTGCTCCTTTATTATTTTGTTAATATTTTTCACCATGCCAGGTCTTCAGAAGGCATCTTGTTTCCAATGAGTTTGTTATTATTAGTTTTATTGCTCTAGCTTAAAATCTGGATCTAGATTTTAACTTTCCCAGATTTCAGAGATTCAGTTTTGGGCTATTATAAATGTTGACTCAGGATGTGGGGCCTAAGGTGTGGCTTTGAGCCTAACATTGCTTGCAAATATGGCTGTGCCCATGCAAGGTGACTCAATAAAATATAGAGTGGCACTCCAGGTGCTCATTTTTAGCGCATGTATTCCACACTGAACTATTCACAAGCAAAAAAATACATTGTTCCTACTCTGCAAATGAGACACAAGAACTTGATTAATTTCTCTTCAGGTTCAGATTATTTTATCTTCTCTCATCATCAGTGCTGCACCAAAATGCCACAGGATACAAGGCAGTCTGCAAGTTCTTTACTGCTGATGATCATATAGCAGAAGAAATGAACCCATCTATAAGATAAAAATGGTATGATTGTCTCTTACAGGTCTGTTGGTCAACAGATGTTGGATCATCTACAGGGAGCATCTACACATTTGCAGCGTTGCCTGCTAGCTTGCTGCAACCAGCAGCCACATAGCTGTTGGGATGGTAGTGCTCTGGCTAATGAAACTCTTCTGAGAGAAAGGCATAGTGCCACTAAACTGGGACTGACACAACTTTTAGCTATCTTGTTGGGATTGTGGCGTTCACTATATTCCTCAGACAGATTTATGGATCCACCTTGAGGAACATGTGGCTGTCTGACTGACTTCTGAATCTCTCCTTCAATGCAGCAAACTCTAGTTTTCTACAACCACTTGCCAACTTCTCCTTCACTGACACAGCCCAGGTTTGCTCTATGTGAATCCTCACTCTAACTTCACATTCTGTCATTGAAATAAGACACACAGATGAATAAATATATTGCAATGATGGTTTTGTGTTTGTGATAGGCTTTGCTGTTTTTCTGTGACACCATTTCACATTTGACAGGCAAATAAGGAGAAAGTAGATTTGCTTCTAGGAAGCAGTCTGATAAATATAAAAGGGGTGGGGAAGATTAGATTTTTGTGAGCTGTTTTTTAATTCCTAACCTCATACCTCAGCTCTGTAAACACTAAATAAACTCAACAGCAGACTTATTTTGTGACTTTTACCTTACTTGTACTATTATTAATTGTCACATTGGAATGGGCTGCTGGAGGTGTTCAAGAGGGGATTGGACGTGGCACTTGGTGCCATGGTTTAGTCATGAGGTCTGTGGTGACGAGTTGGACTTGATGATCTTTGAGGTCTCTTCCAACCTTGGTGATCCTGTGATTCTGTGAATGATAAGAGAGAAGTGGGGAAAGGATGCCAGAAACTTGCCCAAGAGGATTATTTTTTTTTTTTGGGGGGGAAAAATCTTAATTTGCAGCTTCTATTGATGCATTACCTTTCCCCTGAAAACTCAAGGCATAATATTAAGTACAGCAGTACCAAGAACCTGATTTACTCTATGCATCAAGGACAGCAAATAGGTCTGCCCTGTAAAGAAGTGAAAGCTTTTCTGTAGTTGACCTCTCACCAAGAAGAAAATGGAGAAGGAGAGGAAGATACAATTACTGACATTATTCACTTGTTATATGCAAATTTCAAAGATTATCCAGACAGTGTGTTGGTTTTTGTTGGTTTGGCTTGGTTGTTTGTTTTTAATTAACCATTCTTTTGGTGGTGAAGGTTCATTCAGAAAGAGGTAAAAATCTGAAGAAACTGGTTGCACTTTTTAGCAGTCATATTTCTGACAATTTGTTAAAGACAGAAATCTTCATCTTCCAGGAGAAGCAAAATATGGATGCAACATAGACCTTCTAAAGCAGAAGACTGCTGATATTGAGGAAGAAAGATGAGGAAGAAACATAAGGGTGCAAAAAAACCCTTGCTTGTACTTGAGTAGCGACTACTAAAAAGTCATAATACTCAGAATGACTCTTTCCCCCCATTTTTTTAAACCCAAGCATAGAGCATGTCTCTCTTCTCTACTCATCCAATGCTTTGTCACCAAGACAAGCAAGAATTTAGATTGTATCTAAATCGTATCTAACATGAATGCAGTTGCAAGGGACGCATACAGATGTTCACAAAGCAAAACCATCCCGCTTGGCTCTCCCTGACTGGGGAGCATTCTCCCGGGAAGAGCTGATCTTTACAGAGTTGGAAAGCCAGGAGTGGTGCTTCTCTATCTACCCTGTGTCTTGAGTATGCTGAGGAAATGGTGGCAACAGGAGGAGTTCCATCTCTTTGCTGCACTTCTCAGTGGGAAAAGGCTTGCAGCTGCTGTCAGCCCACTGCAAGGGAGGGGGCTGTGTGTTGAGAGCATACCTTTTTTCTCTGAGTAGTGCCTGAATTATCAAGTCTGATTGAACTGGCCATGTCAGTAAAGTGTCCCTCCTTGGCAATCAGAAGGCATGCAGTGGAAATTTGTAGCAAGAATTATTTTGGCAATCTATTCATGCTTGTAATAATCATTCCAGATGGCACTAATAGGAGAAGACCTTATACTGTCTCTGTAGACCAACCTGACTCTGTGATTGAATTCAGGAACAGCATGAAATAAAATGCAGTGAGACCATGCTGGCTTCATTAGTTTTTGGGCCTTTAATCAGCTAGGACCCAGGAGTAGGAAGCAGTGCAAAATCCTAGCATCCTTAAGGCTACTAAGTCTCCCAGAGGAAAGATTAGTTAAAAGTTCTTGGAGAACTTTTAATATTCCAAGTGAACTCAGTGCCCTGGCTGGAGTTTGCAAATAGGTGGGTTTTATAGTGCCTAATGTTTAGGCAGACACAGCATCTAAGTATGTCTTGTCCAGCTGGCAAGTGCTGCCAATGTCATGCTGTGCCCTTTTTCCTCAGGATTTAGGGCTTTTAGGGCTATTAGAGCTTTCCAGGTATCAGGGCTTTTCTCCAAGATATGAAAGATCTGGGACCATGGTACTTCCATCTCCTAGGACACCGATGCATGTCCTCTTTGAAAAGCCCTATTGCCCCAGGTGCAGCTGCTTTGCCACCTGTAGGGTAGTTAAATATTCATGGTGAGGAAAGAGGAAAAATAGCCCTAACAGTTGGTAGGGGTCACAAAGGGTCGAGCAGAAGTACTAGTGTATCCTGTGCTGCCTGCTCCCCACAAGGTCACCATCCTCTTCTCTTTCTGGAGGTCCTTCTCTGACCCCTGACAATAAGTGATAACTGGTGCTGGGATCTTCAGAGGATCGCCAGAGTAAAGTGATAGGCACAGGATGTGTGGCAGATGGGTTGGTGGCAGCCAAGGGGAGGAAGAGTATCCAGGTCCTCCAAGCCCTTTATTTTTTGTCATGACTGTACAGCTTCTCAACACCAGGATCTTTACAAGTAATCACAAGGTTTACTCTAAGGAATATTTACTTCACACAAAGTGACTAAACTTCAATAGGCCAAAGAAAGGCTTTCCCACCCCCACAGCTTTGTAAAAAAACGTATGGGTGGACAGAGATTGCATTTCTGCAGCATGTTTAGATTCACTTGGTCTTGAGGCAGCAAAGGCACTTAATGTGACCTGGCATCTAAGTCCTTTTGCAGAAACAACTGTAATTCCCTCCTAGCAGAAAACCAAACCCATCTGCAGTAACTACACATGCATTGACAGCTTCCAGAAGGACAAAGAAATAAAGCAATTAATGTAACTTACAAAACCAAAGTGACTACTCCGCATCAGGAATGACTCACATGACAAAAAAAAAGTTCCCTGAAGTGATCATTGTTTTTATAACAGTTCAGAAATATCTTGGAAATGAAGAAGCACTTTATTTATTTCTTTATCTATCAATGAATTGATTTAAAAAAATTGAATAGCAATAAAATATTTTTAATTTTATAAAAAGGGTAGAAAATTACTTAAAGCCATTAGGATTTTTTTCTTCCCCCCAGTAAAACTGCATACTTTCTAATGTAGGAAGATTTTGCCTTAAGAGATTTTAAAGTCCCTGAAATGAGTAGATAGTGAAGCATGTCCAAGTTGCATGGGCTGTAGCATGTGCACCTACAATAGCTATAGGACACAATGCATGGATAGAGTCTTATGCAGTAATCCTGTGGCAAGAGAAGTACTCCCTTTGACTTCACTGAGAATCAGGAAGGACCTTAAGGAGTAGAAACGTAGAGCATAATGGAAACAAAGCTTAGTTTTGTTGTGAATTATAATGCTGCCATTGAGTTTATACTCAGTTTAACCTAATAAACAACGTGAGATGAGCAAAAATTGCTCCTTTCCATTCTGCTGATTTTGCAGACTTCAAGAAGCTTGAGTATGAAATAAATAACTTGCTCTTAATAAATTTCAGCATGGATAATATATTTAAACGTAGGAAGGTGTAGATGTATTTTTATTGCATTGCTGGCTACCTCTCTGCATTACTCCAGACAAATACAGAAGTCTAAAAACTACAAGGAACTGCCTTAAACTGATTTGTCTATTTGTCACAAGTAAAACGGGACCATGATGTTAGGGAAGGTTTTGGAGGCTGAGACAACTGTATCAATGTAATCAGTAGTGTGTTTCCTGAATGATTGGCCAGATTGTATAGCTCTGTCTGTGTCATAAAAATGCAACAATAAAAGTACACTGAGAAAATGACTGGAAGTCACTGTAGACTAATCTAAGTCACATCTCTCTATGTTATTCTTCATTAGATGGATGATGTCTTTACTTTTTGCTTACTGCTGCACAGACATTGTGTGTCTCCTGGGGCATTTGAAATAAAGCTGCAGGTGAAAAATGCAAAGTGATGGGCATTTAGCTTAGGTTATATTAGTAGATTCTTGCCCCTAAGGGTGGCTTATCAATACAGGCTCTCAAGCTGCTCAGAAGACTCTCTAAGAGCTAGGTCTCAGTTTTTATTTAAACATGTGATATTTTCCCTTTTTGCCAAGATTTGTTAGTTCAGCTTCTGCTAACTTCTGAAGGAAAATAGTCCCCAACTTGGGGCTATATGCAAATAATCAGGGCACAGTTTGTGTGACATTGCAGGCAGGTAGCTCAGGAACACTGGAAGAGTTTAAAAGGAGACTGGATGAGGCACTTGGTGCCATGGTTTAGTTGATTAGATGGTGTTGGGTGATTGGTTGGACTTGATGATCTCAAAGGTCTTTTCCAACCTGGTTAATTCTGTATGTTAATTCTGTATGTTAACACCTGCAGTGTGCCCAGGCAGCCAGGAGGGCCAATGGCATCCTGGCCTGCATCAGGAACAGTATGGCCAGCAGGAACACTGCCCCTGTACACTGCACTGGTTAGGCCACACCTTGAGGACTGTGTCCACTTCTGGGCCCCTCAGTTTAGGAAGGATGTTGACTTGCTGGAGCGTGTCCAGAGAAGGGCAACAAAGTTGGTGAGGGGCTTGAAACACAAGCCCTATGAGGAGAGGCTGAGGGAGCTGGGGTTGCTTAGCCTGGAGAGGAGGAGATGCAGGGGTGACCTTATTGCTCTCTACAACTACCTTAAGGGAGGTTGTAGACAGGCACCAGAACAAGAGGACACAGTCTCAGGCTGCACCAGGGGAGGTTTAGGCTGGAGGTTAGGAGGAAGTTTTACATAGACAGAGTGATTGCCCATTGGAATGGGCTGCCCGGGAGGTGGTGGAGTCGTCGTCACTGGAGGTGTTCAGGAGGAGACTTGGTGGGGTGCTTGGTGCCATGGTTTAGTTGATTAGATAGTGTTGGATGATAGGTTGGACTTGATGAGCTCAAAGGTCTCTTCCAACCTAGTTAATTCTATTCTATTCTATTCTATTCTATTCTATTCTATTCTATTCTATTCTATTCTATTCTATTCTATTCTATTCTATTCTATTCTATTCTATTTCATGTTTCATGCCAATATAGTGTGTTCATTCCTAATGGCAGCGCTACGAATAGACAGGATCACTCTGAAGGGCTCTTAGCACTTGAGAAGTGTGTAGCTGATGGGTGTGTTGGGGTTGGTGGCTTTTTTGTTTGTTTGTTTGGTCTTTGGTTTTGTTTTGGTTTTAAATAAACAAATTGAATGTTTCTTACAACCAATGCTTTTGGAGTTTAAACCAGAAATTATTCATGTTGCAAGACAGGATGTATAAGATCTAATGTATTTGGTGTGTTAGGGAGTAGCAGGGAAATTGGTGATTATGAAATTTGTTTGCTTTTCCTCTGGCTAATTTACTGATGTGATAAATTTTTATCAATAGTCCCTGTGCTGGGTAAGTAAATCTGTGGATGCTTTATGCATAGCTGCTTACCTTTGTGAAGTCTTTTAATATCTCTTTTTCTGCTGGCCCTATTCTATGATCCTTTTCTCCATCAAAGCTTAAATCCAAACACAAAACTGGACAGATAAAAGCACACACGCAAACCTCCAGCCTCTTCTAATTCCTTGCATAAGCCTTAATATCTCCATTTTCTCCCTTTTACTACCTTTTCCTTCCAGCTTTCTTTTCCCATTTCTTTTTTCTTGTATGACCAATAAGAATTCACAAAGAAGTCACAGATTGGACTTGATGATCTTTGAGGTCTTTTCCAACCTTATTCTATGATTCTATGAATCGAGAGAAAAAAACATGTGCTCACTCCCTGCAGATATGTAGTCTATGGGCAGAGCTTAGTCCCTTGTGCTCATGACCATCTTGCCAATGCTCTTTCCTTTACAACATTACTTGTGAATGTATTTCCTTGGTAGAGCAGAAATGGTTCTAAGGAAGCACAGATAGTCCAGGATATTAAGCAACTACTAATATTATTGGAGAGTATTAAAATGCATAGGACTACAGCTCAGTGATCATTTGAAGATCTCATGCTTAGAAATGGAGCTGAAGTGTTTGCACAAGTTTCCATGTAACTTCTTTCTATTCTTCCACTTTCTGCTGGTCATATACTCCTTATTCCAGAGCTTCTGCACTGTTAGACCTCTGTCTGTTTTGAGGTTTGTTCTCTTTGACTTTGCCTTAATAGGACAGTGAGTTATGACTAAGAACAGGGGCTGGCAATAGTGCTGTTGCCTCTGAGTGGAGGTAGAGAGATTAAAACTTGATGGGTGTGCAAAAATCCATCCATGATACTCTGAATACCACCTCTTTCACGTGGACCAAAAAACCTTTTGTGTGAACAGTGACTTACAGAGCTTTGAGAGTATTTAACTTCTTCCTGAGGTCATACCATAGAATTCCTCTGAGCTGAGGGTGATCTGTCCCTGGATATGAGCTTCTGCAGTGCCCTGCCATTGTGCAGCAGCTGAGTGCATGCATAGTAACTCATCTTGCATGACCTATTATTTCTGAGAAAGTCATCCTGTGGAGGGTTGAGAGAAAAACCACAACTGAATCAGCCAAGTGAAAAAAATACTTAATGTATTTCTAGGATTTGGGGTTTGAGTCTCACTACAAATGAGAGAGAAAAAGGGAGAGAGGAACAGAGAGAGAGTGGGAGGAAGATATTTTTTTAAGTCTACAGGAATAGAATGAATGTCCTCCTGTGCCTTCAAGATTTCCTGTCTCAATGCGATGTCATTATCTTACTTACAACAAAAATATCGCATTAGGGCAAATGCCAACCTATAAACATAATAAATACTGTACATGGGCCCCCTATACCAAATCCTGTTCTTTGGTCAGTTCTGTAATCCATTTGGGCAAGGACCCAATTATTTGGGAAACAGAGATTGATTTTATTTCAGATACAATTCATATTGTGCCCTGTCTGATTAAAAAATATTCAGTTCAATTAGATGTAAAGATATGACCTGCTTCATTGGTCACACCTTGAGTACTGTGTTCAGTTCTGGGCCCCTCAGTTTAAGAAGGACATCAAGACACTTGAACGTGTCCAGAGAAGGGCAACAAGGCTGGTGAGAGGCCTTGAGCACAAGCCCTATGAGGAGAGGCTGAGGGAGCTGGGATTGTTTAGCCTGGAGAAGAGGAGGCTCAGGGGCGACCTCATTGCTCTCTACAACTACCTGAAAGGTGGTTGTAGCCAGGAAGGGGTTGGCCTCTTCTCTCTAGCAACCAGCACCAGAACAAGAGGACACAGTCTCAAGCTGCACCAGGGGAGGTTTAATCTGGAGGTAAGGAGAAAGTTCTTCACTGAGAGAGTCATTCGCCATTGGAATGGGCTGCCCGGGGAGGTGGTGGAGCCACCGTCCCTGGAGGTGTTCAAGAGGGGACTGGATGTGGCACTTGGTGCCATGGTCTAGTCATGAGGTCTGTGGTTACAGGTTGGACTCGATGATCTTCGAGTCTCTTCCAACCTTAGTGATACTGTGATACTATGATTGTGATTTCCTTTGTAAATCCTGGTGAACACGTTAGCTTCCTGCCATCTTACTGGGATAGAGAGGAAATAAACATTTTCAATGTAGAACTCCACCCCACCCCCGCCCCACCCCGTGAGATATTAAAGCAGAATGTATGAATGAAACTCGGAAACACCTTTCAAAATAAGCTGCTAAACTTACAATTAAACAGCAGCTAATTTGCAGGAGTCTCTCTGAAGACATGCTCACTAGGACTGCAAAGTATGCATGTGTTTTTTTAAGTAGCAGTGACTAAGTTTTTTGGAGTGGATGGAGATCTAATTTGCAGCAATTTAACTCATAACAGAATCAACAAGGTTGGAAAAGACCTTAAAGATCATCAAGTCCAACCTGTCACCCAAGACCTCATGACTACTAGACCATGGCACCAAGTGCCATATCCAATCCCCTCTTGAACACCTCCAGGGATGGCGACTCCACCACCTCCCTGGGCAGCACATTCCAATGGCTAACAACTCTCAATGTGAAGAACTTTCTCCTCACCTGGAGCCTAAACTTCCCCTGGCACAGCTTGAGACTATGTCCCAATGTTCTGGTGCTGGTTGCCTGGAAGAAGAGACCAATGCCCTCCTGGCTACAACCTCCCTTCAGGTAGTTGTAGAGAGCAATAAGGTCTCCCCTGAGCCTCCTCTTCTCCAGGCTAAGCAATCCCAGCTCCCTCAGCCTCTCCTCACAGGACTGTGCTCCAGACCCCTCCCCAGCTTTGTTGCCCTTCTCTGGACACCTTCAAGTGTCTCAGTGTCCTTAAATTGAGTGGCCCAGAACTGGACACAATACTCAAAATGTGGCCTAACCAATGCTGAGTATAGGGGCACAATGACTTCCCTGCTCCTGCTGGCCACACTATTCTTGATGGATGCCATTAAATAAGTTTGTACAGAAGGGACACTGTGTTTTTTCTGTTACTTTCTGAAAGATTGTTACAGTTTGAAGGGGGAACTTTAGCCTAGTCCCTGACTGCAAAGACTGAAACTAAAATAAAATTACAATTGGATATAAAAGAAAAATAATGATAAGGTCTATATAATTCATTGACTTGCTAATGGAGATAATGAGTAGGGGCAGAAGCAAATATTTTTTTCTCTTTTCCTCTTTTGTGGCTTCTGCTTGCAGCTTCTCTCTCTTCCATGGCCTTGCCAAGGGTATCTCTGTTTGGACTACCGTATGAGGTAATGGAATGGAGGGAGGGAGTGGCAGAGGAGGTGAATCATAGAATTATAGAATCAGTCAGGGTTGGAAGGGACCACAAGGATCATCCAGTTCCAACCCCCTGCCATGGGCAGGGGCACCTCACACTGGATCAGGCTGGCCAGAGCCTCATCCAGCCTGGTCTTAAACACCTCCAGGGACGGGGCCTCAACCGCCTCCCTGGACAACCCACTCCAGGGCTTCACCACTCTCATGGTGCATTTACACTTGATATAGAAATCTGATTTATTTACTAGATATTTAAAGTCTTCTCATGCTACCAGATATTTATTTTATTTTTTTTCCTGATGGTGAAGCTGAAGATGAGATTTCAAAGAGGAAAGTTGCAACCAGCATTAGACGATGAAGTTCTCTGGAGTAACAAACCCTAATGCTTCCTGCTGCTGCAATTGCCATAGAAACAAAAATGCCCTTCTCTGTAATGAAATATTGCCACTTGAGGGGATTTAGAGAGTTGCATGCAAAGGCCTTGATCCTGCAAGTTAGTGAACAACCCTGGTGAGGTGCTGGGACTCTGGTTCCCAAGATATTTACATAGATCACACCTACTGATTTTCAGAACCTAAGAAAGCTTGATGTAAAAAGATTTTTGAGAGTGTGACCTCTGTGTGCCTTTCAATTCTTCCTGAAAGGGCTGCGGATTTAAGACTAAACTATTTTCCCATTGCTACTGCTTAGGACTTCTGCTATTTAAACATTAATAGTTCTGGTCTCTTCATAAGTCTGGCTGGCATTTTTTTGAGGCTAGAATGGATCAAAGAAGGCAGCCACTGATGCAGAACAGACAGATGTCAACACAGCCCCAAAAATATTGGTTTAACTTGTCCAGTTCTTACTATTTTCATATCCTTATTTCAATCCTATCCAGTCAGGTGGCTGAAGCATGGTATATTCCTTATTTATTACTGAAGGTACCAGAAACTATCCAGAGCAAGTGGTCAGAGAACAGTCTACAACTTAAATATGTATATATATATTTTTAATCCATGAAAGAATCTATTTTTTTACAGAGAAAGCAAACAGGAGCAATAATAATCAAAGCAGTATTTACCCCTTAATAACAGCATATTTTTATATGGGTGCTGGAGGTTAATAGCACTGTTATTTACTCCTCTGCCCAAAAGTACTGAAGGATATGAAATGTAGCACTCAATAAAGCTGAGCTGTCAGATAAATAACACTCATATTACTCTCTGACAGATTCTTTTGCTACACGGGGATATAAATAACGCTAAGAAAGCAGTTCCTACATTACAAGTTTACTGATGTGTAAAATGTAATTTTAAAAAGAGCCCAAAGCACCAGGAATGTGGCTCACTCTAAAATGATATATAGAAAGAGATACATGGCACATCTAACACCTGTAAGGAGAGACAGTAGGAGAGTGAGACATCTTTGTGAGCATGGAATGCAGCACAAAAGCGGAAATAAACGCCAAGAGCAGCTCCCATTCTGGGAAGTGATAATAGCTTTATTCACTGAGCAAAGCTTCAAAATGCTAATGATAATGTTTCTGTTTCTGTGTTCACAGCCCTCAGAGGGATGGATTAGCCAGGAACAGGCTGGCTCTCAGAGCAGAATTTAACAGCATTTGTGTTCAGAAAATAGATAGCATGATAAACTCCTCATGCAACACAGGAAATTTGTACTCAGCTCTGGTGAGGCCACACCTCGAGTATTGTGTCCAGTTTTGGGCACCACAATACAAGAGAGATGTGGAGATGCTGGAGCCAGTGCAGAGGAGGGCAAGGAACCTGGGGAAAGGCCTGAAGAATAAATCTTATGAAGAATGACTGAAGGAGCTGGGGCTGGTCAGTGTGAAAAAGAAGAGGCTGAGGGGAGACCTCACTGCTGTCTACAACTACCTGAAAGGACATTGTGGAGAGGCTGGTGCTGCTCTCTTCTCAAAGGTCATTAGTGATAGAACAAGAGGGAATGGCCTCAAGCTGTGGCTGGGTAGGTTTAGGCTGGACATTAGGAAACATTTTTTCATTTAAAGAGTGGTCAGGCATTGGAATGTGCTGCCCAGGGATGTGGTTGAGTCATCAACCCTGGATATGTTTAAAGGTGTTTTGGGTGCGGTGCTGGGGGATATGGTTTAGGGGTGAACCTTGCAGAGTAGGGTTCCGGGTTGGACTTGGTGATCCTGAGGGTCTTTTCCAACTTGAATATTTCTGTGATTCTGTGAAATTTCCTTCTGAGGGTTTCCTTTTCCACAAGCACTCAGGTGGACCAGATTGCACCTCTCCAGCAGTGAACAGTCACAAAGAAGGATACATCAGTGGTTTTTCAGCTGCATCCTCTAACGTTAGGATAACACTTCATCAGTTCAGCCCCTTGAAAGTGAAGAACACTGCATTTGTAACACTGGGTTTCAGAGTGATTCTGTAAGAAGAAAGATATAGGTAGGTAGGTAGAAAGATAAATAGGAAGGAAGGTAGATAGGTAGGTAGGGAGATACATAGGAAGGGAATCAGTATAAATAAGGAAGGGGTTGGTCTCTTCTCTCTAGCAACCAGCACCAGAACAAGGGGACACAGTCTCAAGCTGCACCAGGGGAAGTTTAGTCTGGAGGTGAGGAGAATGTTCTTCACTGAGAGAGTCATTTGTCATTGGAATGTGCTGCCCGGGAGGTGGTGGAGTCACCATCCCTGGAGGTGTTTAAGAGGGGATTGGATGTGGCACTTGGTGCCATGGTCTAGTCATGAGGTCTGTGGTTACAGGTTGGACTCAATGATCTTTGAGGTCTCTTCCAACCTTAGTGATACTGTGATACTATGATACTGTATCTTTGGACTTCCAGAGGGCAAACTTTGACTTGTTTAGGAGACCTTTTGGTGGTATTCCCGGAGAGGTAGTCCCGAAGGACAAAGGAGTCCAGGAAGGCTGGACATTCCTCAAGAGGGAAATCTTCAAGGCACAGGAACAAGCTGTCCTCAAGTTGTCCCTATGCAGAAGAGAGGCCTGGCTAATTAGAGAGCTTTGGGTAGAACTCAGGAAGAAAAGGAAAGTCTGACTATGAAGGAAGGAGCAGGCAGCTCCAGAAGAGTGCCAGGCTCTTGCAAGGATATGTAAGGAGAAAACTGAAAAGGCCAAAGTTCACCTAGAACTTAGTCTGGTCAGTGTCATTAAAGATAATAAAACATGCTTTTATAAATATCTTAACAGTAAAAGAAGAGCTAAGGAGAATGTCCACCCACTGCTGGATGCAGGAGGGACAAGGAAAAGGCTGAGCTGCTGAACAGCTACTTTGCCTCAGTATTTGTCAGTGACACCAGCTGCTCCTTGAGGGTTCAGCCCCTGGAACTGGAAGACAAGGATGAGGACTAGAAAGCAGCCCCCACCATCCAGAACAAGACCTACAAGGAGAGTCTAAGGGAGCTGGGGTTACTCAGTCTAGAGAAAAGGAGGTTGAAAAGAGTCCTCATTGCTCTCTACAACTACCTGAAGGGAGGCTGGAGTGAGGAGAGGGCAGCCTCTTCTTGATGACAAGTGACAGGAGTAGAAGAAATGGTTGCAAGCTGCACCAGGGGAGGTTCAGGTTGGATATTAGGAAATATTTCTTCACTGAAAGGGTAAGCAAACATTGGAATGGACAACCGAGGGCAGTAGTGGAGTCACCAGCCCTGGGGGTGTTCAAGTGGTGTGTAGACCTGGAACTTAGGGATGTGGTGTAGTGTTCACCCTTCAGTGCTGGGTCAAAGGTTGGATGGGATGGTCTTGGAGGTCTCTTCCAACCAGACATATTCTGTGATCCAGTGATTTTGTGTAAACA
Source organism: Picus viridis (assembly GCA_033816785.1). Lineage (NCBI taxonomy): Eukaryota > Metazoa > Chordata > Aves > Piciformes > Picidae > Picus > Picus viridis. The sequence continues at coordinate 7,839,410 of CM066574.1, read as the reverse complement.
TCTTCAGTGTTGTTGATGCTTCATGCAGATGTATCTCTGCAGCGTGTGATGGAGAAAGAAGGAATTGCTTCATCCAGGAGAACTGTACAACTTCTTTTAATTGTTCTACCTCCAGCTTCTCTACTGCTCACTCTTTCAGAAAGCTTTCTTTGTGGTGCTTTGGATACAAAATTATGCTGTCTGAGCTACTTCCATGGTGAGCATTGAAAATCAGGGAAATCTTCAGCTTCATCTAACAAAGATTATTAAAATTAAGCTCATATCATTACAACAGAGAGGCCCTGCAGCCTTTCCCCTGTGCTCCTTTGCCTTCAGTCCCTGGCTGTGGAGAGTTGGTGCTGAGCAGGAGACACCTCTAGGGCAGACGCATCTCTACACTGCTGAAGAGAGCTGTTTGATAGTCCCATAGCTCCAGAGGGGCTCTAAGCAATGACTGTGGCTCTGCTTGAAGTGCTGTGTAATGTCATCCTTTGGATGACTGCTTCCAAAGGGTCTTATTTTGGAGCTTCTTGAATAATTACATTCCCCACATAGTCTGAGGTGGGTATTTTCAAGAGCTCTTGTCCTGCAAATCACTGTGTGCTGTGTTTTCTGCTGGTTTGTGCCGTTACAGAGAACATCTGCATTGTGTTACCTATCAATATGTACAAAACAAAACCCCCTTTCTATTTCCTGAATGTCTGATTTAGGAAAATGTCAGTCTTGTCTAGTGTTTAGTGCAATAAATAAGCTCCTGCTATCACCCATGAAAGACCCCAGTGACATCTGTTCAGTGCCTGCATTTTGTAGGGGAGAGAGAGAGAGTGAGAGAAGGACAGACAGAAAAATGAAAGGTGGACTGTCAGCTGTTGACCTTATAGCTGAGCTTGGATGTGGTGGAGGTGGATGACTGCTCTTGAACAGTCCTGGATCTTGGTTTTGTTTTTTTATGAGAGATAATAAAAGGATAATTCAGGGTTATTGTCCATGATATTAATATTTCGAAACTTCTTGGAAATATTATGCTGATATTTTAAGTTCTATGTTTCTGGAACAGTTGCATGTGTCTCCTTTTGCTGAATTGCAAATGATCATCCTCAGAGCATTAATAAGCACACAAAGAAATGAGAACAGGAAAGCCACTTCTAAAATGCCAGAAATGTCTTTGTCCAGCTAAGAAAATTTGTAGCACAAACCAGAAGATGCAGAGTGCTTAAACAATAGCAGCACAACAAGAGGAAGGAGAAGCAGCAAGTGTGCTGATGGTTTGGACTAAATATGCAAGTTGCACATTTCAGTCAGAACTGGATGCTGTGGGATTATTTAGATGTGAGTAGAAAGATGTCTCTTCGGACTTCCCTACTAATGGCAAAAAGATTTCTGTGTTTGAAATGACTCTGTATTCTGTCTTCTTCCATGAAAATAAAGAACTTACTCAAATTGATATTAATTAAGGATATGGGGGAAAGTACTTCTGCAGTGGAGGAGTGAGAACTCTCTAATTTCTTTTAAAATGTGTCTCAGGCATAGTAGTTGCCATAATAAAGAGGATAAATTTTGCAAACATTGTGAATATATCTATTTGGGAAGTCAAAACAAATATGATGTAGACCCAGGCTTTGTCATAGATAAATAGTTCTTTTTGTAGCAAGCCCTGGAGTATTTAGAGCAACACAGCAAAGTCCAATGAAGTGTCAACGCAAGCCAGGAGCATTATTATTTATTGTCAGTTAGGACCTTCATCACTTACTGACATCACTGAAAATATTACTGGTGATTGATACTGATGGCAATGATGATTACTCTTGCAATAACCTTAATTAAAATAATGAAGTACTATTGCACAGAATTTGGTTGTTGCCCAGGCAGGATAATGTATAAGCAGCAGAAGGAAGTCATCAGCTCAGAGAGTGCTTCATATTTCAAGTGTGACATTGCTAAGGAAGCAAAGCAGCATTGTGTGCCATTTCTCCACTATTCCTGCTCCTTCTCCTATGTGTGTGCATAGACAAAAAATTGCTGAAGTAGATGCTACAGAGACTGTCTCTTAGTTGCTAATCCTGATTCTCTACCATGATAAAGTGTATATTGCCCACAGTGGTGGTCTTGCTGTTTCTGCTGCTTTCCTAAGATGCTGCAAGTCTCCAAGAAACTTTTCTGTGCCATTACTCTCAGAGAACTTTTCTCTGCCAGCTTGATCTTCCTCTGCCACAGTGAATAAACCAAGGTCAAAGGTTATAAGGGACCTGGAAGAAGGAGAGTAATTTCTGACCTCTCCTGTTCTAGGCAGTCAATGGCAGAAAAATCCCCAAGCATTGAAATCTAACTTAATCTCATTATCTGTTTTATTAGCTGTGCATTTAAAAGCTCAGAATATAGATGCAAATTCTGAACCACCCAGGCTGGCTGAGCTGGTCTCAGACTCAAGTCTCTCACAGCATGAGGAGCAGCTATAAAGATCACAGGCAGATCCAATCTCAGAGCAGGAAGGTCTGCATTTCAAAAGGAAAATGCTGTCACCATATTTTAGGCTTTTGGATTGCTCTAAAACAGTAAGGTGTATACACATTGAAGAATAAACTGATTATAAGGATATTAATAATAAGTCTTTAATTTCTGGCTGGTGTGGCCTTATGATTTTCAGTGAACTGGGGATCGTTTAAACACCATTTCAAGAATTGCATATCTGCCATATCAGCTAAGACACAGACATACCTCATTTAGGAGGTAACATAATAATAATGAAAAAAAACCCTTTGTCTGAGCAGATGAAAGGTAACTGTGCATCAAATTAGGAGCTAAGTCTAGAATTGCCACATTGTGCCACTGAGATGATCTAATTTTGGATTTTCTGTCACTTGTCCTTCCTTGTTTCTAGGTCAAAGACTGATGATGTTCCACATTACTTTGCCTGCAAGTTTGCACCTTGTCCCTTTGCCTGTCCACAGCTTATGAAACATGCCAAGTGGTTTTTTTTTTTTCCCTGCTACTTTCCACTTACTTTAATTCACTGAACACTTCCTTTCGCACTCACACCAAAATGTTTGAATATAACCTTCCTCTTAAATGAGAAAATACTGTAAAGCTAAGCAGTATTTTGTATAAATTACACACTCTGCAAGTGAAAAGGGAGAGATGGATGATGGCCAGATGAAGGAGAAAGGGCATGACTTAGGCACTGGTGTTACTTGTACAGACTGCAGGTTCCGCTGGCGTAGCTAAGGATGCATCCTCACTAGCATCATTACAGTTGCTTCAACCACCACAGTCCCAGTACCACCAGTGTCCTCTAAAATTATACCAATAATTATTTTTTTTGTCTGAATACATTATCTTTTCTCATTAGTTAAGCCTGTATCCTGTCTCTGTTAAGAGGAAGAGAAATACAAAGGAGATATGCAATCAGCTGAGTAGCTGATGGCTGTAAAACTGGTTTCACATAAGATGGTATCAGGGTTTGAATTTTCTTGTGCATAACAAGAAAGTGTATTTGCCTTTACAATGAGATGTTTTGCCTGTTAAACACCACACAAAGTGCCAAATGCAGAGTGGGAAACCCCCTGAATCCTCTCTTACAGTCATTGCAGGCAATGGTACAGATTGAAGTGTAATATTTCTTAAAGAAAGGAGAAATGGTTCAACTAACAGATGCACTTGGCTAAGCATCCTATTCTCGGTAGAGGATGGCATTTGCAGAAGGTACCTTTGACCCAATTTTGTAGCACAGTAAAATCTCTGTGGCTTTGTGTCTTGATCTGCCACCAAGAAACTGAGAAAAAGGTTGCCCCATTTAGGCCATTTGACAAACATGCAAGGAAATGGGTTCAGCAGTAGTTTCTAAAGAATTGTGTCAGGAGTGGAGCACTGTTGAGAGACCAGAAGGGAAGAGGAGAGGGTGTGTGTGTGTTTGTTTGTGCCCTGAGAGAAGTCTTATGCAAGGAGAATTAGTCAGAGGGCAGGCACAAGAGAATTTCAGCTAGGCAGAAATAAGAAGTTTACAGTAAAGAATATCTGTTGAGGTACCAAAAAACGTGAAGGTTTAAGCTGGTATGGGGGATGAGTGGGAAAAAGGCATCAAATCAGTGTAAACCAACTCAATGTTCAAGACTAGAGATTTAGGTGCCACATAAAGCAAGACAGCTTTACACAGAAAGCAGAGAGGGGCTCTATTTTAAGTAAACATGCTTAAGTGTTTTAAGAATAATAAAAAAAAAAGAAAACAGGCCACATTCAAATGCATTTCTACACAGGATAGTGGTGCATGTTATAAAAATTAAGTCTTTGAAGAGTTTCCACAGAAAAAGTAGTCCTCTCTTTAAAAAAAAATTAAAATAATCCAGACACAGAAAAGCTGTAAATTTTCCTTTCAGGTCCCCAGATGTGTCTCTGCAGACATGCTATTCATAACTTGAATTCCTCCCTTTCAGTGTTGATTTGCCAGTTTAACCTCTGAAACGGTGAAGCAAGGAGTCTCAAAATGCACCATAATACCTCAGCCTGAGTTCCTGGTGTAAGGTGGGCCAGTTAAGGAGTTAAGATAAAAAAAACATTCAAGCATTTCAACTATGATTCCAAAAGGCATCACATCAATGTTCTTGCTTAACTGCCTTTTGAAATGCAAGTTTTCAGTTCTGCCTATTATTTTTTTTATTTCATTGTGGGAAAAGAGACTGTTCAACAGAAAACTTTGATAGCAATCACTTTGTCCTATGTTTGTCAAGCTCCTGAAAGGACAAACAGATACCAGCCCTTTCCTGCCCTAACATTTTCTTTTAATGCCCAGGTGCAGAACATACATGCAAGCAGGTCATTAAAAATGGTATCTTACTGTTAACTGTTACATCTCAAAACATAATCATAAATGGAAAGCTATGAAGGGGTGAGAATCTTTCTAGCAGGGCTCTGTGGAGATTTGTTTTCTGCTAGAAAGAAATACAGATGACCACGAGGATGATCAGAGGGCTGGAGCACCTCTCCTATGAGGACAGACTGAAGGAGTTGGGGCTGTTCAGTCTGGAGAAGAGAAGGCTCCGAGGTGACCTCATTGTGGCCTTCCAGTACCTGAAGGGGACTACAAGAAGGCTGGGGAGGGACTTCTCAGGCTATCAGGTAGTGATAGGACTAGGGGGAATGGAATGAAGCTGGAGGTGGGGAGATTCAGGCTAGATATGAGGAAGAAGTTCTTCACCATGAGAGTGGTGAGGCCCTGGAATAGGTTATCCAGGGAGGTGGTTGGGGCCCCAACTCTGGAAGTGTTTAAGACCAGGCTGGATGAGGCTCTGGCCAGCCTGATCTAGTGTGGGGTGTCCCTGCCCATGGCAGGGGGGTTGGAACTAGATGATCCTTGTGATCCCTTCCAACCCTGACTGATACTATGATACTATGATACAGATAATTTTATATGGGATGCAAAAGTTATGAAATGTATCTGGCAAGCATTGAGAAAGTGGTTAAATAAGGATGAGGATAGGTCAGGTATTATTATAATCCTGTTCAACAGGCAAACAATGTACATTTTAACAAAGTCATTGACTTGGTCATATAGGTAGAGGGAATGTACACCATGAACACTGGAAAAGGAGTGATTTTGGAAAGGACTGAGGGATCACAGCAGACAGACAATTAAGTATGGGGTTTTTTTTTTCAGTGTAGAATTATGGCCAAAGTATTTGTGATATTTTGATACATAAGTGAGGATAAGAGGGTGATATTGTCTATAAATACGGTATCAGTTCACTAGGAGAATGTTGTCTCTCTTTTTCAATGTCAAAGCATTGGTTGAGAAAAGGCCAGTAAGATTAATCTGAGGCCTGGAAAGTTTATCTTATATGAAACAAACTCTATATATTTAGGTTCTGAAGGTGAAATTAAAGAGCTAACTTAATTCTGCTTTATCCATCTGAAGACAGAAGTTCTAAGTAAATCTGACACTTCTCAAATAACAGGATCCAGGCATCAGAAACCAAAAGCAGAAGAACTGAAACTAGAAACATGCAGACTTTAAGGTGAAGAAGGAAGCACTTGCAGCAGACTGGCAGTAGAGGAAGAAATTATCCACAATTCAATGTTTTTCAGTTAAGATTACATTGTCCCCTTATATTTATGCAGTAGTTGAACTAAAAGGGCATCAGCAGTTGAGTGCCTACCTACTATGCAAATGGTGATAAGATGGGGTTCATTGTTCAAAGAATCACAGAATCAATCAGCCAGGTTGGAAAAGACCTCAGAGATCATCAAGTCCAACCCATTACCTAATACCTAACACCTCATGACAAACCATGGCTCCAAGTGCCACATCCAATCCTTTTTGAACACTTCCAGGGATGGTGACTCCACCACCTCCCTGGGCAGCACATTCCACTGGCCAATTACTCTTTCTGTGAAGAACTTGTTCATCAGTCTTCACTGTTTATTGATATATCAGAAGAGGACCATTGCACAGAGCATATAATGGAACAGGCTGCCCCAGCACACAGCTGAGGAAGCCGATCTTATCGAGCACAGAAACAGAAGAGAATCACAGAAACACAAAATCAGCCAGGTTGGAAGAGACCTCCAAGATCATCAAGTACTATCGGTCTCCCAACCTTAACTAATCAACTAGACCGTGGCACTAAATGCCTCATCCAGTCCTTTCTTAAACACCTCCAGGGTCGTCGACCCCACCACCTCCCTAGGCGGCCCAAAAGGTACAAGGACACATTTCCATACAGACAGTGTTGTACAGAGGGAGAATAATTGTCACTCTCTTACAAAGAGGATAGCAAGTAGCAATGCTGCAGAGAAAGTAAAATGGTTTAGGAACCTGAGGTCGAGTCCTATCCAAATAAGGTGAAAATGCAAGATATTGATATTAATTCTATGCAATAAATAGAAATTAATTCATACTGGAAAGATTAATTTGAACTATCTGATCATATTTGGTTCTAATCTCGCTACAGCTAGTCTGCGATCAACTGCTCGCAGCACCTGAAATAACACCAACAGTACAAAACACCAACCAACCAATCAACCCCAAAATCCAAACAAACAACAACTACAACACAATTAAGAACAGAAAATAAGCCAGGGACTGTTATAATGTGATGATATTATATATCTTACGAGGATTCTTTTGTTTTCCTGTCTTAAAGATAGCATAATAGAAATTGGAGACCTTGGAAACAGCTAAAGATGAGAAGGAGCATATAAATACTTCTTATTTTGAGAGGCTCTACATTAAGGAGAAGACAAATTTAACAGCTAATAGTAGGATACAGTATCGTGTCTAATATAAAGATGGAACACCACAGGTTTGATTATCCCCTATCTTGATTAAAAAATTAAAGGCAATCAATGTAATATATAACTTTTTAACAGTGCCTAACCAGATGTGACACAGATCCTCGTTGTAGCCAAGTACTTAATGGGACTGGGAAAGGTATGACCGTTACCTAAGCAGCTAGCATCATCTTAAATGGCATTTATGAAGATAATTTTTTTAAACTAAGCATGCAAATAAACCCTTATGCCCAAGAACAAAAGCCAGCCACTAGATGACAGAGGAATAACAAGCAGCTTCCCTAACAGAGCAGTGACTCCAGAAGGCTTCAGCTCAGCAGTGCTTCACTGGTTAGGAAAGTATGTGGAGTGGAAATGTTCAAAGGGGTAGAAAACAATTAGGTGTGTAAACTCCCATCCAAAGCTGGGGGAGAGGGGGAGGAGGAGAGGTGAACGCCAGACTTTCAGCAGGCTGTTGAAAATCTTCCCATGCCTGAAGTTTTAAGCATGTGCTTAAACACCTTGGACTTTCGCAGTAGAGACAGGACCTTGGATTAGAGGACTCATGAGTGGATCAAGCCTGGGAGCCCTATGCTGCTGTACAATAAAACTGAAGTCTCTTTTCCTGTTGTTAATCTCTTTCCTGTCTGTTAGCCCCAAGGCACAGTGAAGAGTTAATTGATTTTCATCCAGGAAAAGAGGACTTCACTGAAAAGTGCAGCCATGGAATTTTTTATTTTATTTCAAGCACCAGGCACACCTGCCAGGCCCCCAATTATTCCTCAGGAGGAGAAAGTCTAATGTTTTTCCTGTGAGGAAACCCTCTGATCCAAGCACTTGTCAGAGGTTTGTACTTCATCTATGCACTGTGTTAATCTGTCTTCCTTTTTAAAGCCTGGCTGCTGGTGGAGGTTTTGGGGCTGTCTGTCCCTTTGTATAGGTGTTTAGTGGCTAGGGCATTTAAACAGAGAAAGAGAAAGCCAGGGCTAGTTTCCTCCTCAGCCAGGGGTGCTGAAAGCCTGGGGAAATGTCCCTTGCAACCTTGCTGGCTGCCTTGCAATGAGGGAGATGAGGTTTTTGACCCGCTTGGGCTGGGCTGACCATCCTTCGTGGGCAATAGGCTCAGAAAAGAGGAGATTACTCCACATAACATATTTTTTAAACCCTTTTTGTATGGGACCTGGACTCTGCTGCTGAGTATTGGGTGTCTGAAAATGGCCATCAGGTCATGCCTCCTACATGGATGAGGGAGTAGAGTTGGTGCAAACACTGTGTTAGGCCAGAGTTAATCTCAGAGTTGTGCTGTGTTTCTGAGATTTGAATTCAATGACTAGAGAGCACCATTAGGAGCCACGAACTGAAGAGGTGTTTTGCACCATTTTGTGCAGTGGCATTAGGTGTAAGGTTGAACACATGCACAACCTGTTGGAGTTGGATCAGGGTGCTGCCCCATCACAAAAACTGGATCATTTTGGGTGAAACCAAACTGCATTATCTACTCTGAGAGAATAGAGTGCTCCAGCCACTCAAGGACATCAACGGTGTTTACCTGAATGCTCATTTAATTTGCCCCCACGCAAACAATATGGACCAATAGTCCTCAGTACCAAACATTTCCCTCTATGGACACACTCCTGTTGTACCACATTAGATGTAGATTACATCTTAATTCTTCAAAAATCAGTCTAATTCTTATTTAAGTACCTCTGTCCTTTTAAAATGTTTTTCATCAGTCATGTTTCGAGCCACTACAGTACTCTGCCAGAAGAGCTTTATAGTATTGCATTGGAAATGAAACTCACATTGCTGAGGTCTTCATTAAGAAAAAAAGAATAAAAAAGAGAAAGAGAAAGGAAAAAAGCAGAAAATATTTGTGCTAAATACAAACTTGCACAGGAGGCTGTAATGGCTCTACATTGTTTTAAATCCAAGCACGACTTCTGTTGTGTGTCTTGTACCCACTAATGGATTTTAACTTTATTACTATCCAGTTTTATTGGAACTAATCAGAAGACTGTAGGAATGAAAGGACTCCCACATTACTGAAACAGTTAATTTTTTTTAAAGCCAGGCTACTGAAGTGCAAGTTGAAAGGGAGGAGCAGATCAAATCCATGTGCAGGTCATTTAAGAGCTCTGTCTTATTTTTGAAATATAGATTATCCAGGATAACATGAATTCAGCATTTCTCTGTAATGTTGTTTCATTGATTGATCCCTTAGGCCAACAGCACTTGGCTGCAGATAGATATCTAAAAAGTTTTAAAACTTTAGAGGCTTTAATATTTAATAAGCTGTCAGAAAAAAAGGGGAAGAGAAAAGAAGAAGGGAAGGGAAGGGAAGGGAAGGGAAGGGAAGGGAAGGGAAGGGAAGGAAGGGAAGGAAGGGAAGGGAAGGAAGGGAAGGGAAGGGAAGGAAGGGAAGGAAGGGAAGGAAGGGAAGGGAAGGGAAGGGAAGGGAAGGGAAGGGAAGGGAAGGGAAGGAAGGAAGGGAAGGGAAGGGAAGGGAAGGGAAGGGAAGGGAAGGGAAGGAAGGGAAGGGAAGGGAAGGGAAGGGAAGGGAAGGGAAGGGAAGGGAAGGTTTGGGAAGGGAAGGTTTGGGAAGGGAAGGGAAGGGAAGGTTTGGGAAGGTTTGGGAAGGGAAGGGAAGGTTTGGGAAGGTTTGGGAAGGTTTGGGAAGGGAAGGGAAGGGAAGAAGGAAGGAAGGGAAGGGAAGGAGGGAAGGGAAGGAAGGGAAGGGAAGGAAGGGAAGGAAGGGAAGGAAGGGAAGGGAAGGGAAGGGAAGGGAAGGGAAGGAAGGGAAGGAAGGAAGGAAGGGAAGGGAAGGGAAGGGAAGGGAAGGGAAGGGAAGGGAAGGGAAGGGAAGGGAAGGGAAGGAAGGAAGGGAAGGGAAGGAAGGAAGGGAAGGGAAGGAAGGAAGGGGAAGGGAAGGAAGGAAGGGAAGGGAAGGGAAGGGAAGGGAAGGGAAGGGAAGGGAAGGGAAGGGAAGGGAAGGGAAGGGAAGGGAAGGTTTGGGAAGGTTTGGGAAGGGAAAGGTTTGGGAAGGTTTGGGAAGGTTTGGGAAGGTTTGGGAAGGGAAGGGAAGGGAAGGAAGGGAAGGGAAGGTTTGGGAAGGGAAGGGAAGGTTTGGGAAGGTTTGGGAAGGGAAGGAAGGAAGGGAAGGGAAGGGAAGGGAAGGGAAGGGAAGGGAAGGGAAGGAAGGAAGGGAAGGGAAGGGAAGGGAAGGGAAGGGAAGGGAAGGGAAGGAAGGGAAGGGAAGGGAAGGGAAGGGAAGGGAAGGGAAGGGAAGGGAAGGAAGGTTTGGGAAGGGAAGGGAAGGTTTGGGAAGGAAGGAAGGAAGGGAAGGGAAGGGAAGGGAAGGGAAGGAAGGGAAGGGAAGGGAAGGGAAGGGAAGGGAAGGGAAGGAAGGGAAGGAAGGGAAGGGAAGGGAAGGGAAGGGAAGGTTTGGGAAGGTTTGGGAAGGTTTGGGAAGGGGAAGGTTTGGGAAGGGAAGGGAAGGTTTGGGAAGGGGAAGGGAAGGTTTGGGAAGGTTTGGGAAGGAAGGGAAGGTTTGAAAGGAAGGAAGGTTTGGGAAGGGAAGGAAGGGAAGGGAAGGGAAGGGAAGGGAAGGGAAGGAAGGAAGGGAAGGGAAGGAAGGAAGGGAAGGAAGGAAGGGAAGGAAGGAAGGGAAGGAAGGAAGGGAAGGGAAGGGAAGGGAAGGTTTGGGAAGGGAAGGGAAGGGAAGGGAAGGGAAGGAAGGGAAGGGAAGGAAGGGAAGGAAGGAAGGAAGGAAGGGAAGGGAAGGGAAGGGAAGGAAGGAAGGAAGGGGGGAAGGGAAGGAAGGGAAGGGAAGGGAAGGGAAGGGAAGGGAAGGGAAGGAAGGAAGGGAAGGGAAGGGAAGGGAAGGGAAGGGAAGGGAAGGAAAGGGAAGGAAGGTTTGGGAAGGGAAGGTTTGGGAAGGTTTGGGAAGGGAAGGTTTGGGAAGGAAGGGAAGGGAAGGTTTGGGAAGGAAGGTTTGGGAAGGGAAGGTTTGGGAAGGGAAGGGAAGGGAAGGTTTGGGAAGGGAAGGGAAGGGGAAGGAAGGTTTGGGAAGGAAGGTTTGGGAAGGGAAGGGAAGGTTTGGGAAGGTTTGGGAAGGTTTGGGAAGGTTTGGGAAGGGAAGGAAAGGGAAGGGAAGGGAAGGTTTGGGAAGGTTTGGGAAGGTTTGGGAAGGGAAGGTTTGGGAAGGAAGGTTTGGGAAGGGAAGGAAGGGAAGGTAAGGTTTGGGAAGGGAAGGAAGGGAAGGGAAGGGGAAGGGAAGGAAGGAAAGGAAGGAAGGGAAGGGAAGGGAAGGAAGGGGAAGGGAAGGGAAGGGGAAGGGAAGGAAGGGAAGGAAGGGAAGGAAGGAAGGGAAGGAAGGAAGGGAAGGAAGGGAAGGGGGAAGGGAAGGAAGGAAGGGAAGGGAAGGAAGGTTTGGGAAGGTTTGGGAAGGGAAGGTTTGGGAAGGGAAGGTTTGGGAAGGGAAGGAAGGTTTGGGAAGGGAAGGTTTGGGAAGGTTTGGGAAGGTTTGGGAAGGTTTGGGAAGGTTTGGGAAGGGAAGGTTTGGGAAGGTTTGGGAAGGAAGGTTTGGGAAGGTTTGGGAAGGGAAGGTTTGGGAAGGGAAGGTTTGGGAAGGTTTGGGAAGGGAAGGTTTGGGAAGGAAGGTTTGGGAAGGGAAGGTTTGGGAAGGGAAGGGGAAGGTTTGGGAAGGGAAGGGAAGGGAAGGGAAGGTTTGGGAAGGTTTGGGAAGGTTTGGGAAGGTTTGGGAAGGGAAGGTTTGGGAAGGTTTGGGAAGGGAAGGTTTGGGAAGGGAAGGTTTGAGAAGGGAAGGTTTGGGGAAGGGGAAGGTTTGGGAAAGGGAAGGTTTGGGAAGGTTTGGGAAGGTTAGGGAAAAGGTTAGGGAAGGGAAGGGAAGGAAGGGAAGGGAAGGGAAGGGAAGGGAAGGAAGGGAAGGAAGGAAGGAAGGAAGGGAAGGGAGGAAGGAAGGGAAGGGAAGGGAAGGAAGGAAGGGAAGGAAGGGAAGGGAAAGGAAGGGAAGGAAGAAGGGAAGGGAAGGAAGGGAAGGAAGGGAAGGGAAGGGAAGGGAAGGTTTAGGAAGGAAGGTTTGGGAAGGTTTGGGAAGGTTTGGGAAGGGAAGGTTTAGGAAGGGGAAGGTTTGAAGGTTTGGGAAGGAAGGTTTGGGAAGGTTTGGGAAGGGAAGGTTTGGGAAGGAAGGTTTGGGAAGGTTTGGGAAGGGAAGGTTTGAAGGAAAGGAAGGTTTGGGAAGGAAGGTTTGGGAAGGGAAAGGGAAGGGAAGGTTTGGGAAGGGAAGGAAGGGAAGGAAGGTTTGGGAAGGAAGGAAGGGAAGGTTTGGGAAGGGAAGGGGAAGGGAAGGTTTGGGAAGGAAGGGAAGGGAAGGGAAGGTTTGGGAAGGAAGGTTTGGGAAGGGAAGGTTTGGGAAGGGAAGGGAAGGGAAGGGGAAGGGAAGGGAAGGAAGGTTAGGGAAGGAAGGGAAGGAAGGGAAGGGAAGGAAGGGAAGGAAGGAAGGGAAGGGAAGGGAAGGAAGGGAAGGGAAGGGAAGGGAAGGGAAGGGAAGGGAAGGGAAGGGAAGGGAAGGAAGGGAAGGGAAGGTTTGGGAAGGTTTGGGAAGGGAAGGGAAGGTTTGGGAAGGAAGGTTTGGGAAGGTTTGGGAAGGTTTGGGAAGGTTTGGGAAGGTTTGGGAAGGGAAGGGGAAGGGAAGGTTTGGGAAGGTTTGGGAAGGGAAGGTTTGGGAAGGTTTGGGAAGGGAAGGGAAGGGAAGGTTTGGGAAGGGAAGGGAAGGTTTGGGAAGGGAAGGAAGGGAAGGGAAGGGAAGGGAAGGGAAGGGAAGGGAAGGGAAGGAAGGAAGAAGGGAAGGGAAGGGAAGGGAAGGGAAGGGAAGGAAGGGAAGGGAAGGGAAGGGAAGGGAAGGAAGGGGAAGGGAAGGAAGGGAAGGAAGGGAAGGGAAGGGAAGGGAAGGAAGGGAAGGGAAGGGAAGGGAAGGGAAGGGAAGGGAAGGGAAGGGAAGGTAAGGTTTGGGAAGGGAAGGTTTGGGAAGGTTTGGGAAGGTTTGGGAAGGTTTGGGAAGGGAAGGTTTGGGAAGGGAAGGTTTGGGAAGGGAAGGGAAGGTTTGGGAAGGTTTGGGAAGGTTTGGGAAGGTTTGGGAAGGGAAGGTTTGGGAAGGGAAGGGAAGGTTTGGGAAGGGAAGGTTTGGGAAGGGAAGGTTTGGGAAGGGAAGGTTTGGGAAGGGAAGGTTTGGGAAGGGAAGGGAAGGAAGGGAAGGGAAGGGAAGGAAGGAAGGGAAGGGAAGGGAAGGGAAGGAAGGGAAGGGGGAAGGGAAGGGAAGGGAAGGGAAGGGAAGGGAAGGGAAGGGAAGGGAAGGGAAGGGAAGGGAAGGGAAGGGAAGGGAAGGGAAGGGAAGGGAAGGGAAGGGAAGGGAAGGGAAGGAAGGGAAGGGAAGGGAAGGGAAGGAAGGGAAGGGAAGGGAAGGGAAGGGAAGGAAGGGAAGGAAGGGAAGGGAAGGGAAGGGAAGGAAGGGAAGGGAAGGGAAGGGAAGGGAAGGGAAGGGAAGGGAAGGGAAGGGGGAAAGGGAAAGGAAAGGGAAAGGGAAAGGAAAAAGAAAATTGAGCTAGAGGCTCTGCCTTTTCTCAAGTTCTGATATCACAGCAGCAGATCTTCAACAGAAATGTGGGTTTTATCATACAACTAAATGGTAGTTGCCACAAAAGCACACGGCAAGTCATGACTCCAAAGAAATTCCTGGGTGAACAGTAGCAAAGGTGAAATGAATGGCTAACACCTGCCAAAACCTGCATGGAGAGTGCTGATGTCATCAGCAATGCCATCACTTTGCAGGCAAAGCCTCCGCTCAGGTCTTGACAGGTAAGGGTAGGAGGCTATGACCTTCAAATAGTCTATTTTAAGATGCATTTTCTGTGTGGTCTTTTTAAGTCTCACTGAAGCCTGGGCAAGACCCTAGCCTTTTACTCATCAGATCTTTATTTATGTTTATTTATAAGCTTTTCTATGGAGGTCATCCTGGTACTATGTGAGTGCATTATGTATATTAATGGACTTGTCCTCAAGCTATGCTAGGAGTGATGAAAGTGTGATTCCTCCCTCTGACAACAGGGAACTGATGCAAAGAGGGGTGAGGTAATGGGCCAAGGTCATGCACAGAGTCTAAGGCAGAATATTCCAGTGTCCCAGTCTAAGCCTTAATTACTGCTCTTCTTTTTGTTTAAGTTATAGCTATTTACTTCAGAGAGGACTGAAGCTTTAACAACACTTTCCAGGGTCAAGGGTCAAGTCTAAAATGACATATTGGTAGTGTGATAGACAGACAGACATATGCAGAGAGTTCAGGACTGAAGCTCCATGATCAGTTTCACAGATATCCCTAGAGCTCCACTGGGCACATTTTGTAAGTGATAAGGGAGGCAATGTCATCCAACAGATACAAAAGTGGGGGGATCAATTTCTGGCTCCACCAGAGGCTCAGCATGGGAATATTGGGCATTTATTTATTTTTTCATTCTAATGCCAGAGCCATCCTGTCAAAGCCTTTTTGAACAAAACACTTGGATCAAAAGCAGTTGTGCAGGTTTTGATATCCTTCATGAAACAACCAGCTTCTCAAGCATTATTACCCTGAAAATACAATGATGTACCCTAGGAAACTATCCACTGAAGCACTGGGAACAAGTCAGCACCACAGTGAGGCTTAATACAGTGAAGTAGCAGCAGTAGCAAGAGCAACAAAGTGTGGTATTCGCCCATTTGCCAAGGCCACTGTTTGGGATAAAGCTGCATATGGAACTAGTTAACCTGTGTGATAGTAAAATACTAGCAATTTATATAAGGCTGACATTTAATAACCAGCCAAGAAAGATGAGAAAACTCTACATTCTGAGCTATGATGAAAGGGAAAGCATATTAGTCTCATCTCTTAAGACTATCACCTTTTGCATCAGAACTGATAGTCCAGGGTGACTAGCAGGATTTAAGGTTTTAGGACACACAGCAGCTAAAATTGAAAGTAATGTGGATGAAGGTGATGTGTTTAGCCTCAGGAAGCATAGAATTAAACTGTCTGCTGGTAGGAGGTGAGAGGGGAAAAAGCTGGAAATGCAGCAGTCCGTTGTTTTGGCAACAGCAACTCATAGGAAGGTGGGAGGGGGGAAGTTGGGAGGGGGATGAAACCACAGCAAGTTTTCCCTTCAGTGTACCTAGCAGGAGATTAACAAAGAATATGCTTAATTATTGCCTCCTGCCCACCTGCAGGTCCTGCCTGGTTGCTTCAAGAACCAGAGCTCACTCAAATAGCATTCACTCCTTTGGCAAATGCATTGATAATGGAAGCAGTTACAAATTAACGCAGCTGGTTTGCTGCTTTTACCTAGAAGGAGTTGCAGTTATTTTCCTCTGCTGCTTTGCAGACCTGCTGGTGAACCTCCAGTTTTCAAGGATCAGAATCTAGATGCCATGCTGGGGTAAATCAGCATAACTTCTGTTCAAGGCAGTCATATTGTCTGCACTTACACCAGTCAGCCATCCATCAGTTCTGGATGATCAAATACGGTGTCCTATTTACTGCCTTCGGTAATTCTGTGTTATCCGAGCCGGTGCTAGGTTTATTTTGTTAATAATTCATGGGTTGCCTTCAACGTATTCCTCTCTGTGCTACACAAATGATATGGAGTAATTAAACTACCTTTAGAGCACCTTGAGTGCTGTTGGCAGGAACAACAGCAAGTATTTAAAAGAATATTTAATGCTGTTCACTGCCGGCATGCATGCTGGGAAACAAGCTCACATCCCAGAGCCTACCCTAGGCCAATCACAAGAGAATGGCTTAATTGGTTAATCATATAAATTACAGTCACTTAATCATTTTAATCACCATCAGCCAATTAGCTTGGAGTTATGGGCTCTGAGGTAACAGTTATGCAAATGTTTGTTCCACTGCAAGCTATTAACAGCCATATTTTCTATATCAAACTGACAGTGACTGATGTGAAGAAGGAAGTGAAGAAAGCGAGCATTTATTTAGTACAAACTTCTCTCCTTCTGATAAGAATGAAGCAAATTATAGGAATGGCCTTAAAATAAAGTGGTTGTCTATTTTTTTTTTAATCATAGAAATTGCTCTCCATCAATTATGCTGGTGTGGGCATGCTGAGATGCTCCCCTAGATGTTTTTGCAGAACCCTACTACCCTGCTTGCTCCAGTGTCCCAGTACCTCTGTCACTATTAATGAATCATTTCTCTAGTAGGATAGGAATAAATGCTAGCATTCAGTTGCTGGAAATCTGCAGCAGAGAGTGAATGCTAGCTAGTTGCAGTACATCCACGGTTGATAATTTCCTGGAGCACAGGTGTGAAACCTTCACTGTGCAACTTTGGGTCTCACCTGCTCTGTTTCTGTCAAAATCATATCCAAGTTTCGTCTCTGTGACTGTACCGTAATTGTGCAGGCATGGGTGATAATTACTACGCAGGCCAACAATCAGAATTCAGCCACAGCACTTTCTCATAGGTGAAAGAGTATGAAAGAGGTTTTTTTCAGTGGCATACGGCTCTTTTCACAATATCACAGTACATTAGAGGTTGGAATGGACCTCCAAAGATTGAGACCAACCCCCCTGTTAAAGCAGGATCACCTAGGGTAGTCTACACAGGAATACATCCAGGCAAGTTTTGAATGTGTCCAGAGAAGGAGACTCCACAACCTCTCCAGGCAGCCTGTTCCAGTGCTCCATCACCCTCACTGTAAAGAAGTTTCTCCTCATGGTGAGGTGAAACCTTCTACGTTCAAGCTTGTACCTGTTGTTCCTTGTCTTGTTATTGCACACCACTGAAAACAGATTGGCTTGCATTGCTTGGGTAAAATGGAGCAGCACAGTACAAACCCAGACATAGGAAATGCATAGCAGTGGAAGGATCTTCGGTTCAGTAAGACTCACAGTGGCACTGGAGCTGGGACAGGCAAGATTTTTATGTGAATGGATATCCATTGATAACAGTTTTGTTCGGGAAATACATTGTTCTGCTCCATTGCCAGCTGAGTCTTCTTTGACAGGCATGCAGAAGTTTCAGAGCTTCATTCCTGTAATAAACCTGCCATGGAAAAAAGGAGGGAAAAAAGGTGGGGAGGATGGGGACTTTGCTAGCATTCTCTTTGATAGTACGTATTTATCAGCCAAAAGTATATTTAGATATCTAGAGCATAAAGTGCTATGATTCTCTAGAGCATTCAGAAGTTTGTTACTACAGGAGTGACACAGCTCTCAGAGAAACACTCAGGAGCTGCAAAGCCTCACATGGAAAGTGCATTTGTTGCATTTGGTGTGCAAAGCCACACATCACCCTTCTCAAGAATGGTTTACTACTGTCAGGAATATGAGTTAAAAGATTTCCACAAAACCCCATCAGCTTCATAATCAAGCTTCAGCTTGATTTTTGAGTGTGTGTGGTGGTGTTTAAAAATATTTGGAGTTGCAAAGTTCCATATTTGAGGCACTAAGAGGCATACGCACACATATCACTGTCATCAGTGTTATGTATTGTGGCTTGAATTCAGTGTGCCTGTGCACAGCCTGAAACTATCACAGCTAAGGACATCAGTAGAAAGAATAATACACAGTTTTAAGCCATGGTTACCTGAAACCAATTAACCTGTTTGACTCTATAATACTCAATTAACAAATTATTACCACATCTATTAACCATTTATTAGTCTTTTATCCATTACTCATAAATAGAATCCTAGTGTAAAACATGATTGTTTTGGCTTTTTAAATTAACAGCCAATTTAAGGAGATGGCAAATGAGTTAAGAGTATTTATTTCAGGACAGAGGAGCTGACTCTGTCAGGTAAAGCAGAAAAATCAACCCCCTCACTCATCAACAGAGAGACAACCTGTAGCTGAAAAGGCTGCAGACAAAAAGTGTTTCTTCTTTGGTGCAGGGAAAGAAGAAAGAAATAGATTTCTGAGCTTCAGCACAGTTTCACCGACACAGTGAATAGAGGAGCTCTGTACGTATTCTAAGTACCTTAATGAACAAAGTGCTACAAATAGGTTGTCATCTTTGAAATGCAAAACGACTTGGCAAAGCTGGGAAAAAACCCCTTGCTGCTTCAGCTGCAGATGGGTCTGTACCTGCAAAGCAGCTCTGATGCCAACCAGTAAAGTCTATAACAAAGGCAGCCAAGCTAAATGGCAACCGCTCAGAGGGGAATCCCATTCATAATAGGTCTGTGAGCTAGGATAGTATTTGCATACAAATTTTATGGAGGAAATTGAAATTGAGATTAAAGCCTTCATCTTACGAAAGACCTACACCAAGCAGTACTCTGCCACTCCAGAGAGAGGATCCATCTTCAACACACCACATGAGCACAGTGTTGCGCTCACATGGACAGTCTTGGATTGCTCAGGGATCAGTGCCAGGAAACCTCCAGATTTGAGGCTCAATCTCAAGTAAGAAGACTGGTCTAGGAATGTCTCATTCTCTGCTTGCAAAGGAACAAAATGCCCCAGTGCTCTTTCATCTTTTGATGACCACTTAAATGATACCTTTAAATTCCTGCCTGTAAGCAATACCTTACCTTTCTGTAGCACCAAGGAAGCTACTGTTAAGTAGTGGTATCTTTCATCTGTGCTGACAGGGTCCCCTGGTCTGTGCCCTCATCAGGGACACTGATGCCTGGTAAGCACTGCTTCCTCTGCCAAGGTCATTCCACAGTTTCACAGACATGCTCTGCCCAAAATAAATTAATAACAGAATACACCTATCAATATTTATTACAATTACTCAGTCGGAATGTAAAACAGGTTTTGTCCATCAGCAGTGTGCACTTAGACCATTGCAATGACCCCAGGACCAAACTCCCAAAGCCTTCACCCTCTCTATATGGTGTTATGTTCTGTCAGAAGTATGGGTTGGAGCTGCTCCTCTGCTTCTGCAAGATGGAGCCAGGTTAAGAATCCAGACAAAAGATCTTCCTGCAAAGGGGAGAGAAAACTGCAAGGACTCTCATTAGCCTTCCACTAAAACACTCTCCGGTGCCCAAGCGGAGGGATGCAGTCTCGCACATTCTTTTATTCTCTTAGGTTGAAATCCTCCAAAATCTTTTTGTGACCCCATGACAGAGGATATCTTTGAAATGGTGGTTGTGCAAAGCCACTCTTTTCAGTAGCTGTTGTTTTTCAGCTTTAAAAAGTAGATACGGCTGTGATCTTGTGTGTGTGCCTGTAAAAGCCTTTAGGAGATGAAAACCATCATTTGCTTGTTAGTTTACTGAATGATCAGCAATTGTCTTATTTTGCATCTGTTGCTGAAAACAAGGTTTGTGGATGCTTAAAAACGATGTTTTAATATCATGTATTCTTAATGTGTTTACTTAATGCTATTGTTTTCCTATCCCTACATTCACTTCGATCAAGCAGTGCACCAGGAATGCCAGATCAAGCTTCCTGAAAATTAGGCTCAATTAAGTCAGGTGGCCTTTGATTGGCAAGGATTTATTACAAAGCAAAAGGCAAATTTACAGCAAATTACTTAATAACTGTATTTATTTATTTATTTATTTATTTATTTATTTATTTATTGTAAAAGAGATCTACTTTCTGCTTGCTGTTATTTTGATATTCCATTAAAGTGCCTCTATGTTACCACATCTTGACAGAAAGGCTTTTTAAATTCTATTGACAAACCCCTCACTTAGAAAAGAACATAATGCTACTGCTGTTTTTACTGATTAGTGATAGTGCTGACTGCATTACATACAATAATGATCTTAATATATTGTCATTTAGGTGCAGGATGGTGCTTGTTTTCTGCTTCTGGGGAGATCACACTGCACCACATTATTTGTTTTCATTAGTATGTTAAGGGCAGAGAGGTACACTGGTGCATAACCCCAGAGCAGGAGCAATCTCCACTCAGGAACAGTGCTGTGCAAATGTTTTTTCTCTGATATTTCTAACCTTGCAATGAGCATGATAAATCTCCAACCTGCCTTAAGCAACAGTGTGCCTAAGGAGTGGTTTGCATCATAAGCTCAATAAATATTTGTTTCAGGCATTTTAGTCCAGACAGGCAAGTTACCTGAGGTCGTGAATACCTCAGCAAACATAAGTACATGGCTAGAGTCGAATTCAAGAAAGGGCCATGGCAGCAAAGTGCAACCCCAGTGGAAGATTAGACACCTCAGGGAGCAGCATCTGAACAGGGGCTTCCTGAATCCTACTTTTGGATGGATTCCTTCTCGAATGGATGTTTGGATGCTGTTATGTCCACTCAGTAGCAATGAGAAAGATCCTCGCCATTCCGGGTTCTTGAGGCTGGAATATTTTTGGAAGTCTGGCTCCATGACTAGCTGCACCGAGAAGCATCTTACAGCTCAGCAACAAAGCACTGGGAGCCAACATGAGCAAGGTTTTCTGTTGTTCTCCCTCCCCAGTTCCCTGTCTCTGACATCTTCAGCAGGCTGCAGGAAACAATGAGTAGATGAATGATGCCCAGAGTTGAGAAATGGATGCATGGATGCAAGGCTGGTCCTTGTGTGGCCTGCAGTTTGAAGGTAGGTATCGAAATCAGGAAGAAAAACAGTGGCATCCTGGGTTATTTTGGTGGGAGTATGACAACCCATGACTCTCCTTCAAGCATCAGTAGAGCTGGGTGAGCCTTGTGTTGGACGTGTTAAGGTACTGAGTGCACCCAAAAGCTATTCCTCTTTGGTACAGGAAACATTTTCCTTACTGCCTATGCAAAGGCAATGTATGGCTGTGGATTTCTTGACGGTACAGGAAACTGCAAACTCCTTTTTGACTTTCACACTTTGCAGTGACTGCATGTAAGGATTCAAAAGATGTTTAAAGGCCACAGGGAAATTAAGACAAAATCACAGCTGTACTGCTCAAGAAATGTAGGAATAGAAAGAAAGGACATGGTTAAATTAATAGGAGTGTTCTGTTGTTCAGATCTGGGAAGAGGGAATACAAGCCAGGTCTGGGCAGTGAATGTTAAAGCAGCAGTAAAATGGGCAACACTAAAAGTATAAAAGGACTATTATAAACTCCTGATTTAGCCTTCTTAATAAAAACTGAAAGCTGGCCTTGCTTCCAGTAAGGGCTACCAAAGGTGTGACTGTGTTAGTACAGGTGGGGCCAGGGAGAGGGAAAGCAAGATAAAACAGAACATCAGGAGAAAGTGTGCTTGTATTTTCTGATTTTAGCTTTGATTAGCAAAGTTTGTAATGAAATAAAGGGTAGCTGGGTTGCTCCATGTTATATGGTGAAGGAGAACATGAAGAGTGCCCACAGAGAAAGAAGGAACTAATCATTTTAATATTTTTCATCTTTGAATATGAGAGATTTCAGGCCTCTGGCAGTGGTCAAGGAAGAAGTTAAACTAAGTAGAAGACAGAAGAGCTTACTTTCTACTTTTTGGGGCTGGCCATTAAGTGAAAGGTCATTTGACCTCTCTTGAAGCTGTTTTATTGTTTGTTGAGGTAAGTCAAATGAACTCATACTGGCTATGGGCTAAAAAAGAAAGCTAGTCTTAGCCCACTGAACAGTCCTCTGGAGGGTTCCCTGTCTTTGCTACTGTTGACTGCACAAGGTCCTTCATCAGCTGTTCTTCCTCATTGAGGTCTCTTAGCTACATGCTGAACTAAAGTGCTGTGAACCTGGGGACACTGAGGGGCAAAACATGACTTATTGGGCTACTGTGAGTCACTCTTGTCATTGCCACTTCCATTTTCAATGGAAGCAACAACCTCTTCGCCATGTGTGCAAGACTTCAGCAATTTGCCACCAGTCAGAAAAAGTACTGAAGGCTTGGCCCCACCCCAGACGCTGGCTGAAGACTTTATTATTAGCTTATGACCAAGAGAACTCTGTTCCATTTGTTCTTTTCTCATACACCATATACTGAATTAACTGATGAATTTTCCACTGAAGAACTCTGTATTCTTCCCATCACTCTTTCTCCTTTAACCCTTAAGGATAACATTTAAAAAACCATTAAAATAATTGAGAACTAGAGTTATAATAACTAAAAATGAAACAGCTGTTGGCCCCGATCCCTCATTTTATTTTTTAACTCTTGTAAAGACTTCTAGTGAAGGACAGAGAATAATTTTATTGTCTCAGTTGT
Organism: Picus viridis; assembly: GCA_033816785.1. Classification (NCBI taxonomy): domain Eukaryota; kingdom Metazoa; phylum Chordata; class Aves; order Piciformes; family Picidae; genus Picus; species Picus viridis. The sequence continues at coordinate 7,817,014 of CM066574.1, read as the reverse complement.
ATCACAGAGTATGCTACTATTGAGCAAACCTTAAGTTCTGAGAAAGACATAAGCTAGATCTATTTACAACTGACTAAGGCATTTGGCTTATTCTTGCCCTCTCTTAATGACAGAAATAGGACTAAAATAGTCAAATAATTGAGAGACCATTTCCCACCAGTTTTGACTCAGTAATGGATTTAGATTGACCTAAGTCTGTGATAATGCTGGTGTGAATTAGGCTCACTGAGCTTAATTAACTGCTGCTTTCTCAGTGAACAGTACAACACATTTGTTTGTATGAATGTTTGTATTTACAGTATAGGGCTTCATGAACGCTTTGTCATATTAGCTCTAGAGAGATGATGTCATTTGATAATGTAAGGAATAAGGCAGGTGGTAGACTGAATACCTGCCCTTCCACACAGGGAGTTCAGTGTCTTGCAGGATTAATCCCTGCATGAAGGCTGTTATGATTCACATTTATAATGACCAGCTCACTCCAATAAGAAACAAGTTACATTTCAAACTTTGATTCAAATGTAAATTGGCTGCTGGCCAATTAAGCAGAAATTAGGTCATCACTCACAAGGGCCAAAGCATCAACAATGTGTTGGTGTATTTCTCAAGAGCAATTTCTTGAGATAATTCTGCAGCTGTAATCAGAGAAGGCAACAGAGTGGTTTTTTTTTTTTTCTCCTCTTTCTTGTAGCTCTCTCCCTTTTTGGTCCAAGTGGAGGCAGCTGTGGTAATGCTCTAATACATGGAAGCTCTGGAGATCTAATGAAAGGAATCAGGTGACAATTTGCAAACTGTGACTCCTTACCTGAGCCAGGTCTTATGCCTCCCATGCTGGGGGAAAATGTCTGGTTTAGATTTTTTGTTTAGTCAAACCCTCTTCTATAGATTAAGAGATTCAGAGATGAAAAAAAGCAGGGGAAGCTGTGATAGGACAAAATGTCCCAATCACTCCTTGAGTTTTAACAGATGAAATTATGGAAAGTGGTTGGGAATTGACATCAAGAGAGACACTAATGCAGCAAATAGAGTAATTGTTCACTAAGGAGAATAATATGTCAGGAGCACTTTGAAAAAGGCAGGAAAAACATCTGTCTGATCCAGTGTTCATGAGCAATACATGTCTTGCAAGTCTGTGACTGTTTACTCTGCATCATGTTCTCTGTATTTAATTTCTATTTTATTTCAGATAGTTATAAACAGCTAATATTCCCACAAGTACAAAGCTACAACGATGTACTTTCATCTCCTGCTGAGGACTTCAAGACATTTTAAGAAAAAGAAAACTTCCTCTAAGGAGATCAAGATCAAGTGTTTACTCAGATAAAAAACAATCTATCCTAAACAGTAAAAGACTATGAGAGTGTCTCCCAGTCCAAAGGTGTTTGAAGATTCCTGTCAGAGATCAAAGGCCTGTGAAAGGGCCATGCATATGTGGGAATCTGTGTGCAGTTTATGCACATTGGTGAATAAGAAACACTGTGGGCATAGCTGTAAAAAAGGTAAAGATGCCCTTCTGACTGCATCACCATTATCACCATCTTACTTTTGATTTGATCTGAAATGCCAAGAATTATAGGTAGAAAAAATACTACTAGACAACTGCTAAAATGGACAATTTTCTGTAAGAGGCATCTGTTTCAGTGGCCTAGCAATTGCCATGAACACTCAACAATCATACACTCTATATCACTGCATTTCCAAAAAAACCCCCACCTGTGGGCTGGTCTGAGCCAGATATCATGTTAAGGGCAAAGGTTAAGCCAACTCAGTTCAGCAACAGAAACTGTTCTCACAGAATCACAGAATTATTGAGTCTGGAAAAGACCTCTGAGATCATCAAGTCCAGCCTATGACCTAACACCACCCGGGGAGATGGTGGAGTCACCATCCCTGGAGGTGTTCAAGATGGGATTGGACGTGGCACTTGGTGCCATGGTCTAGTCATGGGGTCTGTGGTGACAGGTTGGACTCGATGATCTTCGAGGTCTCTTCCAACCTTAGCGATATTGTGATACTGTGATACCACATCAGCTAAAGCATGCCACCAAGTGCCACATCCAATCTTTTCTTAAAGACCCCCAGTGATGGCAACTCTACCATCTCCCTGGGCAGTCCATCCCAGTGCCTAATCAACCTTTCTGTGAGGAAGTGCTTCCTAATATCCAACCTAAACCTCCCCTGGCACAGCTTCACACCATGCCCTCTTGTCCTGTCACAAGTTGCCTCGGAGAAGAGCCTGACCCCCACTTGACTACAGCTTCCTTTTAGGCAGTTGTAGAGAGCAATAAGGTCCCCTCTAAGTCTCCTCTTCTCCAGGCTGAACAACGCCAGCTCCTTCAGCCTTTCCTCATATGATTAACTTCCTAACTTTAAGGAAGAGAGAAATGTGGGGGAAGGCAGACCAAAGGTTTTAATATTAACATTGGAGGCTGGCAAAGAAACACAGAAAAGTAGAAGTGAAGGCAAGAGAGGCAGAAGGCAATTAGTGGGGTAAGGAAGGAGAATTTGGAGACTAAGAAGGAACTGTAAGATGGGAGAAATGAGAAAGACTGCATCAGAGGCACCACTAAGGTTACAGGCTGTGAAACAGAATTGTGCCTGAAGGGACCAGATGGGTCACACGAGGCACTGAGCAAGGAGGCTGGGTCTGACTGAGCAAGGAGACAGGAGAATTCAGATACGAGGCTGGATTGAATGGTGAACATGAGGAGGAGGGGTTGCCCAGCTCCGTAAGAAAGGGTGATGGGATGTGAGGATACTGCACCCTGACAGGCTGTAGGAGACCTTGCAAAGAGTTGTGCTTGAGAAAGGAAGAGGAAGACCTTTCCAGAGATGTTACAGTCATTACATGACAACTGAGATCCTCAATCTGAGTCTCACTATTGCTATGTCAACAAATAACTACGAAAACTGGTAAATATTTCTATTATTAGTGCTACTATCAATTACTCCATTAACTCACCTATTGGAGGACTAAAGGTCCAGCTGTGCTGATGACTCACAGAAGTGTCAGTGTGACATCATGTGATGCAGGCTGTTTTTCAATATGCTTTTGTGAAAGCCCTGGGGAATTGCTCTCACAGAAGCATATTAAAAGGACTTTATTAATATTGCAGAGTTAAGCATGGTGTAAGCTAAGAAATGCCAAAAGTGCCACAACCAGCCAACTGTTACTCCTCTAGGGTGTTGCAGGCTCCACTAATAAAATATCACAACCAAAATTAAAAAAAAAAAAAAAAAGAAAAAGAAAAAGAAAAAAAAAGAAAAAGAAAAAGAAAAAGAAAAAGAAAAAGAAAAAGAAAAAGAAAAAGAAAAAGAAAAAGAAAAAGAAAAAGAAAAAGAAAAAGAAAAAGAAAAAGAAAAAGAAAAAAAAAAAAGAAAAAAAAGGCAATTTTTTTCTGGGGGTGGGGTGGAGGGGGTCAGTCATGCTGTGCTCCCTTTGAAAATGACTACATGGTAAGGTGAGATTTTAAAAGTTCTAAACAGAAGCAATTAAGCTGGTGAAAGAAAATGCAGCTATTTGCAGATATGCCTTTGCCTCCTTCACTCTCCAGTGCAAGAGGATTCCTAAGGGACCAGTTAATTTCTGCATGTGTGTGTAATGTTCTTTAGGTCACAGTTGCAGCAGACTGAGACACAGAAGTTCAAGCCAAAATTGTTTTGCAATTAAGAAAGTGTTGCAAGGTGAAGTTATGGGAGGTGGGGGGTGGGGGGGTGGATAACAGAAAATAAGGTCTTCAGTATCATACATTTTTTGGTTTTCACTTCAATGGATCTGAAGCATCTGTTTGAATCTAATGCACAGGCTTGAGAAATACTGTTTTGCATTAGGTCAGATTTAGATAGTTAAGAGAATTCATGAATGAGGGACAAAGCTATGCACACTGCACATTTTGTAGTGTTTTGGTTTAAGAGTCTCTATCAGGGGAACAAAAAGTGATGTAAATAGTGTTAGTCACATACATTAAGAATAAAATCTGAGAAAGGTTTGGCATGCTTGAAGCAGCCCATATTGTGAGCACTTTGCAGCTAATGGAGTCCCTGCCTTACAGCAAGGAATTCCTACTTTCCAGCAGGCCAGTGAGATAGCAGCACAAATTAAGACATTTCTGCTGTCACAAAGAACACTTTGGATTGAACCAGGGTCTCCTGAATCTTAGGCCAGCCTTCACAGGCCTAAGAAGTTGCATGTAAACCCCTTCATGCTAACTGAGAATAGGCTAAATAAATTTTAAATGGCAAGCTTTTGAGAATTGTATTTTCTCAACAACCAGCTATGGAGTACAGAACAAAGCAGAGCCTAAGTGTTAATTGCTCCAACCCCATAATTAAATGCAGACATACTGTACTCTGACTGTGATGCTTGAAACCCTGCCCACTGGTATTTTTCAGTCCAATAAAAAAAGAACACCATCATTTTTTTGAGTCAAACGCAGTTTGCAACAGCTGACATGACAATAGGTCATTGGCATAATTATGATCAGAAATGCCTTCATGCATTAGCTACAAGCTATTAAAAAAAACCGACCCCACCAAAACAAACCCAAGGCAGTAGTCACTGCATGGCAAATTATCTGCTTATTAGCATCCGGTACGCTTTACAAAGCAGCGAAGGCACATGTGTTTATTTTGCGGTTCTGTCGGGAATGGCCCTGGGATCAGATTTAGCACATGCCTGCCTGGATGAGACCGTGCTCTTAGTTGGACAGATGCAAGCCTGTCTGACCCAGAAGCCAACCATTCACATCAAGAGAGCACCATGAGCAACTTAATGTGTCTTGCTTCTTTGCTAGTATGTCTTCATCGCTCTGGACCAAAGGCCAACCTACGCACATCCAGACCAAAGGCTTTGCAAGTTGAGCCAGCCTCACACTCCCTCCACTTGTATTCTATGATCCGAGTCAACACGAACAGTTCTCACCTGACCCACAGCGTGTGCAGGTCTTGCTATCCCTCTCCAAGTCTGATTATCAGTGTTGGCTCTGTATTAGGAACCAAATGGAAGTTGAATATTTATGATTTCAACATGCCAAGATCAAGCCTTTGCTTCCCAATTAAATTCAAGTGGTTGGTTTCATAAACAAGAAATCCATTCCAAAAACTGAATGGACACTTTATAAGCCTTCAGGGCTCAGACCCCCTAGCTTACCTTCTGCTTATGTTTTATTTGCATCCTGCATGTTGTATGTAAGTGTCCAGATCTGCAAACAGACCCAAAGCTGAGATTTTCATATGATCAGTCGTGGATGCTTAAACTGAATACCAAATTTAACAGCCTGCTGTAAAATACAGGTAATATTTTTTTCTTCAGAAGTTGGGTGGGCAGCATTAGGGCATTGCTGTTCTCAACACCTATATGTATTTGAGATCCTTTTATGTAGGAAGGCAGAGATGCTGTTGCTCTCTCTGGAGGGGTCCCTGCTGAGGGAGCCCTGTTCACATTCTTGCACTTTGAAAGCACACTGAACTGAAATGCAGGTTATCTCATGCTCACAGTTCATCTGCTTGCCCCTGGTACCACCCATCCTTTGGACATTTGCCATCTTGCCTCCAGATTTCCCTGCAGAGAAGGGTATTGCTACACTTAGATCCTACACTCAATGGACTCCATCCATAGTGCAATGGTTTCTGCTGCACTCCAGCAGTACTGGCTGGTAATTTGAAAGGTGCTTTATGGTCCCTGCAGAGCGAGATAAACTTGTGAGAGGTAAAGCCTTGAGCCTGAATAGTGCTATAAAGCTGTTTAACTTCAGTGAGTTAGACAATCTCAAACAAAATCCCCTTGGGGGTTGAATAAATTCTTTTGGGAGTGGAGGAACAGGATGAAGATAGGGTGAGGAAAACACTTGGTAGCTGCTGAGCTGCCAGGGGTGTCAGGCTTTTTGCCTGCAATATAGATCATGCACCTATTGTTCCTCCATCCACAGACAACTGGGCTATGCATCCCATCTGCACAGCAGCTCTCTGAGAGTGCAAAGAGGTCTTCTGACTCTCATTTAAACCTCCAAAGTAGGTTCTAAATCTGATCAGATTATTTCCTGGGAATTGTTTTGTTTTTTTCCTCCTTGGTATCCGAAGACAGTGCAGCTAGTGAATGAATCAATGATTTCTTTTTTCCTCCTGTATCACTACTGCATGCTACTGTTAGATTTGAATTCTGCCTTACATATTTCCTTGTAAATAAGAGACTAAAACTAAGGAACCTGTGGTTGGTTTAGGGAGCCTCTGACACAATGCAAATATCTTCCTGGAAAAATATATATTGTTCTTCTCTATACTTCCCTATGGTTTAAAAGCAGAAATAGAATCCTCTGAAGCTGTTAAATATGGTGCAATTATTAAAAGGCCGTGGTGTGCTCAACCAAGAGGCAATAGCATTACTTCAAACAGGCAAACCATCCCTGCAAACTGCCTTAGAGATCCTTATTAATAACAGTAAATAATTACTATTAGTTCTATAACTAAACTGTTTCAGGCCCATGGGAATGCAGGAAGAGAGCTGACTTCTCCAGTGAGAACTGCAGCCATTATTTTGGCAGCATTGAACCTAGATTTATGGTATTCCATTAAGAAGGAATGCATTAACTCTACAACTGTCACCACTGCATTGATGTCAAAGGAAGTGCTCTGCCTGGCTTTGCTGACTTGATTGATGGAAAATAGTATATCAGTCTGATTGCTCTCTCTCTGATGAGAAAGGCAAGTATCCTGGATCCCTGAAGCTATAGCAAAGCTCCATTTTTTTCTGCTCTTGGATACTATTCCTGCATTCTTTGGCCCTGGCAATGGAAAAGGAAAAGCAAGACTGCTGACTTTTTCACATTGCCCAGAGAGGAAGCAACCCAACAGGCAGAGCAATGAAGTTGAACCCTTCTCTCCTTCCACTTCAGTTCAGTTTCAAGCTTGAACTTTGCCAAGTGCTATCACCACAGTGGGCCAAGCTTAAACCTCAAATTCAAGCAATTACAGATTTGGACATCATTGCAGGTTGAAACCCAGTCAAAACCTTGACTGCAAGATAAAGATTTCTTACCATGGATCCACTTTCCCAGCAGACTGAAAGAAAAAAAAATTAAAAAAAAATTGGATTAGTCTCTGGTGAATACTTAAAATAGCACCTATTCCTGTAGCACATTAAGAAGGGGTTTTATTTTTTTGGAAAGTGGGGAAGTGCTGCTATTGCTCTTGAACAGACGGAGAATTGAGACACACAGGAAATGTCTAGTAAGTAACATAACGAGGGACCATGCTCTGGCCCCGAGGCCAGACGGCACAGCATGGCTCAGCTCTACATACCATAGCCTCTTCTTTCCCTTCCCCACCCCCTCAGACCCAGGGTTTTGGAGTCGAAATTGCCTGCTGAGAATGGTCCCTGGCACATGTTCTCCCCTGAAGCGTGTCTGTGTGTTGTCTGGAAGAAGGGCAATCAGCACAGCCAGGCCTGTGCTTGGGAGCGTGCTAGCAATTAAAGAATATGGACAACTGCTGGCCTCTGCTGCTGCTCTGCTCTGTCTGTCAGGTTACACAAAGCAAAAGGAGCTCTGTGTCCTGTTACAAATACACAAAGGGTTTGGCAGAACGTGAGCATTCAGGTCCATAAATATGATCCTTAAACCCTCATCTAAACCTATCGGCATTTCAATTTCTAACAGCAAGGTGAAACAGATGGGTAGCATTCTGCATATGTCCCAAACTGCTTCAGCTGTGGTGACCCAGGATATTTATCTTTCTGCTCTGACTAGCCATATAAGGGCACTATTTTTATCAGAAAAGTAAAGGAAGTATCATAAGGAAAAGATGGGATCCTTGATCAGCATAATTAGATTTGCAACTGTGACCCCCAAGTGCATGCACATGCATGCATTCATACACACATCTGTGCACAGGCACACACATGGACATGCAGTCCAGGAGACAGTGCCCAGGAACATTTTTCAAAGCCATCTAAAATATATGCAGCAGACAGGTTATGAAAAAAACCCACCAAAATCAGTGCCTAAATCGCTTTGTGAATTGAATGACATCTGCACAGTCACATTGGGGTCTTAGGGGTCTTAATCCTTCTCATGTCTGACCCTGCTCCTATTGGTAGAAGATCACAGCATCACAGTGCATTAGAAGTAGAAAGGGACCTCCAGAGATCATAAAGTCCAGCCCTCCTGCCAAAGTAGGATCACCTAGGGTAGGCTGCACAGGAATGCATCCAGGGTATTGAATGTATCCAGAGAAGGAGACTCCACAACCTCTCTAGGCAGCCTGTTCCAGTGCTCCATCACCCTCACTGTAAAGAAGTTTCTCCTCATGTTGAGGTGAAATCTTCTATGTTCAAGTTTGTACCTGTTCTTCCTTGTCTTATTACTTTGCACCATCAAAAAGAGATTGGCCTCCTCCACTTGACACCCACCCCTCAGATATTTATAGACATTGATGAGATCCCCTCTGTCTTCTCTTCCCAAGACTAAACAGCCCCAGAAGGCACAGTTGTTACGTATGGTGCTTGACCAAGGACTTGAAAAATCAGAACTCCTCAAACCCCCAGAAGGACAGGACCACAGATAAATTACATACCATATGTAAGAGATGGAGAAATCCATAAACCATAGTTTTTCTGAGTTTTGTTTTCACTTTAGGTGAAGAAGTAAATGTGGACTATGGCAGATACCATAAGCATACTTCTTGCCCATATGTATTGATGGTTTTGATTCTATGTCTTAAAAAAAGAACAAAAATAGAGTGCTCAGTGTTCATTTTCTTCCTGTGTTATTATTAGAAATTCTCCCTGTAGACTTAAAACTAATGTTCTCCTTACAGGAATAATCTCTATTATTCATAATATTTCTTTGGCCAGAAATGAGTCCTTCCACAAAGCTTTCCCATTTCTTTTCTCTCTTGTTTCACTGCCCTCTTCTGTTACTCATCTGCTCATACTTCATCTCATGCAAAGCTTTTGCAAAAGTAAGGGGCTTGCGATGAACTCATTAATCAGTGTTTCTGGAGTAAAGATGTGGGGAAGTCTCACCCCTGCACATCCTCTCATCATTGCTGTGCTTATCATCATCTTAAATTGGTTTGTCAGCCAGCCACTCACCTCAGTTGCCGCTTCTTGCCACGCCAGCATCACACTCCCTATAAGAAATCATAAATTACAGCATGCAGCAAGGTTCATGTACTGCTGAGCCAAAATAATCACTTGAAATTTTGTTGCTGACATTTCCCTTACAGCCTCTTGCACAAATGTGTGTTTCCAATTCAAGTTTTCACGTTTCCTTTCCGCCAGTTTTCATTCAAGTCTCGTACTGGTATTAAATCTGAGCTATTGAACGAACTCAGTTCACTGAGTTATTTCACAAATGATTAGCACAGATTATTTCAGAAACCATCATCTCTTAATTCTTTACCTTTTAAAATGTGTTTAAGTATCAGGTTTGTCTAAATTGTCTCCATGTAGGAATTGAGGCTGCAGCAAGCATTGCGGTGCTGCTTGAAGGCTACTTGTATTCACTGCATGGGCAATTCAGTGTAAGCCAGACAGAAGAAATCACAAACATAGCTGTGCAGTGAGCAGTTTGAAAACTGGTGTTCACCACAGTAGGTGGTGAGCAAGGGAGCAAGCTCTTCTCTCTTTTGGCTTGACCGCCATCTTGCCTTTTCTAATACACTTAGTCAATACTGTTTGAGAGTACCAGGCAAAATGATTCAGCAATCTTCAGGCAAAATGTAGAACAGATGTGTTTGGTCAGTCTGCTGGTAATTGATAATACATCAGCTGACAGCCCACGGGGGAGCTGGCTGCAGATGTCTCTCCTTGGGAGCGGCGTAGCTGCAATGACCATTGTGAGTGCATCAAGTTTAAAATGGTCTGTATTTGTAGAGAGCTCTGACAAACTGATAGACCTTTAAATATTTTGAAACATATATGCTAAACATATTTCTGACTATCAGATTTTATTACAGAGATGGGAAGGAGCAGCATGAGCTTTATTTGATAGTATATATTTTTAACTGCTTACATAAACCTGGTAGGAAATACCTCTGTGCAGCAACCTAACACATACTCTCATCTTTTTGTTTGATTGCAGACTTCCAAATAAGCATTGGCAGGACTGGCAGAAGACAACAAGCATCTGTGTCTCTGCTTCAATTTCCACTGACAATTATATGTAGGAAACCAGTTCTTCATGATAATACGTGCTCTTCCGTAACAGACCCAGTCAGTCTGACACAACAACTCTTGAGAGGATTTAACGTTTTATTATATTGAACCAAAAAGAAAGAAGCAATCTGACCGAATAGCTGACTCTTGAGCTAAACCATGTTTTATCCATTAATTTTTCAACAAGCTTTCAAGACTGTACTGCATAAAGTTTATCTATCAACAAAAAAAAAATCTATCAAGATGTGTTACTCATTTTAAACAAATGTTCCTATTGTAGTGTCAGATTTACATGTTTCTCTGGCTCTGACTCAGACGGATTCTTCATGGGGATCAAAGTGATACAGTTCATTACATCAGGAAACTCACTTGAATCAGCTTACAGCACTTCAATGAAAGGGAGTTTCCTTTGCTGGAACAGCTTAAAGTACATGCATGTATTTTGATGTTCCTGGTTCCAGACTTCTGATGTTCTCAGCTCACTCTCCTTACACAACCAGGCAGTGTCACATTTTCTTCTTGCCCTTTATGTTGACCAGCAGGTCTTGAGTCAGCCAGTCTCTTCCCTTTCTTGCCTGATTTCTTACACCTTACAGCCACCCCTGTATAAGTGAGCGAAACTGATGAGCCCATCATCTTTTATTTGCACAAGCTTTCTCATCTCATATCACATTATTTTGTACTTCTTTCTGAGCTGATCCCTGTAGCTCATGGTTACTAGTCAGCTGTGTTTTCAAATAGTTTCAGCTGCTCATCACGGGCAGATTAGCTTTTTACTCCATATGGATTTTAATCTCTGGAGGAAAATTTTCTTTGCTGTACTCACCTAGATGGAGGCCCCTTTACAACTGCCAGTTAGAAAGTTCATCCAGATCCTGCAATAAACGGAGGAGATGAGGCAAGGACAGACTTGAAACACACAGTCTGCTTCATGCCATGATTACAGATAATGTCCATCTACTACTATATTGCCCAGGCAAGTACTGCCAGCCTGTGTGGCAGAAATATGCTGACCTGTGCAAAGATAAGTTAAGTACTCAGCAAAATGGATTACTGCAGAGCTAGAAAGTGATGGGCTGAAGGCATGTGTTTCCATGGATTCCAAAGTGCTAAGTGTGGACATTTGTAAATGATGCGTAGATAGTTTAGATCTAAGCCCAAGTGCTGCCTAAGTACCTACACAGTTTTGCTTACCAGGTGGCTCTTAAAAAAAGTGAAGACTTACACAGTTATGCTACACATGGAGTAGTGTAGCTACATGATATTCTATAGCACTTTCCTCCCTGTCTTCTTCCAAACCTATTTCTAAGTCTAGCATTAGAAACAAGCTCCAGTGAGACTACCAGGCATGAACCCTTTCCATCCAGGTCTCAGCAGTAAGAAATTTTCAAAGACTTGAAACCAGTCTCTCTGCTTCCTTGTCTTTCACACCCTGGGAAGAAGGATCCTTTTTGAAGATGAGGGCAAATATGACTACCTCAGGAGAACAGGTGCTTTCATGAAATTTTGACAATGTTGAGACAGAATCTCACTGGTGACCCTGCCACTAAATCAGAATCTGAAACTTAGCCAGGGTCCAGGATTTACCTTGAAATCCAAACTCTGATTTAAAGCTGATCTTGACCCACATCTGGTCAATACCTTCTGAGTTTACATGCTAAAGAAAACTTGAGCTGCTTTTGTTCTTTTTGGTGACGTGCTCCTTTTTGAAAGAAGGAAAAGAGAGTGTTTGCATTTTATTATTATAATAACTTCTGTTTATATAGCATTTTTTATCCCCCAAATCCTAAAGTGCTTGAGAAACCACACAAAAGGATCTCTTAATCCATCTTTGAAATAAAACTCTAAATACGATACCATATAGCAGCTTAGTAAAGGATATATGCCAGAAGTCTTTAATGACCACAAACAGACAGGACCTTGGTTTTAAGTTTCACCCCAAACACAGTAGCACCATCAGCACAGTCTCTCAAACTCCAGACAGTTGTTGGCAGTTCAATTCTGACTCCAAAGAGAGATTGCTTACTACTAAATCACGGACATCACTTGTGGCAGGACCTACACATTCCTTAGAGCCCGTCTGCTCAAGCCCTTGTCAGGTAAAAATCCACTCCAACCTGTGAGAGTTGCTGGAAAGAAAAGGTAGTAAAGTGGAGAAGAATATCAGAGGGGAAAAAAATACTTGCCACCCAGTCTACACTTTCTTCTTGCCAAAATACAATGTACCTGTCAAAAATACTTTCAGTTATCATCTTGTTTAAAAATACACATATAAAGGAACTTGCTTAAAACATAACACCATTGAGGCATAGAAGGCTACCTATTAACACATAAAGCTTAGCTAATAAATTGTGTTAATTCATGTATTGATCACATTATCTGTTTTAAAAATGAGCATAACAGCCCCTCTGGTAATATAAAACAGGAACAAAAGGTGCATACATTTCAAGCAGTACCTGAATTATCCCTCTCCTCAGAAATCCTAGACTCATCCAATAACATTGGTAATTCACAGAAGCTATCTACATTTCACAGGGTACCTCAGCAAAGATAAATTTCTGAATCAACCTGAGTATTTGGAGGACAAATTATCTACAAAATGTCTTTTCACATTGTGATGAAACTCAAGGCTTAGGTCCTTAATTTTTTAAAATCACAATCTTCCAAACCCAGAGATTAAAAGAAATCCTTGCAGTGTTTATAATGGTTTATATGCATGTAAGTCTGATTAGGTGAGAGAAAAGAGTGAAGAAAGATTTGTCTTGGGGCAGATAAAGAGACCAGCAAACGAGACCAAAATGTGTTTCAAATGACAAGGCTTGCAATTGTTAAGGCTATGGCTCATTTTTTCAACACTGACTAGCAAGCTGGGAAGTCTCAATTTTTTACATGACCAAGTAGATACACATCTAATTTTTACTGGATGTCTTTAATTTGACACCAAATTGCAAATGCTGTTTGAATATTTTATCTGGAAAGTGAAATAGAAGGAAAGAAAGCAGGATTTTTGTAGATTGTATATACAATGAGGAAGTGGAAAGAGCAGACAAAAATGAAGCTTGTGAGTTTTGTACTCAGCCATTTTCATTTTCTGAGTATAAGCATAATACAGGAACTGGGTGCACTTGCATGGAACTGGAAAGCTATGACCATGATATCAAGCTAAGGCAGCTGAAGAGTCCCAGGCAATAAGCAGGAGTAATGCTGGGATGCAAGAGCGAATTAATTTAGTCTCATTTAATTCCTTTCAACTTGATGATATGCTTTTCCTGTAAAGTAAGGAGAGCTTAGCTCAGCCCAGAAAAATAAAGAATACTGCACTAAAATAGAAGAAACAGTTTCAAGCCAGCTTTTTCCTTAGTAAACTATGCAAAGCCTTCCTGTATCATTAAGGTAGACAATCCAATTACTAAAATATGCAAAATTGGAATAATAAACATGTAGTTTGATTAGACAAGGATGTAAAAGCTGTGGTAGTAAAGTCAACATTTGAATCAATCAAAGTTTATGAAAATTAAACTAGCAGAGCATGCATATATTACTTAAGCATGCAAGCGTCACCAAAGTATTCAAACATTTATTAGGGAAAACAGTGGAAGTTTTGTTTTCATCTAAAATCATATCACATATAGACATGACTTCTGTCACCACCTACAGAAGTGAGCTTACCATGCTGTGGCAGTTTGAGGCTGATGCCTAGGAAAATTTTCCACAGATTGAGTAGGAAAGTGGTAGAATGTAAATAAATTACCGTTGGATTTAAAAGGGAAAATAATGATAAGGTCTAAAGAATCCCCTTGGTCTGATAGCTAACATAAAGTTAGTTGTATAAACTGACTCTCTTTTTGGTTTCTTTGCTCTAGCTGATACTAGCTGGGTGCTTTTGCTTGGCTGTTGCTGACCTTGGCTGCATTCTTGATGTGGCTGAGTACTAACCAGCTTTATTCCCCCCAGTCCTATCACTACCTGACACCCTAAAAAGTCCCTCCCCAGCTTTCTTGTAGGCCCCCTTCAGATACTGGAAGGCCACAAGAAGGTCTCCTTGGAGCCTTCTCCTCTCCAAACTGAACAACCCCAACTCCCTCAGTCCATCTCCATAGGAGAGGAGCTCCAGCCCACTGATCATTCCCATGGCCCTTCTCTGGACATGCTCCAGTACATCCACATCCTTCTTGTAATAGGGGCTCCAGAACTGGACACAGTACTCCAGGTGGGGTCTCACCAGAGTGGAGTAGAGGGGGAGAATCACCTCCTTCAACCTGCTGGCTACACTTCTCTTGATGCAGGATATGATTTGCTTTCTGGGCTATTTAGGCCAGGGTGACAAAGAAGGAGGATGGGGGAGAAAAAGAGCACTAGGACTTGTGGTTTAGTCTGGTTGGGGGAAGGATTTTTTGGGAGTTTCATGTATCCTGTATATGTATTAGGTGGTAAGGATTCATGTATTCTGTATTTTCCTGTACATTTTTGAATATAATTCTGTATTTCTCTCCAGTTCAATGAGAGCATCTTTATTTTACTTCTTTTGGGAGTAATATTATTTCTGTTTGCTCTTTAAACTAAGACACTGATCTATGAAGGCCTATTTCTAATAAGATAATGTTTCTAAGTGAAGCTACTCAGCTTTCTGCCCTGGAGCTTTCTCAGTTTCCAGAATTCCACCTCTGTCAGTTTGCAATAGATAGAGGAAAACCAAAAATCAAAATTTCAGGTTAGTCTTTGTATTCCATTTGTAAAAATGCATTCAGAAAAAGAGCCTGTTTCAAATTCAAACACACCAAAATAGATGGAGCGTGGATAATTTACCCCCATGTGTTCACGTTTCCCTTACAAGATTGTTTCATACACACAAAAGCAAAGGGTCATATATTATGTAAATGGCAGTAAGAAGAAATGTAGTATCAAGTCAGAGAACCCATCATGTGTAACAACACCTTGAGGGCCACTGTCAATTGCTAAAAGTAAAAAAGGTGGCTGCTGCCTGGGGATGCATATCTGCTCCATTTATGGCCCTTCTGCTTCCTTTATTATCCCAAATTGACACATTTTCCTTGATCTCTTTCTCTTGCTCCAGAGATCCATTCAAAGGTTATTTTCCCAAAGAGGAAGCGAGGCTTTAGGCAGAATTGTTATCCTGAGTTTAGCAACGGTAAGGCAAATTCATCTCTTTACTTGGAGGGGAGATATCTGATCATCTGCTGATCACTTTAGTCTTTTTTTAAACCCTTCCCTGTGGCCTTTGGCAAAAGATTTCTGTCTCCTGTCCCATATCAGGCAAGTCAGACTGTCTTCTCTAAACCCTGACTCGCTATATCCAATTGCTTGAGGGTTTAAAAATTAAAGGAAACACAGTTTGTGTTCTTTTTCTTTTCTTTTCCTTCCTTCCTTCGTTCCTTCCTTCGTTCCTTCCTTCCTTCCTTCCTTCCTTCCTTCCTTCCTTCCTTCCTTCCTTCCTGCCTGCCTTCCTGCCTTCATCTCTCCCTCCCTTCCTCTCTTTTTTCCCTTTCCTCTTACTACCTGATATTAGCCATACCCTCACGTTCCAGTGAGTTTTCACCCAGCAGGAATACTGCCTGCTGCAGAGTGCTTTGCTGCTTTCATACATCTCTAATTAGGTTCCCACCTGACTTAACAAGAAGTCAATCCTGTCCCCAGTCATCTTGAAAGCTTTACAAATTTTTGGTTTTTGAAGATCCTAGTGAAAAAAAACTGCCTCCTACCTATCCCACAACTAATCTTTCCTACTCGCTTTGAAGGTGCTTCCTAATACCCTAACCTTCCCTCTAAATAAAGTCAGAGCAATTAAATAGGAAATCATTGTAACATACATTCCCATACCCAAGGGAAGTCTGTCAGAGCATTAGGAATGGTTCCTTACTGAGAGTAAGACCTTTTATTGGCAACAATAGAGTTCCTTAAAGCAGGTACAACTCCGTGATGCCTTGGCAAAGTCAAGATATTACTTGAATCTCAGAGCCTTTGGGGTTTTGTTGGATTTTTTTGTTTGGTTGGGTTTGGTTTGGGTTTATTCTTTTGTTTGTTTGTGGTTGCTGTTATGTTTATTTTTGTTTGTTTATTTGTTTGGTTTTGGGTTTTGTTTTGTGTTGGGTTTTTTGTTTGTTTGTTTTGTTTGTTTAGTTTAGTTTAGTTTTGTTTTCAGGGTTAATTTACTATTATCCAGCAAACACAATTCTAGACTTGACAAAAAAGGGTCACCAGTGGAATGTAACATTTTCTCCATTCAGACATTGGTCATGTTGCTTAGCAGTTATAGAAAGAGCAGAAGAATACAAGCATTGATTGTGTGTTTGAGTTCCCCTCCTGGTCATTTAAAAGGAAATTTAACATTTCCAGAGTCTGCAGAGATTATTACTATACATGCAGCACAAGTGGGATTAAGAACAAGCAGTTTCCCTGATAGCAAAACCTGAAACAGTCATACTCACATTAACCCTCTCCACAACTTATATGACCACTTTTGTGGCTTCTGTCCCCAAGGACAGCCCATCTTAACTGAAGGGGTGCCTCTGAGGCCTGCCTTGCCCTGCATCTCTTGGGCTCAAATGCCAGGGACCTGACAAGAGTAACACATTTTTCATGAAGTCATTCAAAGCATGTTGTGAAAGGTGCTGACTGTCCTCCACTTCTTGGACCAGGCCATAAGAAAACTAGGAAAAAACTCTCCACATCCATCACTTATTACTGTGTATGACAGGAGGCAGAACTATATGGTCATGCGACCACGTATATGGTGTCCAGAGAAGGGCCACGAAGATGATCAGTGGGCTGGAGCACCTCTCCTATGAGGACAGACTGAAGGAGTTGGAGCTGTTCAGTCTGGAGAAGAGAAGGTTCAGAGGTGACCTCATTGTGGCCTTCCAGTATCTGAAGGGGACTACAAGAAAGCCTGGGAAGGACTTCTCAGGCTATCAGGTAGTGATAGGACTAGGGAGAATGGAATGAAGCTGGAGGTGGGGAGATTCAGGCTAGATGTGCGGAGGAAGCTCTTCACCATGAGAGTGGTGAAGCTCTGGAATGCATTATCCAGGGAGGTGGTTGAGACCCTGTCCCTGGAAGACCAGGCTGGATGCGGCTCTGGCCAGCCTGATCTAGTGTGGGGTGTCCCTGCCCATGGCATGGGGGTTGGAACTAGATGATCCTTGTGGTCCCTTCCAACCCTGACTGATACTATGATGCTTTTCTATTCTTACACAAGACTACAGTTCAAAGAGGACTATTTCACAGGAACTGTTTCACTGCAATTACCTATTTCTGTGAGGTGCAAACTTTGAATTTGTAAAGTTCTTCGCCAAGCAATTCTACAAGCACTGTTGAGCCTAAACAAGGAGGAAGGAAGTACTGGAGGCACAACTGAAAACAGTAATTGATATCAAAAAGACAGATCCAGCAAGAACATCTATTACTATGACACAGCAGTATGTGCCAAAATCCATCATGAATGCACCTCTACCTCATATTCAGCTAACACTGGGCATTAGTATCACAAATCATTAGCATGAGAAGCTAAAAACCCCACCTCAAATCCTAAAGGACAAATATATCTGCATCTTTACAAGGCCAGAGCTACCGTTTGATATTGAACACAAAGATGAAGACAAAGATCCACAGATGCTGTTACACAGCCTGCAGTAACGCTGACTGTGAAACTCGTAGCAGGGTGACTGAGCTAGAATGTGTTTCTTAAGGATGAATTTGTCACTATTCTTTGTGAACTCTTTGGTGATTAATTACTGTCACTGTCAGCAAACAGCAATTTTATTTCCCTCACTTGAATTTTTCAGGCTTCAGTGTCAAATGCTTGAAGGGAAGTGAAGCTTGGATTTCTGTTGCACTAAAGGGACGGCCAGTCTTGGGCCTGTTTGCTCATAGTACCCTGGTCTGCTGTTCATCTGTTCTTCAAAAATCCAGTTGTCTTTTACTTCCTCAACATTGCTCTTCACATACATTTTCCACATACCACAGCCAAATTTGTACAGTAGGATGCCACTGGCATGGTTAGGGCAGGGAGGCTTGGGGAGAGAGGCGCCTATGGCCAAGACAGTGGCACTGGCAGAAAGCAGGCAGAGGAAGTGATGTTTCAGTCACCTTTCCATAGCTGCCCAAAGCACATCTTCACCTGTGACAGTGTGTGCATGTGATGAGTGCATTCCATGTTGTAGTTTTTATCCACAACATGCCCTGTGCTGTTGGCCAAAACACTTCTGGAACTTTTCCCAGGATCACATCCAGCTTTCTAATGTGTGCATATCTCTAAATAGCAAAGCTAGCCACCTTATCCTGGAAGTAACACTACGACATCTCCAGAGCTAAGGAGGAGCATTAGGATATTGATGTGCAAATGAGCAGGCTGGCCCAGATTTCAGGCTAACTCTAGTTTAAAAGCTACTTGGTAGAGGAATTGTCAGACACAGTCCCTTTGGAGCTCCCTTTTGCATGTCAATACACAGCATGCTCCCTCCTTAAAGGCAGATCGTCACTGAAGAGGGAACACGAGGTAGCCAGGGGTTCTTTTGAGGAGGTTTTTGTGAGAGATTTTTGGTGGTGGTGGTGGTGTAAGGTCTGTGAGCAAAGACTCTGGAAAATTCCTACATGTTGAACATGCAGACTAACAGTGGAACAAAACTGAGATCTGTCATCTGGCACTGTTCTGAAAGCATATTGCAAAAAGCTCACCCATGTGGAAGTCATTCTTTTGATCTAAATCAGAAGAAATAAAGTATAAAACCAGTCCTTCAGCCACTTCAGGCTCAGGAATCCTGTGGAAAAAAAGCCCAACAAACTGTAGACACATTTGCACAATACAGCAATACTGATGTCATATGTGACAGTGATGAGCTATAAAGCACAGAGGGTAGAGGGATACACCCATTTGTGATCCCACATACAAAAATTCAGCGAAGGAAAGAAAACAACCAGTCTATTAAAATAGATTGGACCTGTTAAAAACTCTGCATTCTCCATTAAGCTGATAACAGAATATAGTGACATTTCTGCTGCTTTGCTCTTACCTCCTGTTAGGTACATTGCATTATTTCCAAACAAAATTGAACATTTCTCCAAATGTCACATCTATCACAGGTTTTATTTTCTCATTTGATTCAGTGTGTTAAGGTCTTGTTATTCATTCTGTTTTACCTGTCTGGTGAAGTAAATCATTCCTCATCTGGATAGAAACCAAATATTATTTATGGAGTTGAGCAAATATTTCACAGCAAATAGCCTAGCCAGTCAGTTCAGGTTTTCAGTTTGTTTATTATTTATTTATGATCAGCTTGCTATTTGTTATCTCAAATCAGGGATTGTAGTTCAGCCTAGATCAATGGAAGATTTAGGCTGTCACGGGCAAAATCATGGCACTTCATCAAATTACAGCAAATTAAATCATTGCCAGCTGAATTATAAGTATATTCTTCTGACCATCAGCAGAAAAGCTTTCAAATAGGACATCACCACTACATTCAGGGTGGCCTGGTGAAGTTTGCCTTTCACCTTGATTAAGCCTATAACGACTCACAGGGCCAACCTACAAAGGAAAACAGATGAATCAGTATCAGACATGTGCTCTTTCCCACAGTAAAAAGTATTAACACAAAAAGCCACTGCATGTCAGAAGAGAATTTCTGACTTTTACCCCTGACTGTTTTCACTCTGGCTCCTTTTACTCAGTTGGTTTGGCCACCAGCACAAATCTTTCACCTAGAGCCTGTTTTCTTTGCTGATCCAGATGATTACAGCACAAATAGAACAAGAAAGTTTTATTTTAGAAAGGATAGCTTACTCTTTCACTGAGGACTTGGGGATCTCTACAGTTGTGAAGTGGGCCCTGTGTGGGCAGTGAAGCCACAGGTTTCTAACCTCACTGCAGGTTTGATGAGCATGAAGCCATCTCATTGCAGACCAGCATGCTTGGGTACCTGCGTGAAAAGCCCTGGTAGAGGATGTGCAGAGAACCAGGGCTCAGTCCCTGTTCCTCCCTATAAGCTCTGCCGTCTGCAGTTACGCTAATGTGCTTTTCTATGTGGCAAAAACTGTAACTAGAAAGAGTCCAACAGAAGTCCACGAAGATGATGAAGGGACAGGAGCCATCTTTCCTGTGAGGAAAGGCTGAGTTAAATGACATTGCTCAATCTGGAGTGGGGGCTGAGGGTCTTATCTTAAATGTAGGTATATAAATACCTGAAGGAAGAGTGGAAAGAGGAGGGAGTTTCTGGTATCTCTTTATTTTTCAGTGGTGCCCAGTGACAGGACCGGAGGCAACAGGCAAAAACTGCAACAAAGAAGGTTCTGTTTGAACACTAGGAAACACCTATTTACTGACCATGGGCACAGGCTGGCCAGGGACTGGAGTCTCAAACCTTGCAGATGTTCAAAAGACATCTGGTAATGGTCCTGGGCAACTGTCTTTAGGTGGCTCTGACTGAGCAAGGGGGTTGGCTCAGATGACTTCCAGGGGCCCCTTCCAACCTCAACCATTCTGTGATTCTTCTCCACACCTGAAGCCACAGAGATGACAGATGGCTACTCAGTGTAGCAGTGACTGTAGATTTCAATAATGGGTTGTCCTGGTTTACCTCCTCATCTATAAAAATGTTAACCATGTTCCCAGTTGTGATCCTGCAATTCCTGACTTCTAGATATTTAATACTTAGCTACCTTTCATCAACAAATTTATTAATCTTAACTCAACTTTCAAGTTTACAGAATCACAGAATCACCAAGATTGGAAGAGACCTCAAAGATCATCAAGTCCAACCTGTCACCACAAACCTCATGACTAGACCATGGCACCAAGTGCCATGTACCATCCCCTCTTGAACACCTCCAGGGATGGTGATTCCTCCCTAGGCAGCCCATTCCAATGACAAATGACTCTCTCGGTGATGAACTTTCTCCTCATGTCCAGCCTGAACTTCCCCTGGCGCAACTTGAGACTGTGTCCTCTTGTTCTGGTGCTGGTTGCTTGAGAGAAGAGACCAACACCGTCCTGGCTACAACCACCCTTCAGGCAGTTGTAGAGAGCAATAAGCTCTCCCCTGAGCCTCCTCTTCTCCAGGCTAAACAACCCCAGCTCCCTCAGCCTCTCCTCGTAGGGCTTGTGCTCAAGGCCTCTCCCCAGCCTCGTTGCCCTTCTCTGGACACGTTCAAGTGTCCTGATGTCCTTCTTAAACTGAGGGGCTCAGAAAGTTCAGACAGTTTGCCCCACTGATCACTTTTGAGAGATGCTGGCATACACTAATACAATTCAGAAGTCAGCTACACTTTGAATTCACCATTTCTCACAAAATGATTTGGTTTAATGTTAGACTCTGATTTTTAGAAAAAATCTGACACTTTTGGTAACTTGAAGAGCCACATTCCAATTTGAGTTGTGCCCCCCCCCCAAGTAATATGGGAGAAAAAGTCCTGTTTTACTGAAATGAAAGGTAAAATTTTAATTGACTCCAGAAGCACTCAGATTTTTCACTTGCTTAGGGTAGAAGCATGTCCAAATGGCATTACTCAAGTGGGAGATGGAAATAAAAATGTGTGCCTGCATCAAAAAATATTCACTGTGGGTTTTCTTTTCATATTCCAGGTGTGCCATACAGCACAGCTGATGAACTTGCCTAATGGTCTGACAATTTTTCCCACAGAGATTAGGGAAGTCAACAAGAAGCAGAATTACTTTCAATATCATATGCTTTTTAGTAAATACTTTGGCACTATTCTTTTATACAGTACAATTTGTTAGCCTTTATGGCATGCAGTAAATTAATAAGCCCTACACACTGATTTTTATTACTTTAGGTAGAAAGATCACAGCCCTCTTGATGTAAATGAGCAACTGTAAATTACTGTTAACAACTACATGAGAGAGAAGGAAATGGAAAAGTCATCTCCACATTGATGATTGTTTCCTATTCTTCCTTTGTGGGTTTTGGGAAGGGAAGCTTTCAAATAAAATAAGTAAAATAAAGGGGGACTAATGAGTTGGAAGTCTATCCCTACCAGGGCCATTGAGGACTTTGCAGCTTGCCATCAAAAGAATTCCTTACAACCAGCAGGACTGTCAGCCATTCTGTTGTCAAAATACATTTTTTTCCATGAATGCAAAAGTATTTTGAAACCTGTTAAAATCCAGGGTCATAAAAGCAAAGCCCCCACAGAGAACAGTTCTTCAATCAAGTGAATATATCTTGTTTCCACAATAAGAACCTGGTTAGTTCCTTCAGAACACAAACCTAACTGAATGTTACATCTCCTGTGTTAGGCCAGTATCAGTATGCTTCCTGTCGTGAACATTTCACCAAACAGAAGACACGTTCCACTGTGGAAAACTACACAGTGGATTCTGAGAACCCAGTGCCCATTCTGTGCTTTATAACTGGAGCTTTCTCCAGACCAGCTGCAGTCTGGTCCTGTGTACAGAAGGTCCATGAGGAGGTCAGAGTGCCTGAGACAGAGCTGGAGCACTGAAAGAAAGCCTGACCAGTTACTCTGGGATTGCTCTGCAATGGGAATCAAAGTATGGACATGCTCAGAAAACGTGCTGTATAGCAGGATCCTGCTCTGGACTACACCACTAGTTAGGGTACAGCCTTTGAGACTGATACCTCTGTTTTTGAAGGAGAAATGAGGGGACACTTGATGCTATCTCGGTCAAAAAGCCAGGTCAGGGAGTAGGGGCAAGGTACAAGAGAGGAAAACACAAGTGAATGTGGTGACAAAATCCAAACCCTTCAATGACTTGAAGAGATGACTTTAAAGCTCTTCAAACTCACTACAGTGTCTGCATAACTCCTGTGTGAGCACTAGGCGTGGCAAAGATAAAAGAGAAAAAAAAAGTGTGAGTCAAATGGAGCAGGAGAACCAAGGGAGACAATACACACTAGTTTACAAGAAAAATGAAAGGAAAACTATGTCAATGGCTGGGGCAGGGTCAAATGCTGCCTTTAGGGATGAGAATGATGTGTCTCTATGGATCACATTTTTGGATGTGAGAAGGACTCACAATGAGGAGATGACCACATGAGAGTGGTTATGGGAGGAAGCAAGAGAGAAATGCTTTTTACAGACTATGATCTGGAGGCAACAAACAAAAAAGAACTCAAGAGAGGGAGAACTGAGAGCCAGTAGAAAAGGAATCAACAGAAAAGTCAGGTTAATAATAGACTAAACAAAAGGTGTTTCTTTGTACATGAAGAAGTGACATGAAGCAGTGTGAACAAAAACCTAAAGTAGCTGAACCTAAAAAATGCATGAAGATGGAAGAGGTTCAAAAAATCTCAGAAAGATGCAGGTCCTGCTGATGTGTAGGACAGTCAATGTGTGAAGCCATGTGGGTCCTGAGCTCACTGCCACCTGGGACTCTGGTGGTTGATAGGAGTTGGGCTGGAAAGAGGCAACAATTGTAGATAGTTCAGGGGTCTGGCACAGAAACAGAGGATGTCTCATCTTGGACAACTTCATCCCAACAGGTCCTGCTCTCTACTCACAGCACCCAGGGTAGCAGAAATTCAAGCCCAGCAGCGCTTTGCAATGCACATTGAACAGATGTGGTCTAAAGTGGCTAGAGACAAAATAATCTTCTGCTTGCTATTTATGTCCTTAAGCAACAGATTTTATTATGGCTTGTTGGATAGCTATGCATTTTACTGAGCCCTTTAAAATAATTCCAAGAATTTGACACACGGGTTTCCAAGAAGAGAGCAAAGAATTCCAAAAGGTGTTTTACATGCTGTGAAATTGCAGGTTCTTTCCTTTGTTCTACATTTACTAGTAATTAATTTCCTCTAGCAATCCCATATTTGAATCTTGGTGCTATAAAACTGAAGGGCTGAACACAAACCTTCAAAGGCAGATGGCTGATGGGCTAATGCAGACTGCCCTGTAATAGTGTTATTTTATTTTTTAAGGAAGTGTTTGGGTAATGTCCTTATCATAGCCTAAGTGAAAAACTGGCATCTGGCTGATGAAATAAATAAGTGAAAACCAAACAGGGATTTATTTAGCCTTTCCATAAAAGTGATATATATTTCCCTTAGAGTCCAGCCTTCTGCACTGTGTTTTCAGGCACAAAAACACTAACCTAAGTTTACTTTCCAAGCAATAGGAGGGGACAAAATGGAAGGAGTCTAAGCAGTCAAAAAAACTGATTATTAACATTTTTTACTGTTACTGATTACCTGATTTCACTGTGACTTGATTAACTTTCCTGTGTCTAACACTGGCATTCTGTTTTAAATCACGCATGCCTACATTATGCCCTTACTTGTATACTTGTCACCCCAAAGTTTCTGAGATCATTAACATAGAAATAATCTAGTTTATAATTTTCAGGACCATTCCAGCTGCAGCAGATTTGCACTGAAACTGCTCACAATGGTTTCAGCAATACTTTGTGGGGTTTTTTAACCCCCTTTTGATTGAAAAAGTGGCTGTTTTGCTGCTTTCGTGCTTCAGGAAAAAAATCAAACCACTGGCCAGGCTGAAATCAGCTGAGAAGTTAATGCACTTTAAAATGCAAAAGACAGTGAAGTATTGTAGCTCTCCTATCCTCTAGGGCGAATCTCACCATCTGCTATGTTTGTGGGCGAGCCTGACCTCCCTTTGTATTAGACAAAAGTAACTGTGGGGATTGAAAGAAGTGTAAACAAGGAAAAACGTGAAGTGCCAAATTTGCAGGCTGCACACAATTTCTGCACACAAACCAGTAAGCATCCACAAGGCATTTAAGTTCATTCAAAGGTGATGAGTATTTTACAGCCTAGAGAAATACTCTTCAGTGAACACTTCAGCTCTGGGATCCTTCTCCTGCAGACTTCCCAATCCTCTCCCCGTGTCCTCTCTTTATCCAGCCAAGGATGAACGCCATCAAGGAGCAGAAAGCAGTAACTCTTCTCCAAATTTCCAAGTATGAGCTATTCTTCTAATTCCCACAATCCAGCAATAAGGAGGCTAAGCAATCACAACAGACTACCAGTCACCAATTGCCTATTAACATCTATGCAGAGGAAAGGCTCTGTTTCCAAATCAGAATCCTGCCCTTTCTCACAAAGCAATTTTCTGCTGAGATTTCTAACTAAAAGGAACCCAGTAGTTTTTCTGCAAGTAAATAGCTTGTTAAGGCTGGAAGTAGTTTTGTGTGCGAAGACTGTCCTATGCAAATCAGAGCTGATGAGCACTTAACTAATCTGTTTACAGACCAGAGCTGCTGGGCAGGCCTCAGCGATTTTCTATCAAAGCAAAGAACCATTCTTTATGGGCATCTGGTTGTCCCTGAATTGGTAGTTTAAGCATATACCCTTGCTTCAAAGAAAGATCAAAGGATTTATTACTTCTAAATGAGTGCATTATTTCCACTTACTACTTGTTTGCAATGTGTTACTAACAGCACCATGGCAGGGTTACCTTAAGACTCCAGTTTCTCATAGATTCCTGAATGTGATTTTACATGTTATATGTACCCTGTAATACATAGGCTGTTACATAGGTGAAGAAAGTAAAATAACTAGAATGTGGATTAGAACATCCACTTATGGAAAATAGATTTTATAAACCCAAACCAACACCACCACCAAAAACCAACCAGTGAAGAAGCAAACCAGTTACATTGTAATAAATGGGGGGGGGAGAAAGGCTATTTTTCATGTTTACTGCAAATGCAAATAATGAGTCTGTTTCAAAATGAGAGCCACAGGTCAGTGGACAGAGCCAGTTTTGGCTCCTCTTTGTATGAAAAGAGACACACAGATAGCTCCTGCTCTCAGAAAAAGCTGAGATACCACAGTCATGAAGTAGAACAACAACTGGTTCAATGAACAAATTTCTATTACCCCATAAATGCCTGCCATCCCCATCCTTTTGGCTTACTGTTTATAGCTCCGTTTACTTATTAAGTCTGGAAGAAACAAGGGAGACACATTCATTATGTGCTTTCTGGCACTATTGGGAGCACATGGAAAGCAAGTAAGACCTAACATCTTATTTGCAGGCACACTGAAGGCCTACAGTCAGCTTGGGTGCAGCACTGGAAAAGGAATTTTCTGGGAGGAAGCACAGAAGTAGATTCCAGGCAGCCAGGGCCAAGACAGACAAAGCTGCCAAAACTAGAGCCACAAGTGGCCCCAGGGAGACTTTGGAGGGGCTGGTGTGATGTTTATTGCTCAGATGCAGAGCTAGGTGGTGCAATGCAGGACAGGAACAGCATTCTGCTAGATGTGACTTCAGTGGTGGTATCTAAAGATGTCTGTGAACTCATTGTCTCCATCTTTACCACAGTGCCAGAGGGAGTAGAGTGCAGTTCCCTTATCTATTTTACAAGGAACCACTTTCCCCTGACAGACCTAGTAGGTCACACAGCACAAGATGCTGCCTACTTCTCTTTTATTAAATACAGACTCCACTTGCATCTACATAAGCTACCACAGTTATCTACTCAGGGGTAAGCAGAGGGAAGAAGTGATCACAGTAGGAGGTGAGGATGGGACCCAATGGCTTTCCAGTGAGAGTGACACGTTGGCATCAAGTCCTGTGACCTGCTGACCTCCACTGGCTTTGCAGAGTTTTTCTCTCCTGCTGACAGGGATCAGAAATAGGCTATTTCTGAGCACGAATGGCAAATGTAGCTCTAACACAGTCATATGCAGAACAATAATGAACTGACATATTGCAGTCCCTTCGTGCCATGAAACAAACAGGTTCAAACAAGGTAGAGCTTGTATGCAAACCTTGTATGTAAGCATATCTTAAACCCATGTTTCTGAAGCTCTGGCTTTAATCACCAGCAAGTGACTGAAGCTAGTCTCTTTCGTGGACTGCAGAATGACAGCTGCCTGACATAACTACACAACATCAAGGGGTCCTTTCCTAGGCATCATACAAACAGGAAATTGATGCTGTAAACCAGGTAACAGCTGCAGTATCCAATACATGAGCCTAGTAAATATTGGCCATTGGAAGCTTCCAGGCTCTATAGACATAGAATAACATGACTGGAAAGCAACAATGACCTACTATTGCTAGCCACAAACTAGCCAGCTTAGATACTGTAAACAGCCTATCTACACAGCCCTGCTGCCCCAGTATTTACCCAGCTTCACAGGAAAGCCTCTGGTGCTAGGAGCTGCAGATATGCAAAAAAGCTAGCATACAACTGGCTCAGGTATACCTGCAACTAGTAATTATGGCCCAGTTAAACAATTTTGAAGAAAGCACTCAGAACAAAGTAGACAGCTCAGAGATTTTAAGAAATATTCTTTAAATTACTTTCCACATCACTTGCTTCCCCACAGCTGCTGGTGCTAGAAGTTGCCTACATAAATTCAAGCTAGCCTTGTCATGTGTCTCAAACTCGAAGACAGATAGCAGCAACACTTAATTCTGGCCAAGTAAAACTTGTATCCCACCACGTTTGAAGGATCTTGTTTTTGTTTTACTTGCCTGGCTCCTCCTCTAAATTTCAACAAGACAAAATACATTTAATTTAGTTTCTAAAAGCACTGTGAAGGGCTGAAATGTACTGTAAAGGTATTTGCATTTCTTTCAAGGGTAGCTGCATTTCAGGTACATGCAAAACATCATTTTATCAGTTGTATTTAAGTCATTGTCATAGAGCCCTTGAAATCTTACTGACATTAGCTTCAGAAAACGTTTGTTAGCACATTTATTTTTTTTTATCTCCACACACAGCATCTACCAAAATGAACACTGTCATCACTAACAGAGGCTTAGCAAAAGTAAATGAAGAAACAGACTAAGTTATCTCTGACCTCAAATGAAAACCCAGAGCTCGCCTCAGGGCCGAGGTCAAAAGAAGAGTTGGGTGTAAATGCAGAAAGATCTAGATGGATTTTAATTACACAGTACTTATTACAAGACTACTCTGGAAAGGTTTTTCCACCTGCTTCTGTTTGCAATCCATGCTGAATGCCAGCCCCCCAAGAAAAGCACTGCCATATGGATGCCTCTTTCCATGTCATACATCCAGTGCACACACCAACCATGAAATTATTAATTCTCTGTCCACCTAAGGAAACTTTGTAACTGTTGCTATTATTCATGTTGGGAAACAAACCAAACCAAACCCCAAAAAACCCAAAAAAACATGTACCTGTGCCAGCAGGCAGGACAGGCTGCAACAAATCACACGTAGAAAGCACCAAATGTTAAAGAGACCAGCAGCATTTAAAACCCACGGCATCCGTTATGCTGCTGCACAGAATCGCAGACATGCTTGACACTGAAAGCTTGAGCTTTCCTAAAGCATCATTCATTCCAATTTGCAGATGCTGAACTAACTTTCTCCCACTACTGAAATACAATTGTTCAGCTTTGCGAGGCTTGCAGTAAAAGCTTCACGAACTTGAGAAGCAAATAAAAAGCTTTCCCTCTGCAAGTCTCCTAAACTTTGAGGTCTTAGCAAAACTTAAGTTTAAAACACTGCAGAAAGCCCTAGCCTGGGGCACCACAAAAAAAAAACCCACAAGAGGTTTCTAAACAGCTTCAAAGTTTCCTCAACTTGTTACCCAGTCTTGTAAAGTCAGGCAATATTCTCAGCTTTTCTTGAGAAAGCTGAATTACATGTAGGTTTTTCTTCTTTATTCTAATGCAGGAGGATGAGGATGTAAAGACAAACCAAAACCCACAGCTATCACAACAAATCAAATCAGTACCTTCAGAGTTGTGCCTGGATAGACTTGGTTTTACAAATCAAGCTGGTAGACTATAAGTACAGAAAGACATCTACTGCATTATATAGAGTAGCCCCTGTATGACGCTAGCCCTTCTCTGCTTGTTCCAGGGGTGGCCCCAAGCTTTCTATTCCATAAACTGGTTAAAATCTTCTTGTGGGAAAGAGATGAAAGATTTCAACAGCTGAAAAGACAGGTAGCTCTGTTCTCAGGCAGGCACAAACAGCAGTTACTCTGTTCCCCTCAGCATCTCTCTCATCCACTGCAGAACAAGGCTGGGATGGAGACTGGCAGAATCAACTTCACCAGCTCATGCTGGCTCCTTCCTTCCACAGCCACCACCTCAATTTCTCATAACCCTGATGCCAGTAATGTGGCACAATCCTTGCCCCACTGATGGGCGCAGTCTCCTCCAGAGCTACATCATAGAATCATAGAATTATTAGGGTTGGAAGGAACCTCAAGGATCACCTAATTCCAACCCCTGCCATGGGCAGGGACACCTCACACTACATCAGGTTGCTCAGAGCTACATCCAGCCTGGCTTAAAAACCTCCAGGGATGAGGCTTCTACCACCTCCTTGGGCAACCTGTTCCTGTGTCTCACCACCCTCATGAGGAAGAACTTCTTCCTAACATCCAATCTGAATCTACCCTTCTATTTTCTGTTTTTCTTCATTCCCCCTAGTCCTATCACTACCTGACACCCTAAAAGCCCCTCCCCAGCTTTCTTGTAGGCCCCCTTCAGATACTGGAAAGCCACAATTAGGTCACCTCGGAGCCTTCTCTTCTACAGACTGAACAGCCCCAACTCGCTCAGTCTGTCCTCATAGGAGAGGAGCTCCATCCCTCTGATCATCGTTGTGGCCCTTCTCTGGACATCTTCCAGCACATCCAGATCCTTCTTGTAACAGGGGCTCCAGAATTGGAAACAGTACTCCAGGTGGGGTCTCACCAGAGTGGAATAGAGGGGGAGAATCACCTCCCTCACCTGCTGGCCACACTTGATGCAGCCCAGGATCTGGTTGGCTTTCTGGGCTGACAGTGCACACTGCTGGCTCATGCTGAGCTTCTCATCCACCAGCACCCTCAAGTCCTTTCTTTCAGGGCTGCTCTCAAGCCAGTCACTGCCCAGCCACATCTGCACTGGAATCACACAGGCATTCAATGCACACAGTGAGATCCTGGCAGCATTTTACTTAATGGTGAATTTCCCATTGATTAAAGCAGAGCCAGAATATCATGTAGAATACTGTTACTTGGTCAGAATTTCTCCTCTTTCTCCTGAGGCTTGTAAGAGCCATAAATAAAGTTAAAGCAATATAGTACTCAGCAGTTTTAATAGAAAGGCCTCATCTGTTAAACAACCACCAAAAATAGTTGCTTCAAGACTGGTTATACTGAATCATAAATAAGGCTGCTTAGGATTTCTCCTTTCCTAAAACCATCACTACTTTTTATTGGTTGTCAATGTTTTCCTGTTAGTCAATAAATGGCATTTGATATAGGTAAGCTTCCAAAGTAAGCATGATGGGAGGGCTAGTTTAACATTTAAACTAGTTGAAAAAGAAGTTACCTCAAGTTCCCCTTTGGGACATTTACAAAATATGCAGTTAATTTGTTGCACCTAATTCGTGTTATGTGTAACAGGAGGTAATGAGTGTAGAAATTCAACCTATTTTGCAGGCTTTTTTGTTCAACTCAACAAATGAGTTCTCCACACCTGTTTTGGGCAATGACAATAGTTTGAGTACTTGCTTGATTTCCACAGACCAGAAGCATACCCTAAGCAAAAGGTACATTTACATACCTATGGCACATGCAGAATAGCCATGGCTAGCATGAATATCACCACCATTATATCACAGTATCACAGTATCACCAAGGTTGGAAGAGACCTCGAAGATCATCGAGTCCAACCTGTCACCACAGACCTCATGACTAGACCATGGCACCAAGTGCCACGTCCAGTCCCCTCTCGAACACCTCCAGGGATGGTGACTCCACCACCTCCCTGGGCAGCCCATTCCAATGATGAACGACTCTGTCAGTGAAGAACCTTCTCCTCACCTCCAGCCTAAACTTCCCCTGGTGCAGCTTGAGACTGTGTCCTCTTGTTCTGGTGCTGGTTGCTAGAGAGAAGAGACCAACCCAGTTACAGAGCATTCCTCTGCAAAATTGTGTGTGTGTGGGGGGGGAAAGTGTATTCTAATATGAATTATAGTACTGGCTTTAGGTATTGGACATTATTAAAGGTTTCCAGGCACTTTCCATAAGACGACTTGGTTAAAAAGTAATTTCTAACTCTGCCAAAATAACTGCTTGTTCTAAAAACTTTACATGCTGGCCGGCTGCCCTGGAGCTGGGGTTTTTGGGGTTTGGGGTTTTTGTTTGTTTGTTTTTAATTTCAGCCAAGATCCTCCTCCAAGAAGGAGACCACAGAACATTCTGATGGTTTGCCAAAACAGCACTAGGGCAGCCTTTCCTCCAGCTTGAGCAAACGTTGTTGTTGCAGTAGGAATTTAAAATTTGATCAGAGGTTGTGGGGAGTGGAGGAGAAAAGAACCCCATGAAACAAACTACAAGACTACAAGATTTTGGGAGAATATGAAAATGATAACAAAGTTTCTACCTGTTTAACAGAGACTCTATGATTTCAGGAGGGAACAGCTTCAAAGAATGTGTCTGAGCATTTTGTCTTCCCTCATGGCTCCAAATACCTACACAGGCATAATGCCTCCAGAAAACAAATGATTATGCTTCCTGCAAGCCCAGGGTGACAGGAAAATCCACATTTGCGAGTAAGAAAGACTGGATGAGGCACTTAGTGCCATGGTCTAGCTGATTAGTTAGGGATGGGTGATCGGTTGGACTTGATCTTGGGAGATCTTTTCCAACCTGGCTGATTCTGTGACTCTGTAAACCCAGTCCTACCAGCAAACACATTCAATAGCACACTACAGGCTGGGATGGACAGTAAAAGGAACCACCTCTCAGCAGTCACAGTACCACAGTATCACCAAGGTTGGAAGAGACCTCAAAGATCATCGAGTCCAACCTATTACCACAGACCTCATGACTAGACCATGGCACCAAGTGCCACGTCCAATCCCCTCTTGAACACCTCCAGGGACGGTGACTCCACCATCTTCCTGGGCAGCACATTCCAATGGCGAATGACTCTCTCAGTGAAGAACTTTCTCCTCATCACGAGCCTAAACCTCCCCTGGTGCAGCTTGAGACTGTGTCCTCTTGTTCTGGTGCTGGTTGCTAGAGAGAAGAGACCAACCCCTTCCTGGCTACAACCACCTTTCAGGTAGTTGTAGAGAGCAATGAGGTTGTCCCTGAGCCTCCTCTTCTCCAGGCTAAACAACCCCAGCTCCCTCAGCCTCTCCTCATAGGGCTTGTGCTCAAGGCCTCTCACCAGCCTTGTTGTCCTTCTGTGGACACATTCAAGTGTCTTGATTTCCTTCTTAAACTGAGGGGCCCAGAACTGCACACAGTATTCAAGTCCTGCAAATGCCAGTCAGATCTCCACATCAAACACAGAGGAGACAAACTTAACCAGGACTGTCCCACAATTTCTTACCTCATCCATTTGAAAACTTTCAAATGAACAGGGACCCTACTGACCTCAAATTAATGATGAGACTAGGTCTGCCTTTTGTATTAAGAGGCAGGGGCTCCATTGGAAAAAATGTTACAGGAGGAGATCTTGTTATCAAAGGCTGAACCATACATCTGCAACTGTATTTCCATGTTTCCACATCTTCCAGGAACCACTTGAGTGGTTGCCTTTGCAATTCCAATAGATTTTCACTGTGGGCAGTTTTATGTCTCATTTCTGAATTAATGCAATCCTGTAGAAACAGCAGTTTTATCCAAACAGTTTCTTTAAAAGTCATTGCTCCCAGTAGTCCTATGCTTACATATAACCCAGAATACCCTAGAACAGCAAACAGTTTTCAAAGAAAACTGAAAAGATCAACCAGTACAGATTAATGACACTTGGGTGATGTCTTAAAATATAATGTCGATGTTCTCAGAGGATCATTCACAGACTTGAGCTAACTGAAGCACCCAATTTTGTTACCCAGATGTGCATGTATAAGAATCACAGAATCACCACGGTTGGGAGAGGCCTCAAAGATCATCAAGTCCAATCTGTCACCACAGATCTCATGACTAAACCATGGCACCAAGTGCCACGTCCAATCCCCTCTTGAACACCTCCAGGGATGCTGACTCCACCACCTCCCTGGACAGCCCCCAAACCGGGAATGCAAATGCATAATTGGCCATTAAGCTGCATCAGTTTTAGGCTGATGCCTAGGAAATTGTCCACAGATTGAGTGGAAAGTGGTAGAATGTAAATAAGTTACCATTGGAGGTAAAAGAAAAATAATGATAAGGTCTGAATAATCCCAGTAGTCTGGTAACTAACATACAGTTAGTTGTGTAAACTAACTTTCTCTCTCTTTCTTGTCTCTTTGCTCTAGCTGATACTAGCTGGTAGCTTTTGGCTTGGCTGCTGCTGACCTTGGCTGTGTTCTTGTTGTGGCTAAGTACTAACAAGCTGCTCACTGCTTTTCTCCTCTTTTTTTTACCCCTTGTCGAGGGGTGAAGAGGGGGAAGCTATTTGCAGCCCCCCTGGTTTTGTCCAGGGGGTTCTTGTATTGTTTATAAATTGCAAATACATGTAAATATTGTATATTCTGTGCATATTCATTGCATTTCATTTTTCTAGGATTTTAGTGTCTTTGTAAATATAGCTTCAGTTGCTTCCAATTGAGTTGGTCTGGCAAATTATATTTTGGGGGATAATTCTCTCACATTAGCTGGGGGTTGTAATTTCAACCTACCACATCAGCTTAGAGCCTGCAAGTGAATCTGAATGTGAGTAGTTCTAGTGAGCTCAACAAGAGTATATTGATAAAGCAGAATGTGTACCTGTATGATTGCAAGACCAAGGAGATGGTGAATGGTTAAATGACTACATATGCAAATATATAACCATCTGCATTTCACAAATGCTTTTGAAGAGCTTGGGTTTGCAAGATAATCTGTAGAAAACCAAGCAAATTAAGACCACTCAGTACAAGTTTTATGTTAGCTGTATGTAACACCAGAGTGCATGAAAAGAAGAAGCAAAATGTCAACCAGCATGTATTTAGCAGTATAGATTTTTATTTCTTTTCAAAATAATGGGGTTTGTTTAGATTTAAAATACTTAAAACCAGATGTACAGTTTGTTAGAAGTTCTAGTATGTGCTGCTCTTGAGTTCTGGAAATGTGTGACAGAATACAAGAAAATATAAAATTGGGTTAGCAAAATACAATAACAGAGCTTTACGTGAGGGACACACGTTCTATGTCACTTTAAGTCTACCAGGTAAATATGCTGTAACAGCTCTCCACTTGGGAATATGTGCCTATAAACATAATCTGCAACCTGAATCCCAGTGAAATTCAAATTCACTGGCTAGTAGGTCCGAGGGGGGGGGGGGGGAAGAAAAAAATCCATCTTGAGCTGTGCTTCTTCACTGAACAAATCTTCCCTTTTCCCATATTCATTTTTAATTGCAACAGATCACTACAGATCATAAAATCGCTATGCAACATTCTTCTACTATCCAAGTTTCACCTAAGCTTGCAGCCACAACGCCAGCTATTTTATATGTAAGTGTTTCATAAAAAAATATGTATTTGTTGCATCTAGTGAAAAAACCAACAACCAATTTTGATGGTTATTAAAAAAAAAGAAGAAAAAGAAATTACTGTTTGGCAAATCGCCGAACAATCTCTTCCTCTGGCTCGCTTCTTTTCCAAGATTCATGAAAAAAAAACACAACCATGGAGTTCATTGTGTTCTAGACAACCAAAGATGATTAGTCTGTATGGGATCAGGATGTACAGTATTTGATTAAACCCATATACACTTCTCAAGCTATAAGGATTAAAAAAAATGTGGTTTGTGTCCATTTCCAAAAGACAACTCACAACGATTCCTCTTCGCGTAAAAACTGGAACACGGCTGAGAAGTCTTTCAGGGCATAGCCTTTTGCACACATCATCCTGTAGATCTGATGTGCCTGGGATCCCAAAGGAACTGGTGTCTTTGTGTTGGTGGCAGAAATCTGGGCCAAGCCAAGATCCTGTGGGAAGGGAGAAGAGGGGAGAAGAGGACAGAGTGGAAGAATGAAAGAGAGAAAGAGAAAATCAGAGGAGGAACCAGGATATAAATAGCCATGTACATATTATAGGTTATTTGGCTTCCATTTTGAAGAGAACTCTACTGCCAACAAACACAACACTCCAGCCTTATAACTGCAGTGCTGGAAGAAGGGAGTCTTGTTTAGTTTTTAAGTTTTAAAACAATAACCAAATGTTTTTGAAGAGAACAACCCTAACCTTTGCAAGGCAAGCAACCTCCTTCAAGACAGGACAGGAGGAATTTTAATATTCTAGATCACTATGTAACCTGTCAGCAAGCCTCAGACTCTTGTTGCCCACTTTGCTATGTCATCCTGAAAAAATAAAATTTCCTTGGCTATTCACTTAAGCACTGGTTCTATTGGCATAATTTTCTTCTTTGGGCAAGAGGATATCTTGCTTCCTACAATCAGGTTAAAAACCAAGCAGGAGGGATTTGAGTAACAACAAAATTGAAGCCACTTAGCATACATACATTTACTGTAATGTGACCAGTTATTGGCAAAATGAGAGGCACAGGACGCTTGGTGAATATGAATCATTTGCAGCCTAACTGGAAGGATGTATTAAAGAATTCCTTAGGGGACTTGGGTCTGCTACAACTCAAAGTTTTCTTTAATGACTGAAGGTAAAGGGATATGGAGAAGAACTACACTGCATTTTCAAACACTAAATTTGGGGTGAGAAAAGGAGGGGAGATTGCAAAGAGGATGAATTTGAAATCTGTCCTCCAAGAGCCCTTGGTCAACTGCAGCTACAATCTGAAATAAATAGGACAGACTTGAAAGGCAGTGACTAGCCATAGTTACCTAGAAACAGTCAGCTGCACACGATGCTGGACAGAAATGGCAAGCTAGGCTGAAGGCTGTCTTGATTTCTGAGTTGAGTCAGACACAAAACCACCTGAAGAATGAAAAGCTAACAAGGGCCTGGATATAAAAGCAGATCTCTTGTCTAAGTATGAAAGTAATGCACTTGAGGTTAGAATCATAGAATCATTGACATTGGAACAGACCTCTAAGATCATCAAGTCCAACCATCAACCTAACAACCCAACGCCACCATGCCAAATAAACCATGTCCTGAAGTGCCATGTCTACATATGTCTTTTGAATACCTCCAAGGATGGTGACTTCACCATCTCCCAGGTCAGTCTGTTCCAATACATGACCACTTTTCCAGTAAAGAAATTTTCTTAATATCCAGGTAGACAACATCCACGGACTTTTCCCTCATCAACAGAACAGGTGACTTGGTCACAGAAGGAGATTAGGTTGGTCAGACAGAACCATCATTTCAGGAAGCCATGCTGGCTGGGCCTGATCCCCCAGCTGTCCTGCACAGGCTGTGTAAGCACACTCCAGATGAATCACTCCATAACCTTCCCCAGCACCAAGGTAAGGCTGACAGGCCTCTAATTCCCTTTATAAGGTCTTGCTAATGAAATCTGTTTTGCAGTCCACATTTCAAGGATGTTGCAAAAGAACCTCTCAAGTGTTAATAGGAAATGCCTGGACTTTCTGTCCATCCAGGACCATGATGGTTTAGTTAAAAATAAAAATAAAAAAAAGACAAAACCACTGCAAATTCTATAAATAAAATCTTTGATATGGAAGAACTGAGAGACTATAGGTACTGCTGAGAGCACCTTTGGCTTCTCAAGGATGACTTACAAGACAGGTCTTTACTTTCTGTGTGTCTGGATTTGAATTAGCACAAGGAAATTCAAGATCTTACTCTACTCTCTAAATGTCACTTTGATCTGTAAATCGGCTCTATAAAGGTCATTCTGATACAAATCAGAATCATAGTTACTCTTCCTATTACCCTCGAATGACTTCAAGATCTAGGAAAATGGGAAAATCGTGTGTATCAGATGTCACAGGATCTGAATACTCTGCATCTGCATCAGTGCAGATCATTCCTTCTTGTCTAGCAATTTTGACTGATGACCTGACAAATCCAGGAACAGTCACTTGAACTTACAGTAAGTTATTCAATGACACATTCCTAGCCTTTTCTAAACGCTATGAAACGTGTTGCCATATTATCCATTTTATTAAACAAAGCTTTAATCATGTCATGGAATAATAGTAGAATGGCAAAAATCATCTAACTTGAAGTCACTAAAGGTGCTTGGGTTTTGTAGCAGCGATTGTGATCTATTTCTCTCTGAAGGGACATTCACAGAAAAAAAAGTCTCTGTAAATTCTGAACAGCCTGAAAGCACAAATACAGTTTCATAAAGCAGGCCTGATCACTTTAATAATGAAACTCTGGCTCTAAGAAAATCAAAACACCTAACATAGCAATAATTAAATGGACAAGGACTCCTGACTCCAAAGCCAAGGAAGGTGGTTGTTTGTAAATTTCATTCCATAAATTAGAGCTTTGGAATTAAAAAACAAGCCAACAAAATTTTAAGTAAAATCTTAGTTTTAGCTTCAAATTGTGAAGTATTTTGTACCTTCTCTCTTGAGACTGGGGAGTCCTTGGGTGAAACAGTACAAAACAGCTCTGAAAGCAATTTGCCCTTTGCTGACTCTTTTGGAAAAGCATGGTTTATGGCTTCTCTCATATTCTCTGGAACTGACAACATCTTCCAGATGTCTCAACTGTACCAACTATTGTAATCACTTTTTCTCAGTGTGGAACAGGGAAAGAGATTCTCTTTCAGTATCTTTCAGTATTCTCTTTCAGGTTGGACTTGATGATCTCTGAGGTCTTTTCCAACCTTATTGATTCCGTGATTCTATGATCTGCTTCCAGTGCTCACACTGGAAATACCTGGATCCTTAGTTTTATTTTGCAGTTGATGTAAATGAAATTGCTGTTCAGAATAAAGCTCAAAGCCTGTCTTGACGTGAGTCAAGATTAGTATGAAATAAATCTAGCTCTTCTCAGGATTCAAAGATGACATTTAATTAGGAACTGTGCTTTGAATAGAAGATGGAACTTCTGGCCTGCAATGCCTCGGACACAAAGATGGGAGAGAGGAAATAAACTACATTTATAAAATGCAAAATCTTTAGAGCAGGTTTCACATTAAGTTGACTGAATCCAGTTTTCGAGACTGGAGAGTATTTCAGAGGTGTTTGACAAACTTTTCTGTCCCAAACACTTAAAATAAGGAACCTCTGGCTTTGTTTGAGAGATACAATGCTGACAATTTTTTTTTTTTCAGAAAGTCTTTGACTTCCACTGTATCTGATACATGAGCAGCAACTTGACATTAGTAAATTTTTTTAGTCACTGTGTTGCTGAGTCATTCTAGTATTTTAATTGCAGAGCATTTTGCTCTCAACATCAGGCTTGTTTCTACCTCTTTCTTCTTTTCTTTTTTTTTCTTAACTGCAAAAGCATGCTTTGTGTTTCCCAGAAAACTAGTCCCTGAGCTGAACAATTCATGAACTGCATGCACAATATGTCACACACCAGAATGAAATGGATAGCAGCAAAAGTCTTTCCACAAATTATGGAGCAGTGTCTTAAAAGAGGTCTCCACTGCACCAAATAATATCCTGACCATGGGTCCGCTGTCTTGGCTACTTACTCATTCAAGTAATCTTCCACCTAGATTAAATAACGCAGCACTGTTCAAGAGGCATGAGAGGAATTTAGCGTCTTTCCTTCTTACTAAGGGGATTCTAGCCTGAAGAAGGCACTCTTCAGGACTGACAGGAGAGGCACAGTCAGAAAAGGTGAACAGTAATTGCAACCCCCTCTGAGAAACTCTCCTCTTAGTTATCACTGATGCTTTTCAATGAAAAGCTGGCAGTTTAAACAGGCACAAGCCAAGCTGCTAACCCTCCAATGGAAGGATGATCTTTCAAGGCAGCTTCCAGAGGAGATGCAGGCCCCTCCTTAAAAGTAGTCCGAAAGAATGCTTAATTCCCACTGTAGGTCGAAGAGCTGAAAATAGCCTTACCAATTGGGAGCACTCACAAATCAGTGTGCCTAAAATCTGTCCTGTGTAAACTCTAATGTCTCCCACAGGACAGTATCCCCATGAAACCAATATTCAGTTTGAAATTATTTCCTGCACTTAGATGAGAGATCTCTTCCAGGACTGGTTTTATAATTTACCTTAGGCAATCAACGTGCTAAATGCATACGTAGTTCAAGAGGGCATAAGTAGTTCAAGAGTCAGAATTCTGTAGCTCCTTCCTCCAGCTGTGTGTCTCCTTCATCAGTGGGATGCAGAGACCTGACCTGCTTGCCTACTTTCTCTGGCTTCTAAGAGCTTTGCTTTCCTGACCACAAAGCAACTCAGGACACTATTCTTCCTCAAACAGCCAAAAACATGGCAGAAGGTGCAGACTTCTGGTATGTGATAGCTTTAAGTTACAGTTTCCTCATGCTGAGAAGGACTTAAAAAACAGATCTCCCACTTCATGGACAAGTAATTCAGGTTACTAGGTTATTACTCATAAGAAGCACTACTTTTACCACCAACAAAGACAATTCAGGAGAGCTCACTGCATGGTGCGGACACCTGTAGAAAATCAGACTGCAGGGCTGGAGGGGAGCAGTGTGCGGGTTGAAATCTGTCTGCTTTCTGCATTCCAAATGGCCTCAGGCCAAAGGACAAGCATGTAAGCAGCTGGTTTATCAAGGAAGTGGATGCTAGAGGGCATGTCCACAGCTTAAGGTATCTGGAAGAGACTGGGCCCAAAATCTTATGATTATGGGGAAATGAGACAAACATTTGCTAGAAGCCCAGGGAGAAGAAACTGTGCACATTTTATATGCAAATGTTATGTACCTTCGCCATGAGTGTTGTTCCAAAGCCACCTTGATAATTATTAGCAGATGGTACTCCTTCCATCACTCCAGGAACAGGGTTGTATGTGTCGCTTGACCAACAGCGACCTGAGCTCATATTCAGGATTTTGGCCAGCAGCTTTGGGTCAAGGCCCAATCTGTCAAAGGTCAAGGAAGAGAAGCGTTAATGTCAAAACGCACAAGACATGGGTGACTTGTTTTATATCTTAAGACCCTACCATCATTTCTCTCCGTTTATTATAAGTCATGAAAAATGACAGAGTATTGATATTGGGGGTAGGGATGCTGTATCTTAAATTAAAGAGCATCAATCCCCCATTTAAGCAGCAGGTTTTGAAAGCTTCCCCCCCCCCCCTTCTGCACTAAGCGCTCCCCTTCACCTTGCAATTCGAATGTGCAGGCAAAATAAAGGTCCTCTGAGAACAGTAGTTCCCTTCTGTTTAAGTTACTAAAATGCACCCTATGTTCTGCTACCTCCTGGGTCACATACTTTTTCCTCACATCAAAATTATATTCTCTAAAGTTGAACAAAGCAAAAACTTCACAGGCAAGTGTGGCAGTGTGGCAGTCTTCGTGTGGTATGTTCATATGTGAGTGCTAGTGCCTTGCTGATGCAAGATAACACAAATCATCCTGCTCTGACAACATGAACAAAAATGCTGCACTTCTCAAAAGAATACTACTATTGTATATATCTGTGGATTCTTTGCTTTGGTGCTATTAAATCTTCATTATACACTTCTGCTTAGGAGGCAAGTCTGCCTCTCATTGCAAGATATGTTATCTATTTGCAAACACATATTATAGTTCTGGGTCAGCCGTTGATAAGGTTACTGATCCTGATAAAGCAATGCTTGTCCAAGTAGAATTGTCATTTGTTCTGTTATGGAGCTGATGGCACATGCTGCTGCTCACTGAAGACCCTGAAAGTTCTTCAATATTATAGCAAATTAACCCTCTTACGAATTCACATTTATGTTCGTATGAAGTTGCAGGCATAATTTTACACCAATTGCATTTATACCAATGACGAGCAGCAGCAGTTTATCTGTCCCTGCACAAATGTTCAGTTACATTCATGACAGAAAAAGCAAGCAGAGGAATTATCTCCAGTAATGATCCAAGAGGAGAAAATGACATTTTAGAAAGGCTATATCAAAACCATCAAAACGCAACACACTCTATATTAGTACTTACACCACAGCTGTCCATAGCCATGGTGACCCTAACATCACTTCCAGGCACTCAAGGTTTTAATGTGTAGATGAGAAAAGCTCATTACCAATGGAACAGTTGCTAAAACCTGTGTTTATTTATTCCAGTAGGTATTTCAGATTCTATAAACTGTATTTAAGATAGCAGTCCCTACTGCATGGTTCCTATTCCCATAATGGTGTGTCTCCTGTAATTCTGCCCTCCTAATGCAAAGCAAGATCACTTTCTGTACCACAAAGGTAGCTTTTTTGCATTGCTATTGCGAACTCTTATTAAGGAATTGCTACAGCAGCCCCTGGAATTCAGTGGAAAGTCTCCTGCTGGCCTGAATAGGATCAGGTTTTACTCCCCTCTTTTTTATGTTTTTTAATTTTTTAAAAAAATTTTTTTCATTT
Source organism: Picus viridis (assembly GCA_033816785.1). Classification (NCBI taxonomy): domain Eukaryota; kingdom Metazoa; phylum Chordata; class Aves; order Piciformes; family Picidae; genus Picus; species Picus viridis. Next base: position 7,775,561 of record CM066574.1, on the reverse strand, counting down.
TTGGACCCTCAGACTCAGAATGCTTTCAATGGTGATTTACTTTAAAAAAGAAGAAAAAATATTTTCCCAGCATATGTTTTCACAGTACTTCAATTATAGTTTTATTTTGTATAGTGCCTCAAAGTCTTCCTCAAAAGGCACTCCGCATAACTGCTGTTGACTGTTGTCATCCTAAAAACCTGAATTGGGAGCAGACAATGCCTGAGCTTCCAAACACAGGGGTTGCTGTTTTGGCTAAAAGAAATCTCTTGGCTTGTTTCTTTCCTTATCATTGTTACTTCCAGATCACTATTTTTAGCAGTGTGGTGCCTACTTCTGTTCTATCTAGCTGCATGCAAAGGCCCATAATTACAGCTGCGTGTATACTGCAAGACCGAGAGCTTATTATTTCATATAACCCTCCCAAAGAATGTCCTTCTCTCTAACTACCTCTTGGTGAAAGCATATTTTAAATGATACATTACACAGATATGTAAAATATTGTCTGCACTACATCTGGCATATTTTTGCTCTAGGAAAAGAAAAAGGAAGATAGTGTAAGTTTAAATCGCAGCTTCTTCAGAATTCATTGCTCTTAAACACCATGCAGATTCTTTTCAGGAGACCTGAACCTATTTTTTTTCCCCTTTCCCCTCCTTTGCAGCAAGTGTATCATTAATAAGAGCAAGTTAGAAGTGCTTTGCATTTCATCTTTCTAAGGATTCGTCCACTGGTGCATATATAACTGACAGTTAAAATTAGACATATATTAAATTCAGTTACTGAAGAAGTCCTCTGTCTTCCACTGTGCCCAAAGCTTGTAATGGTCTGAAACCAGCTAGAATATACAGTAATTGTCATTCAGTGAGAGTCTATCCTAGAAAGTCATGCTTCAGTGGAGAAGACTGAGTTTCCATTTGAAATCAACAAATTAATCCAAGACAGGTATCTGAAAGGGCAAGTTTAATAGGAAGCAGCTACTGGGCTCTCAACCATGATAAAATGTTATTGCTGTTTCCCTGTAAATTGGCTGGGAACATATGATACTCTCTGCATAAGAGCTCCACTGCTGTTCAGGAGATATACTGCTCAAGCTATCAAAATGATGACAGTCTGCCAGTCCCCATAACAACTTGCCATTGGATGTGGCAAGAGCTTGTGCATGCACGTGTGAATTTACAATTACCAAAATGTTCTTCTCCCTTATAAGCAGAAAAGAAGCTCATGTATTAAATGTACTTATAATAGAGCAAAAACAATTGCTTCCTTCAAATCAATGCTTCTTCAATAACATTTCTAATGAACTGAACAGCAGAAACTCAGCAACGGACACACATACAGAAAACAACAACAACAAAAAAGGTTAAATGGTTTTGGCCACTGCTCAAAACTCAAGTTTTGTGCTGAGCTTTTGATAAAACCACCTACTGAAATTTTCACACACTCCACCAAAAGTTCAGAACAGACAGAAAAACTGGAATCTCAAAAAAATTTTAAAGTTTAACAGCTGCAGTAGCTGAACTGTTGAGATTTGTCCATCTCGGGGTGCTTCACACAAATGCCATACGAAGTTGCAAATATTCACGTAGAACCTTAGGACCCTTCTACCACAGCTTAAAACCAACTTTGCCAATGGGGTTTTAAACAAGGTAAGGTGCTTTGAAATGTCATTACTAACCTTCACAAGACTTCGCTATAGCCGCATGCCGAAGGCAGCAGAGCCACTGTGCTTTTGGAGGAATTATTTTTCAAGCATTCTTTCTAAAATTTGCAGTGGGAATGGGCCCAGGGCTAATCATCCTTTAGCCTGCAGCATATGCTCCTCTCTACACTATTGACTGCTATTTCCATTTATGTCTTCCATCTATAGGCCAGGGGTGTTCACAGAAACCAGATCTAGAGAGCAAAACTACCTTTGGACTCAGCATCAGAAGGCCAAATTCCTTTACCTTATTCTCACTTTACATATCTAAAAAAGCCAGCAGCCATAAATTCATACATTCATAACATTGCTTAGGAAAGAGCTATATTTGAAGCTTTTGGCATAAATCAGGGTGCCACTGCAGGCTCTCCACACAGACATGGCTTCTGCTGTTGGAAGTACAAAAGCGGTTTTGCAGTGAGGTTATTGCCATAGAGCTCTAACTGCTCTCCTAGTCCCTTATTTCCCAACCATATTAAGCAATCCTGCTCTGTCTTCCCCAAGTCCATGGCAGGCAGTTTCTGAAGGGACCATAAACCGCCTGACAGGCAGCAACTTCCATCTGACCTAAATACAAACCAGGTATCAGCAATATTTCATTTTCAAGCTTTATTTTGCTAGTACTAGGCATTCTTTTACTGAGCCCTGAGTTGCAGTGAAACAAAGTTACTGACACTCAGATGATCAGCAAAAATAAAAACAGTCTCTGGCTGTGGACAGTACCATTTAATGGTTTTATTTCCTGCTGGTGAAATTTACATGTAGTCTGCGTGTAGGTTTAACTCAGTAAGTCACTACAGTATTTTGCAATATGCAACATTCAACTGTCAAGCAAAATGTGCTGAAGGTTTTTGCCCTGGCAAGTTGCACTATCACACTAGGGGGGGAAAGAAAGGATAATACAAATGACAATGTGAATTCACTCCCAGAATGTCTGCCACACCTTCTTATTTCCAGTAGCAACATTCACAAAGCATCAGGAAATTAATGGGGAAAAAAAAAACCCCAAACATAACAAACCAAGCATGTCAGTGGTCAGAACTCAGGATGGATTTCTTTTTTGGGGAAAAAAACCCAAACAGTTACAGAATCTAAACCAAATCACTTCCAGTGAAAACAGATTAGTAAATGAAGATTATTAGCAAAGAAAGATAATGTTAGAGTAAAGCAGAAAAGCAATATAAGGCAATGAATATAAATGCAGAAAATATATGGGAATATTGCCTGCTTGCCTGGGAGGATATTGTGGAGTTTTTGCTTATTAATGCCAGTTTTCCCTCCTCCTTATTAAACCCTGTGCTATTTACATTGAAGTTTGAGAAATTCTATCATTTCAGACACATAATAAAACAATAGCAGATATACTTTAAACATCCGAAATGAATAGAACAGTAACTCTGCTTCAGAAAATGAAAATTTAGGCTCGATGGTTTATGAAAACATTAGAGAGTAAGTGGTTTATGCATAGAATTAATTTCACACTGTTTTGAAGACATAAACTCAGAGTATATATTGGTTTCTGGAAGGTGCTGTAGTGTGATTTTCCAGTTACATCCATCTCAGTGAGAAATATTTTTTTATTAACTAATTATTCAAAGTTCCTAAAACTTAAGATTTAAATGATGCAGCAGATATACACAATGCATGTCATGAAGATATTTTATATTCTAACTAGAAGTTAAAAACATGTCTAAGTTCCACAATTCCTATTATGAAGCTTTTAATTTTTCCAGTGTCCTTTTGCCACTATTAGGTCAGAGTCAGACTTTCTTCACCAGCTCTGCATCAATCTAATAAACAAAATTCAGCTCTCTACTCTTTCCAGACTTGGCAGCCATGGCATCCTTTGCAGACCTGGATAAAAACATCTAACAAATGTATTAATGTAGCAAAACTTTTAAACTGGGAGTTAGACCCATCAATCTGTATATTAGAAATCTGTACACATCAAAAGTGGAAAGCTCTTAGTCTAGTTATAAGTAGAAGTCGTCTTCTCCAGGATTTAAATCACAGCACATTAAAATCAATGCAAGGGCTCTAAATTACTTCATAAGGCTTTAAATTACTGCCTCTGTCTTAAACCTCCCTCATGCAGTTTTGACCTAAATGAGATTTTTCTCTTTGTATAAGTCAGGTTACAATCAGCAGGTTTCTTTTACAAGTGCAGATCCTTTCCGATTACTGCGATTGTAGGGTGGGAAGGTTTGTATGTTGCTTACAAATGCTGAATATAAATTCGGCCAAAATTTAAGCTGAAAAAAAGACAACATGGAAAATGAAAATTCTAAACACCTTAAAGCTATGGTGACTGCAGACATCAACTCATTCTGCACAGGGCTTATTGCATGCCCAGAGTATCTGTCTTCCAAACATCTTGATTTTATTTTATCTTCAATTTTAAACTCTAACAATTCCTAGAAATGCAGATAAAAATATAATGAAAAATCAGTTGCATATGCTTTATTAATTGAAGCATGACTTAAAAATGAATCTGATGAAAGCTTTACACTACACTGGATTACAATAGTTGTAAACAATGATACTGTTTTTATTATGGCTTGATGCAGACATGCTTCAGTATCTTACAGACTCTCAATTTTAAAATGTAAATGGTACGGGATATTGATAAACCAATTAGCACTGATGCAAAGCAAATTCCTCTTTTATCTCAATTACAACATGACAACTTAATAGGTCAAGATAGTCTAACATCTGAGACAAGGGCAATTCAATAAAACAACTGCATCTTGATATGGTAATTAAGAGGAAATGTGAATCCATTACATTGCCTCATATATGTGCACATATGTAGATGCTCTTTTTTATTTATTTAAGCAGTTGATGCCCTCTTGCTGTTTTTATAGTGCATCAAACCCACATGAACACACAGTCTAAAACCCAGTTGGTATTTACAGGATGTGTAGCTTCAGCAGGACAATTTTGAGGATGCATCTGAGCAGATAAATAATTCATTAAGAGTCCTTAAAGACACACAACTGCAGGATAATCTCCTGAAACACAGGACTTCTCTGTCTATAAATTTGCAAATTATTTAGATATGGCTGAAAGCATTCATGAAAGGTTCAAATATTGTGATACTGAACGGGTACTTGGCATGCACTCTTTTGAAAAACAAAGCAAAATAAACAGGCTACAATTGGAAAGGAAAAAAATATTTTGTTTGAGTATGCTGCCACTTACAAGTCAGGCGTACCACCTGCTAGAAAAGAAATGGTACTCTTCTCATTGACCCGATGGGAAGCAGAGCATTCTCCAGCTTTTTGACAAAGGAGGAGTTTTGGCAATTAGGACAAAATGCAGCTGAATAGAAAGGTAGATGTTGCCTTTTCCCCCCTCTTTTTTTTGTCTTTGATGTTAACTTGATACACACACAGTACTAGAAGTCTTACTTTGCAATATAGGTTGGAATAATTTAACATAGTAAACAAAACCAACAAAAGCCATGTGGGAGTATAATTTTCTGAATATAATGTACATTAACTTAGAATGCAAACAAGAAGTTACCTCTGTGTTATCGCTGTGTGTTTGTAATGCAAGACAAATGTTATTGTACATTGCATTAGAGTAGAAAAAATAAAGTCTAAACATCAGATGCTGAATGCAACAGTCTGTACAGCCAACACAAGACAATACTCCTGTTCTGCACAGCTCTACTTCAGTTAAATATCTTTAGCATGCTAATGCTTTTACACAACTTCTGACAAAAGTTTATCTATGCTATCTAATCATCACTATCTCAAGCAAAAGTCAACCATATAACTCAAAAAATGCTAACATTAAAAAATACTTCAATCAAACACAAAAACATCAAACAAACCTGATTCCAAGATTCATAGCCTCAGCAGTTCCAATCATGCTGATGGCCAAGAGCATGTTGTTGCAGATCTTTGCAGCCTGAAAATAAGTTAAACTGTCAATTAGTTTCTGTATTTTCATAAACCTGATGTAGGAATCTTCTTTAACCAAGTCTGGGACACTATAAAAGCAAAAAATTAAGTTCTGACAACTCTCTTCTAAAGGTACCACCAGGAAGCACAGATCTACAATAGCATAAAGTCAATGAGAGCTGCCCTGTGGGTTCTTCAAAGATTAGGAAATACTTTTTTTCTTAGTACAGTAGTTCAGCTAGTGTATGCAGCACATAGGGTTTTTTTGTCCTTCAGAATGTTCAGTAAATTCTAATAATTCAGCAGAAACAAAAATGAAGTCTGTCCCTCTAAGAAGCCTCTCAACAAGCCAATGTGGAGAAGTACCAGGTCAGATGTTTTGGTGCTAAGCTATCTGACATGCTGGAGTAAAGTACCATGAGGTTACTTTATAAACACATGGTTGAAAACAAGTAAATAAGCAAAAAAATAGGAAGATATATTATTATGCATTTAGTTCTGGAATAAAAGATTAGGCATTATTAAAGAAAAACAAAGCAACAAAAATATAAGACTGAGATAACTAGTAACACCTGAAGAGGCATTACCTGTCCAGTTCCAACCTCTCCACAGTAGATCACATTAGAACCCATGCATGTCAGCAATTCTTTGGCAGCATTAAATTCTTGTTCCACTCCACCAACCATGAAAGTAAGGTTTCCAGCTCGAGCAGCTCCAACACCTGAATCAAGGCAACACTGGATTTAATATCACTATTTAAAAAAATCCAACAAAACAACTTAAGTAACCTATCTTGCTAGTAAGAAATTTATGTACTTAGTACTTCACTTATGATAAACCTCTATTCAAAGGTAAGCCCACAGGCCCAGTACCTACAGGATCAGAGATCTTAATAAACCCACCTTATCTTGCAGGCATACTGATGGATAAACAATTCAGAAAACTGTCAGTGTCACTCTTTATAGTTCCACATGAAGAAATAACTCTTCCTGAAGCTTTGCATACCACAAAGTTCACTGCACCTGAATTACTAAATACAATTTCTGTTGTGTAAAACTACTCTTCATATGTGACTACTGAAACTACTGCTCAAAGTTAACTCTGCATTTATCACCTTTTCCAAACTGAGACTGATTTTTACCAGTGCTTCCTGACTTTTGTGCCACTGAACATCTTAAAAGACTAGAAGACACAGGTAAACAAAGCAGAGCCTTCTGAATCGCTGCAGTTCATTATGTTTCTCACCTGAAGCAAAATTTTACTTAATCTGAAAAAGTTTTGAGTTAGTGTCCTACCCATAAACTTAACACATATACAATGATATAAAGAACTATGAAATTTTAAAAAAAGGAAGCAAACATTATACACAAACACACTATTCACGGTTTTATTCCTCTAAGTCTGTCCTGTCTTCACCACAAGCCAGTAAGCATACACTATGGGTCTTTGATTATATAGTTCCTAAGCACAAACCCAGTAAATTTTTCATGTGGTATTTATCACCTTCATGTAGTATTCCATTCTTTAAAATAAGACTAATTCTACTATGGAATACTCATACATCCTTAATCCCCAACATTTCATGGGTAGAACTGGTAGCAAAATTTAAACCAAGCCAATGAACACATGAGCTTCCTTGATGGGGTGCTTGGTTGCATGGTTTAGTTGATTAGGTGGTGCTGGATGATGGGTTGGACGTGATGATCTTGAAGGTCTCTTCCAACCTGGTCTATCCCATCCCATCCCATCCCATCCCATCCCATCCCATCCCATCCCATCCCATCCCAATTCTATTCTACTCTTCATCTCAGCAGGGAGCATAGCCACTATACATTCTTTGTGCTATGCATCAAACTTCGGCCTATTACAATGTGCAGCTGCAGATAACAACCTACTTTGATAGTAAACCTGCTCAGGTAGGGACAGTGTTCTTACAAACAGAATGTCAAAGTGAAACAATTTGTTCTTACTTCATGTGGCAAACTGGGAGGCTTGGCTGATATGCCTGAAAGCTCTGCGGCCATTCAGCGAGACTTGGACAGACTGAGAACTGGGCAGAGAGGAGGTTCAACAAGGATAAGTGCAGAGTCCTGCACCTGGGAAGGAATAACAAACTGCACCAGAACAGGTTAGGAGGTGATCTGCTTGAGAGCAGCCCTATGGGAGTCCAGGTGGACAACAAGTTATTCATGGGACAGCAATGTACCCTTGTGGCCAAGAGAGCCAATGGGTTCCTGGAATGCATTAAGAGGATTGTGTCCAGCAGATCGAGGGAGGTTCTCCTCCCCCTCTACTCTATGCTAGTGAGGCCACACCTGGAATATTGTGTCCAGTTTTGGGCTCCCCAGTTCAAGAGGGACAGGGATCCTCTTGAGAGAGTCCAATGGAGGGCTACGAGGATGATTAGGGGACTGGAGTACTGCCTTATGAAGAGAGGTTCAGAGACCTGGGGCTTTTTAGTCTGGAGAAGTGAAGACTGAGAGGGGATTTAATAAATGTTTATAAATCTCTGAGGGCTGGGTGTCAAGAGGGGTGGCAAAAGGCTCTGCACAGTTGCTCCCTGTGATAGGACAGGGGGCAATGGATATAAACTGCGACACAGGAGGAGGAAATTTTTTACTGTGAGGGTCGCAGAGCACTGGAAGAGACTCCCCAGAGAGGTGGTGGAGTCTCCTTCTTTGGAGACTTTCAAGACCCATCTGGATGCATTCCTGCGCGACCCGCGCTAGATTCAATGGTTCTGCTCTGGCAGGGGGGTTGGACTTGATGATCTGCAGAGGTCCCTTCCAACCTCTTAACATCCTGTGATCTTGTTTCTACAGTAAGTCTTAAGGCTGCCCTCCAGCTATGGCTCTTTGTCACCAACTAGCTACCATAATAAACATTAATAGATGTTTCTGTTGAAATAGTTTCCAGAGTGCAACTGGAACAGCCTTCTCACTGAGCTAGATGTTATGTAGCAACAAGTGAAAACACACTCATGAAACCTTATCAGCCAAAGACAGAGATTCTTTACAAAATAAAAATACAATCTAACCTCAAACAGCAAAAAAGTTGTTAGAAATACATCCAACTTAAAACAAGACAACTCTGTTTTCCTTGTTCCCCATTAATAAATGTAACTATGCAATAAAATACAATGGAAAGAGGGGAAAAAAAATGTAAGGCCACAACTAACCCACGACAGCAATCAAGTTTATGCACAAGAAGTTCTGATAATCTGGGCAAGCACAGCAGGCTAATCAGGATTTCTCTCAACTGAAAATTTTAAGCACGTGTAAAAGCTGTACCACAGCTAAAGAATGAAATGGTCAGTACTCAACATACTTCCCAACATCAAGGACGGGTACAATGCAGCTTCTCACACTGAAGAATTTGAAGAATTTTTGTTTGCTTTCCCATAAAAATGTCAATTGATGCACTCTTTGCAACTGCTCTGTGTGACTATGTCTACAAATACCCCACTCTGTATCTGTCAAGCATTGATTTCCCCCATCCTGCCGTCCAACATGCAACACCTTTTGAAGTCACTAAAGAATTTCAGGCAAATTTGACAGCTCAAGGTCTCAAAACCAGCAAATACCTACCAATTATGTGAAAACAGGCAATAGAGGAAAGAGGCTCCCACGGATGGAAGCAGCTGCTGCTCAACCTGTATTACAACCAAGAATCACAAGATTGCTGGGTTTCAAAGGGACCTCTCAAGATACTGTAGTTCAACTGCCCGGCTAAAGCAGGGTCAGCTGGAGCCCATTGTCCAGGACAACATCCAGCTGGTTTTTGAATACCTCCAAGGATGGAATCTCTGTGGCCTGTCTAGGCATTTTCTTCCAGTGTTTGACCACCCTCACAGCAACAGAAAGTGTTTTCTTCAGCTTCAGATGGAATATTATGTGTACTAATTTGCGCCCATTGCCTCCTGACCTGTCACTGGGTGCTACTAAGAAGAGTCTACCTTTCTCTTCTTCATTCTCTTCCATCATGTTTTTATATACGATAGATAAGATCCTTCCTGAGCCTTCTCTCTGTGCTAGTCTCAGCTCTCTCACTGTCTCCTCATATGAAAGATACTCCAGAGTCTTCATCATCTTCATGGCCCTTATCTGGTCTCACTCCAGTAAATCTGTGTAATTTCATGTACTGGTGACTCCAGGACTGGTGCATCTAGAAGAACTCTAGTCAGATCCACTGCTTAAAAAACCCGAACCCAACCCAAACCAGTCTATATATGCAACACTGTTGAGGTACTGAAATAGGTAGTTATCAAGATCTTCCTGTCCAGTTTGAGAGACACCCTGTTTGCAGCCAATCATCAACTTAACTTGAACAACTCTTCCCCAGGCAACTCACAGGAGCTGTGTTAAGAACAAAGCCTAGATTTAGAGCTAACACAAACAGGTCTTTGTCATCTTGTTGGCTACCAGTTTACTACTACATGACCGCAAATATTGCTACATTAATAAACACAATGATTTTCATTCCATTCCTCTAGCTATTTTTATTCAAACCACATAATGGCCTTTACCACTAATCCTGTGATCTGACCTGCAGCAAATTAAGTAGACAATTTAAGTCAAAGCTTACAAACAAAATCCAGTACTATCCATCATAGGTCAATAGCCTTGTATCTAGATTACAGACTGCTAAATAGCTTCAGAGAGTCATTTATTAGAGCAAAATTAATGCTGACAATACTTTTCAGCTGGTTAATCTTCTGACAGCTGCACTCTCTCACTTGTTCAAACACTTACATTTCAAGTAGAAAAAAAAATAAATTAGTTGAGTAGAAAAAAAAAAAAAAGAGCAATTTGTTTTGTAATGCAGCAGGTCTGGAAAATCCTCATTTTAAAAACAAAAACCTGTTTACTTCATGGTAGATTTTATCATCTAGGGTCCTTGCCAACTATCAGCTATTTAATCAGAATTAAACAAGCAATGCAGCAAATCTATAACACTGGCAATTAAAAAAAAAATTTTGGCTAGAAGCCTAGGAGTACAAGAACTGTAATTTCAGCTAAAAATAGAAATAAAAAAAATTACACAAGAATGCACATCTTTATTTCACAATCATAGGTTCCATATGAACAACACAAACCAACAGCTACTAACACTAAAGAGAGCAATGGAGAAAGCAGAGCAGCTAATGCCATTTTGGAAGGCTAATGATTATTTTCCAGCTTTTAATTTTTAAAGAGAACTCTTACCACCTAAGAGAGTGCTTTAGGTACCACTGGTGATTGCAGTCAAAGGTCCTTCAAAATACAAAAAGCCTCTTCTCCCCTTCAGGGAATGGTTTTTGGAGAAACTGTATTTATGATTACCATGCGGAAGGTTTCCTCCACTGCAAAGAAAGACTGCTGGAGCCCATGGCTGCAGTCCTATGTTGTTCTGCTCTAGGATGATCTCCTCACAACCCTGTCTAGAATCCTTTAAGAAGGTTGCACTAGCAGATCCCACAGAGTAGCTCAACTCAAACCAGTAGGAAAGAACATTATCACATTTTTTTTCTCAGATATATAAACTGACAGGATAAATATGACCTAGATAGTGAGAGAACATGCCAAAAAATGAATGTGGGAGGAGAAAGCATGATGAGGAGTTACAGAGTAGCACTGCAGCATGACACAACATCTTGGGGACGGGTTTCCCACTTGGGTACTAGAAGATTTTGGACAAAGATCTGAAAAACTACTTTCCTTTTAATCAGAAGACAAATAAAAAACCTACTCAAGCATCCTGTTGCAACTGGCTGAGTTATTTGTGGGACAAAGATTAGTTCAATCCACGTGCTTCTCACTTTGACTATCAATGGATTACTCGGTGAACTTTCTGCAGAGCAGTTCCTGAGTTCAAAACTTTAGATGAAGATGTGAATGGAGGTTTAGAAGCCCTCATATGACAACAGCAACTGGTTGCAAATATTCTGGGGCAGTTTGGAGATGGCCTCAAGTTTTTGCATCCAGGCCAGGCAGCCTAGTTCAGTAGCCATCATGCCCTTCCATATTCACTTTTCTGTGTTTATTCAGCAGTATTTAACATGCTGGGAAAAGCCCTGTAATTTGTCACTGATGTTTCCTTTTCAAAAAATCCCCAAAAGGTCTAACCTCTATAGATAGATCATTAAAACAGCTTGGTTTCAATCACTTTGCTTATTAGTAACAACACAACTTGTTAGAAAAAGGATGCTAATGTAAGGATCTAACACAAAAGTAGCTGCTTTTCGTTTTGGTTTTATCAGTATCCATAAAAAGAGCTGAGTGCAGGTGACTTAAAGAGAGGTGATATTATTAGGCTATGCATTACAGCACTTTCACAGTGGTGATGCTGAAGACAGTTACACTGCTGGAAACACAGAGCACCCAAGCATATCCAGGTGCCAAAAGGTAACCACTGTAGTGTTGCACCAGCAAATAACATTAAAAAAACAATTAAAATATTTGCTGAAAAAGTTGAGAGGAATTACTGAGACAATGAGAATATAGCTGTTTCAGAGACTCTGAAGGACAAGCTGGAAATGAAGGCTCTAACATCAAGAAGCTTAGACAGAAAAAAAAAAATCTATTTTGCCATTTGTCTATTCAACATGTAGTTTTATCAAGCAATTTTAACAACAAATTTTGATTTAAACTAGATTTAAAAAAAACAAACACATGAAATACAGTGCTAGAGTTTTAATCCTTTTTCCTGTTTTGTAATGTTGTACCATCAAGTCTAAGAGTTGAGGCTTTGCTTTGGGAAGCACAAGGGAATACTGGTCCTTTATTCCAATATTTTTGCAAAAATGCAGCTTAAAGGGACTGCAGTTGCCTCAAACAAGCAGTCTCTTGTCATATTTGCTCTCTTATGCTAGGCTGAACTAGAGAACCTTGTGTATTTGTATCTTGTGTATGTCTATGTGGTCTTAAGACTAAGCAGTTCTTTTTAAGTACCTGCCAGCTCACATGAAATACTTTGTCTTCTGCAACTTGCAAGAAGTTAAACCAAGATACACAAGGAAAGATTAACTGGAAAGGTTACTATCAATTTACTACATGTATAAATCCAAAACCAATTAAAAGGCATGTATAAGCAAAAGCAGCTACAAATCCCTACTGGAAATTAAAGGAGGGTATTTAAAATAATACTATAAATTTAAAATAGCCACAAGGAAACTACTTTATAAAATATAAATACGGTATCAATTTTTTTTCCTACTTGCTTCATAGGCAACGTCTGCCATCCTCAATGTATTTTCAGGAAACAAGTAAATGGAGCAGTCTCAGAAAAGAAAACCACCACAACCCACCCACAACACACCACCACTCAAAGGGCTTGTGTTTCTCCCCATTATAAAAATCAGTATCAAAGCTGGACCTATGAAGCTATTCTGCTGCTGTATAACTAACACACAGTAAATCACTTAATTTGCTCAAAAGAACTTAAATGTTTTAACCAGCCTGCCATCAGTGGAGATAAAGAAGAGGGCCGATGGGACCGGGCTGCAATGTGAGCCGTCTTTAAAATGCAATTGTTCTAATCATTTTCTACAGATGCAGCCTCACAAGGGGCTGCTGTCACAGGGACCATTTACGACTTGTTATGGTGTCTCTATTGTTTACCAGCGACATTCGCTAAAAAGGCGACAGCTGGGACAGAAAGCTGCTCCTCAACGAACAATATAATCCCGTGAAAGTAATCAACAAATTTAAGGGTGTTAATTAACTTTACACTTTATCATGTTCAATTAGTTGTCCTTTCTCGAAAAGATTGCCGTGCACAATCGGTTTAGAGCGTGCCATGTTTGATTTGTAAGTGATCACTGTTTCTGTTTCAAAGTCCATGTCAGATGTTCTCTTGGGTTTTGGTGACACAGATGAATGGCTCTGCACATGTTAGGGGGTGATCTGGTTTAACATAAACCAGCATAGCATAACCCCTTGTTAACAACGTACCGCTGGCCTTTCTGGAGCAAGAAGAGAAACGCCCGTGCACCAGGGCGCACACAGACGTGCACCAAACCCCTGCGGCAGCGCCACAGACAACGAGCCCAAGTTTCGGTTTTGCTGAAACGCAAAGACACCAATAAATGGGCAATTTTTCATCATTATATCTCAAAGAAAGACTTGTCTTTTAGGGGCACGCTTGGGATCATTTCTTCCCAGCAAGGTCCCTAGTTCTGCCGCATTATGCACTAGGCACAGGCGCCTTTGTACATTTTACATAACGCATGCTGCCTTTCCTAATGGCAGCTGAGCAAATGCTGGGTAGACACGCTAAGTTCTTGTGTACATAAAAGTCTGTGGTGGCTTTTAAATGCCTCTACTGCATTTATAATGGCAGGGGTTTTACAAGAAAGCTGAATTAATCTATTATTAAAATTTGCCTTTTCCCCTTTAACTCATGGTTTCTGCCTGCTAATGGGACAAGGCAAAGCTCTTGATGAAACGACAACGCACTTGGATGTGTGCCTTAATGAAAGTCATTGCTGTTTCTCTCTTCTGATAAATAGAGCTTTGCATCACCCTACCTCATAAACCAGTGATGATTGAACAGACATGGAAATGGAGGTTCAAGTCAGTGCTTTGAAGAGTTATATAACGAGCACTCAGTATTACTCCAGACAAAAGCATGTTTAAGGAAGTAGCAGGATCTCTTTTATGGCATAATCTAATCATACAGTTTACCAGATTATGGCTATACAAAGAAAAAGCCTAGTGGATTTTTATTCTGCAGCAACAGGCAAATTAAATACACATTATCATCATTATTTAAGCAGTTACATTGTACATAAAAGCAAACTGCAAAAAAACCCACCCGTTAAACAAAACAAAATAAAAATGCAAAGAAAACCCAACAGAAAAGTTGTTAACTCTGAAAGCTAATAATGGACTAGGTTAAATATTTAAGAGGAAATTATAGACTGTATCAGAAATAGCTGAAACCACAAAACAAAGCGGTAGAAAACGTTAGTTTTCTGCTAGGAAGAAGATCTGCAGGGAGAAGGGAAGCGGTCGATAGATCCTTAAATTGGACGCAATAGCTGTTCTATCCCAAGTTGGCAGCTGCTACATTTGCAGACCTGGTTCATTATTTACCCATAATGACCATCAAGCTCCAGTCAAAGTCAGATCACAACAACTGTCAGCAGCTCTTTTAATTAGCCTTGTTTGAATTCAGATAAATATCACAATGGCCCAGCTTCTGCTGAAAAAGCAACAGAAGACTGCAAGGAATAAGCTGCTCTGACTTCCTAGCAAACAGTATTCTGAAAACGTCCGGAGAACAAAAGTCGATTTTTTTTTTCTTAATTGAGGAAGGAATGGCAATGTCTTCATTATTATTTTTCCTTCACACAATATTCATATCACGACCTACAATTCCTGTTTATGGGCAAACTTGTGCATCTCAAATGCCAACTCAAAGCGCCACTCCACAATCTAAAAGGTAAACTTTAAGAGATGGTTTACAGGTACTAATTACATCTCTAAACTCTGAAATCATATGTTTTGAAAAACTGAATCAGAATTAAGGAATGCACATATTAACAGGGTTATCCTCTCTCCTAATTTATCTCCTTCTGTTTGTTTATCCTCAGGGAACATAATCCTCTGTTGCATCAAGCCACTCTCATTCTCCCTGTGTCAGCAGCAGAATAATAATTCCCTCCTCCACCTCCAGCCCCCATCCATAAGCACAGGCAAGAATGAAGACGAGTGGATCAGACTGTGTGCATCAGCATTAATGCTCTATGCAGCTATTTTCCTAGCAGCAGCAGAGGCTGAAAGAAAGATGCAAGAGAGGTGTGCAATATGCTACCTGTTCTGGGCAGCCCAGCATGAGAGGGAGTAATTAAACAGATTTTGCCTCCTAAATAATATGAAAGCAGAAGATGCAGCCAGAGACTGCTTTAATAGCCTTTCTTTAGCACTTTACCTTGCTGTCACAGGGCCAGATCCCTGTTTTGCAAGGTGCTGTCCAAAGACAAAAGGCAGTACCAAACTCCATCTCCACATGCCAATCTGGAAGTGTTGCTCTACATGCAAGGATCCTTAGGGGCTCCAAGGAGAACATACATAGGGATTTACATGAATCATGGTACATGTATCCAAACAATGGATACATATGAGCATTACAATAGCAGAGGCCACAGGGAAAATTATGTAAACATCATCAGCAACTGAAGGTAGAGAGCAGTGTAGAGGGAAGGATAAAGATCTGATTATACAAGATAGGCTAAATGGTAATGAGAAGCTTTATGTTTTAAAGGAAGTCCTGAGTGGTATTGTATAGGGATTAGTACTTAAACTTGGCTGTGGGTGCCAGAATAAAAAATCTTCAGTCTGATTTAGATGTAATATAAAAGGATGCCAAAATACAGAAAAAAATATGCCCTCTCAATAAGTCATGCAAAAACGGAGTAGAAGCTGTTGTTAAGGCAGTTTAATATGGGGCAAATGCCCCAGGAAAATTTTATGAGACAGTATTAAGTAGCAACTGATGCCTCCAAAAGGATTAGCCAAAGAAAATGAGTTGCAAAAGGCAAATACACAGAGGGTACTTTTAACTTTTTCAACAGAAGTACAAGCTGAAAGGCCTGATGAGATGGTTCTGTCTGCAACACTTTTTTTAAAGTGTAAAAAGTGTTACATTTAGTTCTAGTCATGCTAACATCAAAGAGTAATATCAAAGCACCCCGAGAGTTACCAAGTAAAAAGGTTAACAGCATTGCAGTAAGAAAGGAAATAAAGTATGACTGATTATTTGCTTATTTTTAATACCCAAAATACTGTATCAAACCCACTTAAAAACAGCAGACCATGCCAGTCCATCTTTCCTATTTTCTCCCTTTAATTCATACACCACCATAAAAGCCCTAGACAAGAGGAAAAGTGTTCTTGCTGGATTTAACTCCTCCTTTACCCTTCCCTAATATTAAGATATACGGTCTAAATCTCGTTTTGGACTGCAGACCTACATAAAAATAGTAAAACCTAACAGGAGAATTGCAAGTAGCTGCAGTTGAGGACAGCAAAAACTAACTGCACAGATCTTAGCATAGTTCAAAGCAAGCATTTAAATTTATTATTTTTTTTTCTTTTTTTTTGAATCTGAACATTAGCAAGAAGGCTGGACAGAGAGTGAAGAACAGGAGGCACTGTAGTCCATATATCCAAGTTTCAAAGCAGGCGAAGACAGTCCAAACATAAAGCATTATGCTATGTGTCTAATCACTGCAACAGCATCAAATACAAGAGAAACAAAGAAAATAACACATCATCTTCTTGCCCAGCACTAGTGTTTGAATTTCTCATCTTTGAGAGGAAGTCTAAAAATGAAACATAAACATGCAGACAGCTTCTCAACTATGTGGGCCAGTGTTAACTCTCCACACAACTAAAATTTGGCAGGCAGGTTCTAGAAAAACTTCCATCTGGATGAGGCTTCAAGTCCCTGAAATAAAAATTCATCTCGATTCCATAGTACAAAACCAAGAAAACGTTTGTTTGGCATTAGAAAGGTGACAGAGATGCATATTTTAACACCTACCGAGGTCATTGCAACCCCACTTTCTTCAGAAGCTTCCAGTCTATGAGGAAAATCAGCAACCAGAAAACAGACTACTATGGGACTATAGAAGAAAAACCTCAAAGGGATGGAGTTTTATAATGTCCTCTCAGAAAAAAAGAAGGTAAAAATCCCAGAAGAGCTGTTTTGCCTGCTCTGACTAGAAGCCATAGACAATACCAAAATGAACAACAAACATCAAACCCCAAAAAAGCTTAAGTGTGGAATAGCAAAAGCCACAAATAGAACAAACAGTTGACCTTGGCACCACAACTTTTCATCTCATCTGTTCTGGCTGAGCAACACACATGCAAATTCATGGCCAATAAAATCAGACATGTGGCCAACCTTGTTGAGCTCTATAAAGCACAAAAGCCATTAGCTTTACCATGTTTGCAGATTTTGCTAGTTGAGCTTGAAAATCTCAATCTAGAAAGTATGAAGTACTTTTGCCTTCTAACTTCCCTTCACCACAAAATGCAAGCATGTTTACACAGCACTGTGGAACGAATACACAATAGCTGAAAACCTTTTGTTGTAAAAGAAAAACATGAACCTTTGAAAGAAAAATAAACCAGTAGTTTTACATGCTATTTGCTTGCATATTTCTCCAGTATCATTACAACTGTAACAAGATATTAATCCCCATTTTACAAAACCAAAAATACTTGAAGCGCTTTAGTCCTGGATGAATTTCTTTACCACGTTACCACCATATAGACCCCCAGAAGCAACAGAACACTGCAGCATGGATTTTTTTTTTTTTTTCCCTGAATAATGAAGGCATTAAAAACATTGCTTAAAAAAATAAAATATCATACTTATGCATGTATTTAAATTGCATTGCTCAACAGATATGGGTACAAGTCTCCTTATAAAAGTTTTGCTTCTTAGAAAGCCAACTGGAGAAGCCTAAAGTTATGCAGGTAAATTTCTATTGATGCATTTGTTAGTTGTTTCCTGTTAGAGAAGAAAATTGTGAACAGAAAAATAAATGGAGTGGAACTGCATAGCATACTTATTCCTAAGCATTTCTGCTTTATCCAAGAGTTGAACATGTAGTGATGTCATATGGTAATCCTAAGCACTAGAGCAATATTTGTGTTTATAAGATTAAAAGAGCATATAGCATTTAATAGCAGGAATCCAACACAACTTAAAATTAAAAGAGCAATGTATGGCCAGATAATTTTAAAAGAGACCAATTTCCAGTATTTTTTTTGCTGGAGAGCTACCCAGCTGAGAGTTTTAAATAGGAGAACTGATAACAGCTTTACCAACTGAAATTGGAAAGAAATGCTTAAAAAATAGGACTGAAGACTGGACCGCATTGAGCATTTTTAAATGAACTTCCGAACCTTGTCCCCTTAAAGTGTCATCAGTGGTATGAGATCAAGACTTTTTTTTTTTTTTATAATTGGAACCACCATCAGAGTGCATTGCTTCAGATATGTCTGTCCTTTCTGCAAGTGCTTCGGCATTGAACTTTGCCTCTGGAGGCAGTAAACAACCCGCAGTCTTTCCGCTTCTCCTTTAAAAAAAACCCAACAGCGTTTACTTTTCAGTACGCCTAACTCTACAGCCAGAAAGTAACAAAGCATTTTCTGCTGCCCATTTCCAGCATATTTGTAGTTAATTCTTGGAGCTTTCATTTGGCACTGAAAAGGCAAAGCAGAGTAATACTGCAGGATGACAACAACTGCTAGAAAAACAGCCTAAATTGGGAAGATATAGAGCTTCCATTTAAGGAATCTTTTCATTATAAGGCCTTCCCAGTTCTATTTCCTTCTTAAGAGATCCTCTGCACATAATTCTCTTCTGCAAAACAGATACATCACTTTCAGAGAACTAGAATTAGCATTGCCCTCCAGCTTAAAATGCAATGTACTTTTCAAGTTTTCTCAACTATACTTGATGCCACTTATCTGATGAGTTCAAATCCTTGTAATTGAATTAAAATCCATGCTTCTTTATAGATGAACTAATTCTAAGATCAGTATAGAAATATTTTTTTTAAAAGAGACAATATTTTTATTATTACTTTTATTGTTTCAGGATGAGCACATGCAATCATATGGTTTAAATTTACAAATCCTGACATGCTCCAAACGCTCCACTTTCATGAAACAAAACACATTTGCATTTTTAACTGTACAGAATGACAACTTAAGATGACCTGCTATAAAATAATTCACCTAGCTCTTCCCCCCACACACACTAATTGTAACTACTCCGATGCTATAACTTAAATAATTTTACTGAAAACTAAATTAGCCTTTCCCCCCACCTTTAAACATAAAGATATCTGCAGTCAATACTTGCCCTGGTCTTCCCTTAAAAAAAAAAAAAAAAAAAAAAAAAAATAAAAATAAAAAAAAAAAAAAAGAAGGAAGATAAAAAGAAAGAGAGTGCATTTTGCCTATGAACAGAATCAAGAGGGTAACAAAGTTAATTATTTCTCATAATCAGTAATTATGATTAGATAAGAGAGTCTTTGGTAATGAACTGCTCTAATGATGGAAGACCTCCATCCTAAGAAATATAATAGTACATTAACATAACTGTGTATGCAAAGTACATAGAACCACTGCCACAGTTAACTTGTCAGTGAATGATTAAATAGGAATTCATAATTAGAAAAATCCACAGTGTAATTTATTGGCCTTCCTGACAGTTCTGGTTCATTAGAAGTTGATTACCAAACAGTGACCTCTAGTGGCCTACAGCTTTTTCATGCTATCTTGTTTCTCTTGGCCGCATTAGCCGCTTAAAAAAAAAAAAAAAAAAGGCAATGAGGAATTTAGGATTCCTTAATTCATTTCCCCCACACTTCTCTTAAAGTATACAGCGTGCTACTTGCCTCAGAAACATGCTTCCCTTTCTGCAAAAGTGTATATAAAAGTGTAAAAATGTACGTGTGGAAACTTCCCACCCCCACCCCCTCCTTCTCAGTTTGAAGTTAATACTGAGGTTAACATGGTTCTCATGGCAAATAATATTTATACATGGATTAAACATGATATCTTTTTGTAGAAATGTGTAATATACTAAAAAAAGCCAACCCTAAATCATTTCTCCAGTGTCAGTTGCAGAGACCCTGAGAAGTTAGTATTTCAGGTGAATCCTTGTATGTTAAAGTATCACAGTATCGCTAAGATTGGAAGAGACCTCGAAGATCATCGAGTCCAACCTGTCACCACAGACCCCACGACTAGACCATGGCACCAAGTGCCACGTCCAATCCCCTCTTGAAAACAGTACAGTACAGTATTACCAAGGTTGGATTAAGCACCTCTAAGTGACGCCGTTGAACAACAGTTACTTTTGCAGGAAAACAATTTACTCTGGCTCAGATGGAGGATGGGAGGGTGCAGAGAGCAGGAAGGGAGAAAACTCCCCTGTTGTCTGCTCCAGGTAAGAGAAAAATCCCAACATTTCACATTAATTGCTAAACATATGTCTTGCAATGCTCTCAACTCAAATCTCATTTTTAAAGAATGCAACTTAAGTTCAAAAATCTTTTAAGCATTAGGGAGTGGAATTTCCCCCTCTTTCAACATAATTAATCCACTGTTAAGCTATTTAGACAGCCTTCTATTTTAAAATTTTCCATTATGATAGATATGCTTTTTCTTGCACTGAGACAGTGGCTATGTTTTTACTTTTTTTTTTAGCATGGATGTTTTTAACAGGAAATAGCACATCTGAAACTAATATAGAAGCCCCTGAAACACAGTATTAAATAAAAATCCCTCCTCAATGAATACCAGCAATTCAGATTGCAGTTTGCTTGTTGTTTCATTTTGCATCTTGTTCCTTTCCCAACATTACCATTTAGAAACGATGCGTGTGCATTTTTCTTCACTGTTGTCTTAACACAGAACTGGCTATAAAAATTGCACCCCTTTATCAGGGAGAAGCTAGAAAAATAACAGTCTCCTAGTCCTGTTTCATCCATAACCAGATTTGTTTTTCAGAGAGAACTACTCCAGTCTCCAAAATGGGGAGAAGTCCATCATCCTTGTGTGCCATGAAACAGCTTTAACCATTGCTACAGAGGGAGAAATGGGCAGCTACAGGACAGAGATCCCCACCCTTATTTTCATGTGTGTGTGCTGATGTGTACATGCACACACACAGGACTCTAGCTGGTTGTGGCGATGATTTAATATAGTGACTGGATAATG
Source organism: Picus viridis (assembly GCA_033816785.1). Lineage (NCBI taxonomy): Eukaryota > Metazoa > Chordata > Aves > Piciformes > Picidae > Picus > Picus viridis. The sequence goes on along the minus strand of CM066574.1, from coordinate 7,754,241 downwards.
AGCTGTGCTCCCCGCAGCAAGTGAATCACCATTTAATGCTATTATCAACAGTTCATGACCCACCGGCATGAAATGTCAGCCTGATTAATCTGAACACTACTGACCTCAGAGAGGAAAAGCTACCTTATTGTCAGGATTTAATATATAATAAAACCATACACAGAATATAAATACCTGATCAAGCAAAGCCATTAACAGAAAATCTACTTTGTTCTGCTCTGCTGTTCCTTTCAAACTTGCTAAGGCACAAATAATTTTTTATTTTAATTTTTAATAACTACTTTTGTCTGGCCATGCAGGAAGCAATCCATTAGGACCTTTTATTTTGATGTACAGTGAAACACTTCAAAATGGCTGTCCAAACACAAACCCCAGGTTGATACGGACGTGAAAAAACAATAGAATACACTAGTGTAGGACTTGCTGTTCCCAATTCATATCAGGAAATTGATCAGAAATTGTTCTTGCTTCTCTGAGGTCAAGGAGGCAATAAAAATACCAATCTGTAAATAGGAAGTAGTTTGTATGAGTGATGCTGCATAGCTCACAGAAGGAAGCTACCTTAAGCTTAGTAAGAGCAACACACTTCAAGACTAGAAGCCTGTGCCAGTCGTAGTCATGAATATAAGGAGATACTCTCATCTCCCCATTTAGTTATATTTACACTGAAGATTTTCCTTTTTTTCAGCCCCACTCAACACAATTTTTATAAATTTATCTATTCTTTGTGGAGAATAAACCATGACAACAAGAAAAACTCCACTTTTTACCAGCCACAATGAGGTTACTATAATTTTGCTGTAACTTCTCCACATCTCTTTTTAATTTAACTTGGCTTGGAGTCTTATATTTATATATATATATATATATATATATAAAAAAAAAAAAAGAAAAGCAGAACTTTAAAGCCAGCTTTTCAGGATTGTGTATATCACAGTATGTAAATAACCCAGACTGAAGCTGGTAGGTCTTCATAGCACTTATCTGTCAAATTATATTAACTGATATAAGCATAGTAACTACTATGTTTTATTGTTAAAACACAGTACTGCAAAACATTTGACAACTGCTGCCAGTTACTTTTAAAATGAAAACCACAATGGTTTCACACCATATGATGGATTGTTGTCTGTGGGTACTGAAAGGGTTAAGGGATTTTTCAGGACAACAGACTGAAAAGAACTGAGTGAAATCCCCCAAACTGCCCATGTATGACTGTGGGCGAGACACGAATGGTCTCTCCAAGTATTGACTTATAATCACTGGCAGCCAAGGAAAGAAGAACATGTCAAACTGACTTGACTAAAACTTGGACAAAACATGAGCCCTGATGTCTAAACTCCCAGTTCAGAGCTCTGCTGGAAATGTAAAGAAGGAATAAAGGAATCCTGAACACTTATACAGGAAAGTAATTCATGCTGCCAGCACAGACATATGTTTAAGCTTTGCTTTTCCATTCACAAACCACAGTTCTTGTATGCCAATGGACTAATAAGCATTGGCTTGCTTTGCAAAGGGTGTCCTATGTAGCTGCAAACACTACTAGCTGCAGTGTGCCCAAATGGGCAAGAGTACCTGACAGCAGCTTCAAAACTCTTCTGCACTCCCCTGAACTGAGAGAAAGAGAGGTTTGCCATACAGTGTAAGAACAATGGTGTGCCCACTCTTGGAAACATTAGACCAGTGATAAAAAAACCCTCTCTGTGTAAATGCTTCTACAGTCTCCATCAAGCACAAACTGTACACCCATTTGCTAGATGCTCCAAATCCTTTCCATTATCTGTAACTAATGACAACCTTCACGATCTTGGTGTCCTTGTTCTACTACAGATTAGCTCACCTATGAGTCTTGCAGTCAGATTGCATTTCCAACTCTCACAAACCTATGTAGCCCTTCTTTGCCTCTGTGGCTCATCACTGTCCACTCGTTCTACAAGTGCTTTTAAAGACTGTTTGCAAGTTATTTTTGTTCTGTTTGAGTAAATCTCATTTGACTACTTATGCCTCCTGGAGAAGAAGAGGAATGAGGGAGTGAGGACTTGCTCTTCCCATTTCCTAACAGCTTCTGGACACAACGATGCCCAGCAATACAGTAGTCCACACAGACTGAGGTAGTAACCCTCCACAGTCCTGACTGTGTTGGGTAGGCGATACAAGTTGTATCAAGTGGCAGATTCTGCAGACAAACAGGGTGTCAAGGACACAGTCTAACCAGACTTCCTGTGTTGGACAGATTCCAAAACAATCTTGGAAATAACTTGAAGGTGCTGATGTCTTACCGCAACAGTGGCAACAGGGAAGACAGCACTGACGAATTTTAGAGAAAAAGGGACCTGCCATTCTTGCCTAAAGGCAGGCAGATGACAACCAAGTAAGTCCAATTTTCCCAACTCTGTGTAGTTCAGTTCACATTATTTACCTGCTGTGTTATTTTGTCTGGCTTCCACCCTTCCTCAACACGTAAGAGGGGAATATAAGAGAACAAACCAACCAAAATAGGATAGTAAGGTATTATTTGCAACTCAAATATTGTAAATACACTCAGAAAACTTGAAGATACCAAGTCTAGAGTGGAAGGGCAGGTAGTAATCAAGGAAAGAGATAACTAGGATTTGCAAGTTGGAGAGGCAAGGAGGTGGGATAGAACTGCATCCAGTCTAAGAAGATAGTTGAAAACAAGGACCAAAAAGCGAAGTAGAGAACCCACATGAGTAATACACTGAAAGGAAAGGAATAGCCATCCTTGGGGGTAAACACTTTTCTCATCTTGCTCCATATTTATTATTTTCAAAATTTTTGATGTAGAAAATTTAGATTGCATTACAAATGCACTGACTCATATGCACTGAAGAGATCTAATAGCCAATAATACTCAAGAAAGAAAGAATTCAGGGAGCAGATAAACCCTCCCACTTTCAAGTATTCCCTAGAATATTTTGGCATGCATACAATTGGTTCGATAGACTTGGAGCGTTTTTTCCTCCTGACTCACAAAAAGATAATTAGGAAGCAAGAACCTGGAATTCACAATGTAACTTGGCACGTTTTCTGCTTGGTTTATAGCTATCTATAAAATGCCAAAGATCACTCTGAAATGTTAGCAGAAGAGAAAACAGTGACGAGAATTATTTTTTAAATTATGCTCTTAAAAGCTCTTAAATGAAAAGAAAAAAATATCCTTGCCTTCACAGGGACATAAAATTACAGTTTTGAACTGATTTTGAAGTACACGGGAGTGCAGATGAAGAGAGAAGAGCAACTGATAGAGACACAGAAAAGAAAGGTTTTGAAGAGGTTATCCTGAAATCTTGCTGTGCTCTCTGATCTTATAATATGTAATTAGGAAGCATTCTTCCCCCACCTCCCATGTAGCTCTATTAGAGAGTTGGGCTTTCATTCATAAAGATATGGAAACTGGGATGAACAAATGAACTACAGCAATTTATTTCATATGTGGACTTAATTCCAGTAAACACTCTCCAACAGCAAAGTTCTGCGCCTCTTCCCTTAAATAGCAGGGGGTTCATATACACCAAGTATGGCTCTGGCTCCTGATGTATTCGTTATTCATCAACATACTACAGTTCAGTGGGCGCTTTGGTAAGGATGATACAGAAATATGATCAGCTCTGTTCCTAATATAAACCTTTTTTTGGTCAATCTGTGCTCACTGCACTTAGAAACCTCAAAAAAGAGGCTTTGATGATACGTGCATGTCTCTTTTCCTGGAGAGTGATGTAAAGAAGGAAGAGAGAAGAGAGTTGTTTACTGAGAAACTTTAAAAACATATTTAATTCTATGTAATTTTAAATAAATAACTTATCCAGATTTGAATTTAATATTTGAATGTACATTTTAAAATTTAATGCCTGAACCAGCTACTGAGCAACTGGCATAAAAGCATTCACACCAGAAATTACTATAATTGGCTCAGACTGTACACAGAGTAATCAGATTTGTCAGACACAGTCTAACATTAAGCTTTTATCAGAGAGGGCAATCACGCCTCCTTACATTTGAAACAGCAGCCCCTTAATCACTTTTGGCTAAACATTTAAAGGTGCATCTTGGCAGTAAGGAAGTAGTTCTTCACCATGAGGGTGGTGAGACACTGGATGTAAGGAAGAAGTTCTTCACCATGAGGGTGGTGAGACACTGGAACAGGTTGCCCAGAGAGGTTGTAGAAGCCCCATCCCTGGAGGTTTTTTTGGCCAGGCTGAATATGGCTCTAAGCAACCTAGTATGCTAGGTGAGGTGTGAGGTGTCTCTGCCCATGGCGGGGTGTGTGTGTAACTAGATGATCCTTGAGATTCCTTCTAATCCTGGCAATTCTATGATTTCATGATAACAACAATTCCCTTTGTTGTGTGGAGAGCACAGTTTTCCAGACCACTTTCCCCATCTCTGTGCATTCTCTATATATTTATATCAGGTAAAACGTACCAGCTTCTTTGTGCAAAATACACACACCAGGGGAAAAAAAGAAAAGAAAAAAAAAAAGGAAAGGAATCATCTGCAGGAAGCAAAGATGCAGCACTTACTCTTTAAAAGCCTGTTTTCCATCTTGTGCAAAGGGTTAGCTAGAACTTAAGGTGGGAAACACTAAAGTGTTTATACAATATCTCCAAATGTTGCCAAGTCTCTCTTCAAGGTAGCTGGCCAGTGTTTCGATTAGAGATTTGCACTATTGTGCCAGGAGGGACCGTTTGATCAGGGGTATTTCTCAATAATATTTAAATTCATGTTAAAAAGATATTAAATGACAGGCTAACATCCTAAAAAGGAAAGCAACAAAATCAGATAAAAGTGCACTCAAAAGTTTTCTGCTTTTTTAGAATGTATGACTTACAGGGATTATGTACAGATCAGAACTAAAATACTTCCCCACCCAAACCAAATATTTTTAAGAAAAATTCAGGGTACCAAGGGGAGGAAGTTTTTTTGAGTATGTTCTCTACATGCCTGGATTTTAATTTTACTTTTTTTAATCTGATGGACACAAGCCAGTGATTCGTTCAGTTATCACTGCTGTTTGAACAGAAATGCTTTGAGGCTGCCACTCTGCAAACCAAATCTTGCAGCGTCACTGAAGTCAACTTATTTCAGTCTTCTAGATATAAAAATCAATTATAAGGCTCAATGGCATTATTCAAGTTCTTTCAAATTGGAACTTCTTGTAAATTACTTACTGCATGCTAAACATTTATTACAGTCAGTAAGAAAAACCACAAAATCTCTAAAGCCTATAAACCAATCAAAGTAGTCTTTATTTTGACAAATTCTCTTACTCATTCTCCATTTATTCAACCTCTTAAAGGGAAGACCTTTTTGAACAGTCTCTGAGGTAGTATCCAAGTGCTTCTGCTAAAAAGAAAACCATCCATCCCTCCAAATTGTGAAGTTTGTGCTCTTAACAGTCTAACCTACCTCTTCATGAGACAAAAGAGAACTCGTACATCTTGAAACAGGACAAAATGGATTAAACAGAAAATTTACAGTAGGGCATTGTACAGCTGATTCCAGGCAGTGTCAGAGGGGCATCAGCCTGTTAAACCCAGGGTGCAGCACTTCGGGCAGTGAATTCGAGTCAGCCGACAGAGAAATACAATAGGGACTCAGCATTAAATCAGTGTGCTAGAGCAGAAGACTGGGTGAACAGGGAGCTTGATGAGGCTTTTTCATACTGCTTTTACCAGTACAGAGTCTGCTGTACACGCAAAGGCCTTTGCCTTCTTTCTCATGATATCAAGTATCCTGAACTCAGCTGGGTACAACATCCTCCATCAAAAAAACCCTCCAGCCTGACTGAATCCAAGGTGCAGAATTCCATCCCATCTGCAGAGATATGAACTCTTACAATTAGACAGGGAGGCTCATAGGTCCCCCTGCTACCTTCAAATTACAAAGTGGGGAGGGAAGTGCCTACAGCCAGGTAGCCCTGACTTGAGACTGGTAACAGGGTATGGTTACAGTAGAGTTAGGCATGCCTGTTAAAGGTACTCAAGCTTTAACAAGTGGGAGGTAGGGACTAGATAGAGATTGTGCAAAGTCGTAATCATAAGGGACAGGACTAATCAAGTGAGAAAAGCAGAGATCCTGATGGCAGAATTGAATGGACAGGTTTACAAAGGCTCAATGCTATTTGCCAGAAAGGAAGAGAACACAGTATGAAGAAATAGACTAAGATTCAACTCTGACAGAGAATTTTTAAAAAAGGTAAAAGTTAGGGTTACTGATTGACAGAAGTGTATGGCATAGCTAACCCCATAGGAATAATCCTGACATTGATGCTTGAAGAACAGCAGAAAACAGGTCTCTCCTCCAGCCTTCCGAAAATAAATTAATAAACTCAGTTAAGCAAGAAGATCCTTAAGAAACTCGGATTGCTAGTGATACTACATCCAATAAAAACCCCTATTCTTAGTTCCCTCAGTTTGTTGGAGTTTACATACATCAGAAAAGGGACTGCCAAAGTCAGTGGCCTGTATGTCAGAGAGCAGGCACCTATGTGTTTTGACTATGTCACCTTGTAAACAGCAGCAGCAGCAAGGGCAGAAATAATAAGCAGGTAAGAGTGTACAGCTCCCGTTGGTGGGGTTGTTACTGTTTTGGGGGTGGAATAACTTGGATTCTAAACTCCTGGTGACACTTCCCAAGTTTGGGAGGGGGAACAGAGTTTAAATTGAACAGCTTAATGCTTAGTGTCTGGGGCTTAGGGATGTTAGGAACAATCAACTTGGACCGAGACAGGGATAAACCTTCTTGGCAGATGACAGCTGAAGAGACACCTAGCATCATCCAACCTATACAGAATATTTGTTCTCGCTACTCAATTAAAATAGTTGCCTCAACTGTTACTAACAGTTTCCTTCACAGTGTATTTCCATTGGCTGCTATGTTAAACTGAACCTGATAAATCTAGAATACAGCAATAATAGTACCCATGGAAGGGAGATAGGGGAAGAAGCTCTAGTATTTTGTCTTATAAAATTATTAAGCCCATGAAAATGCAGTTCTTTTACTGACTGGGCATGCTTGATTAGCTGCAGAAATATTAGTATTGAAGCTAAACATGTACAAAGCAACATCAAGGGATAGATTTCCAAACAATATGCTGGAGTACAGGTTAGTCCTGTCCTTGTTAAAGGATGGAAAAAGCTTTCAGAAGGTTCATTCTCAGCGGTAAAGCAGCAGCTATTTAACAGAAGCAGGTTTCTGAAGCATCTTAACAACTCTCACTGGTGACTTGTTACATCTTACCACCGGTCCCTGCAGGTCCTGTACCCTGACAGGCAGAATGAAAAGATTCTCTAACGGGGCCACTGGCTGTCAGAAGCCACCAGCTGGCCTGCCAGGGCTTTGCAATTGCAGAGGCCAGCTGACAGTCTGGGTGTTGCTGACCATGCTGAGAAACGTGCCACCCAGCTGCTGTGTGGTCACGTCCATCTGGAGATCTCCAGCCAGACAAATCTCTGGGCCTGTCAGATCTCTTCAGCAAGCCTTGTTATGCAAATTCAATTACTCAAGTGTGCCCTATTACTGCTGGCTAACTGCTCCTAAAACCAATCTCACACTGACAGTCAGCTAACATTTTTACCCACCAAAAGTACCTCATTTATTCTTGCTCAACTATTCCCTTGTATCATTAAGGCAGAACAGACAGAGTCCATAGTACTGTAACCTCTCTGCAGTGGGTTACTATTCCTTGCAAAGAGCTTAGAGAGAAATTAATTTTAAAACATACAGCATCTAATCAAACATGAGTTAAAGCCACACTATCTACATAATTTACACTAGAATCACCAATTATAAAACTCTGACAGAATTCTGTCTCGTGTGATGATTATTTTAAAAATGCAAACAAATAAACATGAAACAGAAAATTCAGGAAAGCACTGAATTATGCTTGAGGTATTTGCTTTAACACATGGTTACAGGTAATGAGAAGCAAGATTTCTCATTTTATCTGGCACACTGGTGGTTAGATTTGTTCAACTAGCAGGACTTCTGCAGCAATCACCAATTTCGTTCACATAATTACTTACTGAGTTTAGTTTAGATGTAGTCTGAGTTATTAGTAGTTTTCTCTGACACAGAGATACAGCAGATTTTACTTAGAGAATTCATTATATAAATGCAACAATGCATACAATAATTTGGTGAAGACTGAGAAAGAAAGGGTTGAGCATCACATTGCTGACTTGCTCAGTACATAAGTAAAAGTTTCTACCCAAAACATTACAGTGAAATTGCACACCTTCATTTTGCAAAGTTAATTCAAAAGCTGATATAGGAAACATTAGCAAACTAAAGGTTGTCAGGTAGAACAAGCCAGGGTTAAGTATCCCTATCTAGGGCATGTGAAGCCAAATATTTGTGTTTTTCAAACTACCATCAAGCAAAAGAAATATTGTTAGTACTGGAGAAGTCTTCTAAAGTGAAAAGCTTTAGAAAGCTTATTGTGTACAAGGTTACAGCATGGTTACTTAGCTAGACCAGCAAGCTGCGTGTTTTAAAACCAATCCAGGTCTTGAGGCAGATGATAACAAATCAAGCCAAGTGTCTCTAACCTAGTTCTCTTTCCCTACAAAGGAATGGAATTGCCTTCCTAAATGCTGATTCACCTTTTCAACTCTTTTCAATAGTGAGTTTCAGTAAAGAGAAAAAGGCTGCGGGGAGATTTACTTCAAAACCTTCTTTATCCTCAAAGGATTTTGTCTTTAAAAATGACTGCTAAACAAATTTTTAAAAAGGCAGCATAAAAAAAGAAAAAAAAAAAATCAGTGTTGGAAGACTGTGGGGAAAAATATTAAGATGCAATTGTAAGACTATGAGTTATTAATGCCTAGGAACCTGAGTTGTTATGAGGGAAGATATGAGTCAAGCTTTGGGAGAAACTGGAAAAATGGCACAGCACACTGTGTTGGCAGAACACTTGGCATGAGAGAGGGAGATGGGAAGATATATTTGAGAGGCATTGCTGTGTTAAGTCTTGAAAGTGGAAGACATGATGCAGACAGATCAGAAATCATGAAAAGGATTCCAGGAACACGTTTACAGCAGACTGCATGAAGTGAAGACTCTAGGTGAAAGACAGCAACATTGAGACAAAAGATGATGAGAGGCCAAGTAGAAGTTAAAATATGCAATTTGCCAAGGCCTAAGATAACTGGGTCATGCCAGTTGTATGGGAAGATTTGAAAATCTATGTGAAACATCTGCAATATTTAGAACATGCTCAGTTTCTTGGAAAAAGAGAAACAAATGTCAGACATAATGGGACTGGAGAGTGAAAGTGAAAATTACTACTGATGGTGAGACACAGCTGAATAAAACTGTACAGTAGCAAAACATTTCTAAGACTACAAAATGGTGGGAGGCAAGCAGAAAGGTGTTTTTGCATAAAGAAAATAAGACACACCTGCAAGTATACCAGAAAATAGATGTCTGAATTTAGAACAAAGCTCTTACAGACAGTAAATGTGATTATTAAAGCCCCATGTTTACGCTTCAATTTTTATAAAGGTACCCAAATTCAGTTGAGCAAGATAACTTCAGCAAAAACTGAACAGCACTGAAGGATCCTAACAAATGGCCCCAAAGCCGCCAGAAAGACTACTATTCCCCCCAAAAAATAATTTTTTAATTCAACTGGGCAGAGGTAAAAAGGGCAAAAGACAATGGAAATGTATCCTATTGGCACATCTGGTTTTGATTTAGGAGCACTGATTTTGAAGGAGCTTTAAGAGCCTTAATACTAATGAAGCCAAAGATATTCTTCTGAAAAGCAACTGAGGTATGTATATGGAAGTCACATCCTTCTCCCTCTCCTCTACTCAAGGAGGTGGCATGAAAACCACATTTTTTTAAGAATATGTGAGTCTAGAGAAGTCTTACAGAATACCAATCCTAAATTAGTTTCATTCTACTGTCTATCCACAAAAGTCACAGTTCAGGGATAAATCAGCATGAAAAGAAAGTTCTGTTTCATTGAAGTAACCCTGAGCAATACCTTTAGACAAACCATATGGACAGCTGCGACGACACCACCCTTAAGCTACTGGTGTCTGACAGAACCAAGTCAAGTTTGCTACGACATTTCTGTAACAATAATTCAAATATTCTTGTGGCACTCAGGCTCTTCTCCATTTCTGTGATTCTAAAATTTGTCTACTTATACAATTGTATAAACCAAAGTTAAAGAAGCAATACTGACCCAAGTTCCACTGGCAAAGACACAGACGGATACTCCAAAGAGAGATTTTCTCCATTTCATTCAATTATCAAATGTCAGCTAACTTGGTCACCTGAGAAGTACCCTCAAAATGACAGGATTCCACCACTTGGCATTACCCAGTACTGATCCACTAGTTGTTGTAGTTGTACATCAGCTATTAATTCCACTGTCTGTATTCCTTAGTGACAGAACTCATTGCCAAGCTCCTAATAGTTTGGTTTCTCACTTAGAAAACGGACACAAGTATCTCCCACAAAGAAAATCAATGCAAGCAGACATTGGAGAAATAGCATCTTTTGTTTACTCTCTTATCCCAAGCTCTTGTTCCCTACCAAAAGAAGAGGTGCACTATAGAGGTATTTCTAGATTAACTTATAAAAGCACTCTGGTTTTCTTCCAAAAATGCCAAACAAATGAGAAAGTCTGTCCATGCAGTTCTTGTGGCCAGTTTAATTTCCATATTATGCAGGATTCTGCACTGATGTTCCATATAAAACTTCAGCTTCAAAGCTCACATGGTTCAAGGTTGCCTCCCTCAGTTATATATTCAAAAATTCCACAGTCAAGAAGAGTTAAAGATTCTTTTTTACTTTTTAATCTGAAGAGCTGAAATACTACATGAGAATAGCTTGAAATTTATTTATGCTTAACCTTTATAATTTCCTAGATGCTTGATGTAGTGAAGTGTGGAAATGCATATGCTGCCTAGATTTTTGTTTAAATCATATTTAATGAAGCTGTGGGTGTTCTTGGTAGATGTATATACTGATTCAATTCTTTCATTTAATCCTAACAAGCTGCTGCCTTAAATAGTAACTTATGTCAGTGCATTCATTTTATAGATTAATAATGCACCACATTAGGGGAAGAAAAAGAGTGCTAAGTTTTAGTTTGTTGCCTTAGAATTTGTCTTTGTGATCATAGCTTGAGAAAAACCAAACATGGATGGGCTCTTTATTTGCTACACTGTACCAGTGTATTCTTGCACCATTACCCACTTTTTGAGATTTAATTTTACAGAGGAAACTTGCCATTTCCATCCTTTTCCTTTGTTTCAAACTCCATTTCAACAGTCTAAAAGTCTCCCTGGTTTAGCTGCATCCTTGTGAAGCAGTACAACCAAAATATGTTACACCAAGCTGTGTGGCACATCACTCATTTTGCTACTGTATTTACATTCAATTTTTTTTTCCTTTTTCAGACCTCCTTCTCATATACTTTAATATTCATTTGTTTTGTATGCTGATCCACATTAAACAGAAGCTTTCACTAATTAGCATATAAGGATATACAGCTTGAAATAAAAGAAAGTGTCTAAATTGCATTCATCTAAGTCAAAGTCCATTCAGCAATGAGCAGTTAATCAAGAGGTTTTTTCTTAGTATCAGTTTATCAACACTGAACTGCACTTACTCCATGCTGCTTGATCATGTATCTTAATTTGTTGCCTTACAATTTAATTCAATGTATTTTTGCTCCAGAAGCCAATACATCTTGGTCTTTTCTATTCTCAAATGACCAAAATAATTTTGAAAAATTTGTGAAAAATAGAATTTTTTTCCCCCCAGATAATCAGTTTGCAATGTGGAGATGAAGTTGTGCGGATGGCAGGGAACTCTATCTGTCCCTGCCCCCAGTTTCCAGATTCACAGAGTAGCAGCAGGCAAAACTGAACAACAGAAAGGAAGAATAATCACAGAATCATAGAATTGTTTGGGTTGGAAAAGACTTCTGAGATCATTGAGTCCAACCATCAAGACCTCTGATCCAGGTCCCAAAGCACCTCTGAGATCATCAAGTCCATCCATTTCACCCACTCCACCAAATCTGTCACTGCACCATGTCCCCAAGCACCAGATCTAGGTGGCTTTTAAACACATCCAGGGATGCTGATTCAACCACCTCCCTGGACATCCCGTTCCAGTGCCTGAAAACCCTTTCTGTGATCCACACACACCCCCCCCCCTAAAATATAGCTGTATTTTTCCTGTTATGAAAGCGGAGACACTCTCAGAGAGTCTACAGAAGTAAATCTCTCATTAGATCAGAATCAGTTCACTTAGGGCCACTGCCACTGATTAAAGGGCATTTTAAGGGGTTAAAAAGAACAACCCTTACATCTAAGTAAGAGCTTCCACTCATCTGGGCTACCAGAAAAAGCTTCATCCTCTCCTTTAGCAATTATTCACTTTGGCTACCCAGCCTGTTGCATTGAGTCATTCACTGATGGCAGCCAAGGTTTTTCCTGGGCTTACTGGAATACTGTCAAGACTTAAGAGATCCTTTAGACTAGAGGTGGATTTTGCATGGTGCGGGGATCCCTTTGGGAGCAGCTGTTGAGTAGCTGCTGCACCACTCCCACATTCCAAGCAACCGTAATGGTTCTCAGAGCCTGTTCTCATAAGAAAATTAAGAGAAGACTCAATGTATACACAAATATTAAGAACAGACATCAAACAAGCCCAGAAAAGAATGTAAGTGTGGACCTGAATGCCATTCTTTCAGTATTTAATTTGGTGTGCTTTTACAAAATGTTATCCATTTTAATCAAAATATAAGCCAAAGGAAGAAGATAACAAAGTAGGAACACTTCTGTTCCTTGCCTAAGCTCATTATGAGCAGAGTGCTGAATGTTTTCTGTGAAAACCATTCCTTTATGCATGTGAGATTAATAATGGAGTCTGTAAGGTCATTCTTCAGCAATTTTCAAATTCTCTGGAAACTGGTCAAGTCAGAAATATAATCAAGGCAGAAACAGAAGGATGTCTATGACAAGTGTTCACCTTGTAGAGACACTATGACAAGTAATTTATTCCAAAACAGATGGGACCTGCTATTTCCATAAAGCAAGCTTCCATCCAACTTGCACTAAAACCCATAAACAGACTTTACCTGCAAGATTTTAACACATGTGATCCAAGCAAAAGAATAAACTTCCCAACATTTCACAGAACTTTCCAGAAGGTGAACTGGAGACTGGAGACTGTGGAAAGCAAAAAAATAATCGCAGACATAGGCAAGGATATGGCCTTAGAGGGGCACCTGTAAAGAGGGGGCAACAGACAAAACTATTTGGATGGTGCAATTAAGACAAACCCAAATGTTATAATGCCCCCCTCCAAAAGATACAGAAATCTCTAACATACAAAAATTCAGGAGTTGCTCTCTCCTTTATCATTAGGTGAACATCCAGAGAAAATTTTTCCCTCCTCACATTTTTCTTCATAAAATTTGGTATTTACATGTACCTACCTAAAAAGAATAATAAAAGACTAACACATGGGTGCAAGAACATTTACTACAGCTATATGCCTGCAAACTGTTCTGTGAATACAGTCTGTATTATAATAATATTTAGTAAAAAAGAAATCTACTGATGCAGATCTGCCTGATGAAATTCTGAACTTTATGCATTTTTTTTGTCCCAAACCTTTATCTGTTTCATTTTGACATGACAATAATGTACCACTACTGCAGCTTTGTTACTTCATAAAAGGATGACTGGCCAAGAAATACACAAGATTACTCTGTACATCAATAATGCAATTAACTCCAAATGAATCTAGTTTCTTTCTGAAAGGAATTATCTTGAGACAAGAGTAATTCTGATCAAGACATAAAGCACGGAAGAAGAGACATAGAGAGACATGGGAGCAACAAGTATAATTATCATCTTGATGAAAAAGGACAAATGATGTGCCAGCCAGTTGTGAGGCTGATGCAAATGATAAATACATCTATTGAACCTCACTCATGGCTGCTGGAATAACAATTCCTTCAAGCAGAGTCTCTGAGGCCTCATATGAAAAAATGTTTATGCTAACTAAATCTAAGAAATGTGGATTTAGCATTTATTTTTGTTGTTTGAATAAAAACTACAAGTCACACTTTCCTCTACAAGGTTGCTTCAGTCAATCAGGTTGTTGTCTGTCCATTTAATGGGCAGCTTTAAGTAGGAAGATTTAAGTGAGGCCACTGTTGGTATGCTTCCCAGTCCTGACAAGTCATACCTTCTTTATGGCAAAGGAAGCCCACAGTTTCTCCCCTGCTCCCAGCATCTGTTACAAGTCACAAAACCTGCGAGCGAGGAGGCAAACATGGGAGAAAAATCTGCAATACCAGGAATAAAAGATGGCAAAGTACAGAGATGCCTTGAAACAGGTTTTCAGATAGGAGACTGGGAGGAGGAAAATGCAGAGACACAGTGAGACCCAGGAGACCCAAGAGAGATTTATATTATAGGAAGACTTACTTGCATGGGAGAAGCACTTTCTCCTGAAACTGTTCATTAGAAGAAGTTAAGATGCTGCCATATGGCCACCTGGTCAAGGCAAGGAAGAGTGGGCCAACAAAGGGCTACCATTGAAGAGGCCAAGAGACACATAAAATTAAACTATCAAAGTCATAGCTATTTCACTGGTAAAATAATCCAGTAAGGGAAATGGGAAGGCAGGGTGGGGGGAAGGCCTCAGGATCACGGACTGACAGGTAGGAATTTTTTAGTCACAATTTTCAACTATTCCACATAAAGAAAGCTTCCCTGTGGCCCTCTGAAAGCAAATTGCAATTTGCTTTGTTACATGTTACAATGAGTTTTTCTACTCTGTGTGCTTCCACAGCTGTGGGGTACAGCTGCACCAGTTTCCAAGCCAAGATGATCCTACAGCAGGATCATCTTAGCTTCAAGGCAGGAAGCACTGTATTAAATTTCTTGCCACTTAATACACTTCCTTTAAGGTTCTGTTGAACACACAGACTGTGGGTCATAGGTTTAGGATAACAATACCATGCAACATACCAAGTGCCAGGCTTCTGCAATAGGGCCACCATAATTATGGTGTGATATTACCCCATTTGCTAGAGCAGCCATGTCCTCCCTTTTATCCTATCACTCTGTCATCTTGTTCATGTTGATCAAGCCTCTGCTGTAGCTGTATTATCAGAGGGATCTGTTCAAAAGAATAGCTGCTCTGACCAGCCAACCCAAAACCACACTGCACACTCCAGTAATTGCAGCAAGTACAAGAGGATAATAATCAGAGTAAGTGAGGTGCACTCCCAGCGAGGACAGAGGTGGAAACTGATGTTTTAATTACTTCCCTTTGTTCCTAGGAACAACATTCCAAATCTGCCCTCATATTGAATCTACTTTTCTCATGTTTAATGACTCAAAGTTGATAGTGCTGGCCTCGGTGATAAGGTAGAGTCACTACCTAGTGGAGCCCACAGGAGAATTTCTATAAACATAACACCAGTGACCAGAGAAGGGAGTAGGTGAACTTGATAAAGTCATCTTAGCTCTTTGAGTAAATTGTATGAGTTACATAAGTAAGAGTGTTTGCATTCTGGGTACTCTGGAAACGTTGATAAACCTCAGGTACCAAAACTATGGAGGCTATGTCAGTAAGAATGAATGGAAATAGTCCTTAAGATTCACCGCCCCAGGGAATCACAACATACACCCAAGCAGTACTTCTGCAGTAAGAGTTTAAAACCTCTAAAGCAAAGCTTTGTCTACCAGAAACTCCTGCAGTAATCTCTGCATTTAAGCATAGCACTGACTATATTAAGCCGAAGAAGTATAAAGGCTCCTTCCTACAGATCTGCTGGGGAGATTATTACCCATGAGAACAAGCTGTATTGATGTCAAACCTGAGAGACTTCAACTCTTTTCACCACAAGGTAAGCAAAATCATCTCTATGACCTGTACTGTAACTCTGGAGTGGGAGAGGGCCCATGACTTAAAATCTTATCTCCTGCTACTCTTTGGCCTTTTCAGTGAATTATAAGGGACTAAACATTTATATAAGATGTCAAACAGCGTTCTCTAAAGCTCTCAAAGAGCATTTATGATCTGTAGGAAAGCCAATGAAACATCACAGGCTGAAGCACCAGGAATATGTGACACACAGAACTACATTTTCTTTATTTTTGACAGTCACCCTCTTTTCTCAAAATTAAAAGAAGGCAAACCATAGTCAATGCTCAAATGAAATCCAGCTGACTGAAAATAAATACCACTAAACCCAAGTATTTATATTCATCAAAATATGGAAATGATTTGAAGAATGTGCACTCCATTGCATGAATACAGTAGAGGAGATGGGTAAAGGAGAGCATTAGAGATACCAAATCCTGCGAAAACTCTGGCAACAGAACACATACTAGCTAGCCAGAAGCCTGCTGGTCTGCCAGGCTTTAGACACACACATCACAGAGACAGAATTCTTATGTGACAGAAGTCAGGTGGTGGCAAAGAAAGAGCAAGGTCCATCAGAGCCACCACAGAGCAAAATGCAGACACTCCAACTGACACCCAAATACACTTTAAAATTCTGTTGTAGCAGAAGATTCTGTGAGCAAAAGCGCTCATTCCTCTCCCAGTAGTACTCCACTGCCTTTGTGAAATCAGCTTAGGTCCCTGAGGGACAAACTTTGTAATTTTTCCTAGCGATGTGCCTAACTGTGGATCTACCTATGCAAGAGACATTCCCTTCCATTGATAAATACAACCTCCAACAAAAACCACCTGCCACATTCATCTGCCAACAGTAGATAAACATATGCAAGTTATGGAAACTGTACAGCAGACACTCCAAGATTATGGATTGCAATCCTGTGAAAAGAAAATGAAAGAATATGAAGTTACCCACTAACTACAATGCATTACAAGGTAAAATAGATTGCACGGTTTTCTCCATATATAAACAAAAATCACCAAATCACCAAGGTTGGAAGAGACCTCAAAGTACAAGAGACAAAGTACAACCTGTCACCACAGACCTCATGACTAAATCATGGCACCAAGTGCCATGTCCAGTCCCCTCCTGAATACCTCCAGGGATGGTGACTCCACCACCTCCATGGGCAGCCCATTCCAATGGCAAACAACTCTCTCAGTGAAGAACTTTCTCCTCACCTCGAGCCTAAACTTCCCCTGGCACAGCTTGAGACTGTGTCCTCTTGTTCTGGTGCTGGTTGCCTGGGAGAAGAGACCAAGCCCCTCCTGGCAACAACAACCCTTCAGATAGTTGTAGACAGCAATAAGGTCTCCCGAGCCTCCTCTTCTCTAGGCTAACAGCTTCAAATTGAGACATTTACTGTATTTTCTGCTTTAAATATAAAGCAGAAGCAGCTCAATCATTAACAGCAATGGGCAGAGTTCTCTTACACTAAATTTTAGGTGCAAAGATTTATAGCTCACGTATTGTCCACAGTAAGAAAAGGGTTTGACAATATGACCTGCAGCAAAACACTTTGGCACTGCAGGTAAGATTAATAACATGTGTGTGCTGCAGACAGTGCTTAGGTTCTTTTAATCTTTTAACTCAGGATCCTGGAAATTAATTTCTATTAATTTCTGACCAAACTAACTATGCTCCCATGTAGCATTAACAAGAATACTATTTTTTTTTTAAATTCTAACTTTCATCAACTACTTGTGCTAGCTCATGAGAAAAAGTTGTTCCTTCGTTTTTATCCACTCCTAGAATAAGGCTAATGTGAAAGATTCTCTATCAATAGCTTACGTGCATTTTGGCAGGCCCCCAGGACACTATGTTTGCTTTATTTGGCCACTTAATATCTTCTAACAGTTAAAAACAAGTCTTCACCTGAAGCTATCTTGCATTTCCACATGATACTGGCAGGATGGTAAAGGATGCTTCTTTTAAATATCATGTATAGCAAAGTGAAAAGCATTACAGGCTAACTGTTTGATCTCATTATACTTGCTGCCAGACAACAGCAAAAAACCACCAAAAATGCAGCAAACTAAATTTCTAGGGAGAGTTAACACAGCATATTTCTTAATATCCTCAGTATCCCTCACCATATGTAACAAAGTGGTCACAGTGCCATAAATTCAGTATGTGGGAAGTGTTTGTACTAATTACTGGTATAGAACTTTGACATCAGACATTGCAAAAACCAAGCATCAACTAGACTAGCTCTTTGACAGCAAAGAGATAATTATTAGATTTCCACACTTAAGGAATTCCCAGGACTTATTAATGCCAGCACACACAAAAAAAAAACCCTGATCAAAGAAGAATAGAAGCTTTTATTCACTGTGATAAAAGGACCCATCTCTAAGAAAAAGATTACAGATGATCAGGCAATAGAAGACCCACTTAACAACTGCTTTGTCATGGCTTTGCTATAGATGTCCTAATTATACAATCATTTTTCATGTTCACAGAAGCATCCAAGAAGGGGATTGACTAAATATGTCAACAGTTTCATAAAGGCTGCAGAGTTAGAAAAAGAACTAAATACTGCCTATGTACTTTCCTTTGGTTTTGTCACTGTCTCTCGAGGCAAAAACAAGCCACCAAATTTGTGACGAATCCATGCAGTGAAAAACCACATCTTCAAAAGAATTACAGGACCATGGATGAACTTGTCTAAATTCTGGATTCAAAACACAACCTGACACGCAAAGCCTATTTTCAAAACTACTTAAATAATGAGAAAGTCAAGTCCAGCTGCATGTATCTTTGGATTACTGGCACTGTTTAATTCTGAGACTCTCAGAACTACGTTTAAAATTCCAACAATGTCTGAAGTATAGCATTCATGATACAAGACATGGAATTTTCAGATCTGTCACACCTCAAAAAAGTATCAGAACTAACTAATTATCTACTATGAGTTTTTGTTTGCCCATGAGCTGCTTTTCTGCTAGGGAAAAAGAGGAAACCGGGGCGTAAAATCCGGCATCCGCATCTAACCTCTGTACACTGGCTACAAAACCCCTTCCCTGGTAGTTTGGCACTGAACTTGGTTAACCAGGCAAGGTTGGTAGAATTTTCACTCTTGAAGGTTTTCAAGACTTGTTGGAAAAAAGCCTCAACCTACCTCATCCCATTCTGGCAACAGTCTTAGTTTGGGGGTGGGGCGCTGGACTAGATGACCTCCAGAAGTCCCTGTAACTCAGGACTTCTCTGAAAATGAGATACTGGAACAGTACACTGGCATTTCCTTCCCAATGAATGATAGGAAACACCCCTGTTAAACTGACTGGATTTCAGAATCAGGGGTAGAATTAGCCTGGGATGTGCTAACCAGCATTGCTTTTCTAGTTTTGCAATGTTTTCTCAAGCTGCTTGTGCCCATGACAAAGCCTTGAGGAAATCATATTTTTTCATCCAATAGGTCTATAGTTTTTTGTGTTAGCCAAAGTAAGCTTAACATTAACAAAGCTATTCCTTTGTGGTATAATGTAGTTATTCAGACAAACTCGTGCCACAAAAGTAAGATGTAAAAGCTTTGGAGAGAGAAATATACCCACGGCATTTCAAGTTCATAGAATTCTCTAAGCCAGCACTCATGCATTCAGTCTTCTCACTTCCCTATGACTCCCCCTTCCTGGTTCCAGTTAGTAACTCTGGATCTGTCTTACCTACATGAGTCATACCTTTACCTTTTTCTTGGGCAGTCCACAGACCAATGGTGTCACACTCTGCCCCAACACCCACTACAGCATTTTCTACTTAGACATTTCTCTTCAGCCCACCTGTCAAGGAGAGCTGCATGTTCAGAGATCACATGAAGAAAGCCATAGGTCAAGCAAAGAAGCATCTTCAGCATGTGGCTCTCACTTTCAGAAAAAAATTCTCCCAGTCAAGCACCCCTTGCTACCCAAGAAATGTTAGGAAAATCTTTCAGGCTAAGCTTTCTATAAAAGTCTTCTTTCACCACAAGTATTGAATAATAAAACCTGATTCTAACACAAGGTGTAGCTTATCTAACTGAAGAGATACAACTACCCATTTTTTTTTCAAAACCATCCAAATGATAAGAAGTTTCTTTTAGTCTAGCAATATGGATAATTCCTTTTGTAACAAAGAATAAATTGATTTTTATCCAAAATGTTATAAAAACTGACACTGTTAAAGAAGACAAAGTGTTGGTGCTATGTTTAGAACACAAGCACACTTATCCAGCATGTGTGGAACTGACAAAGAACATCAGTTTTGCAAAAAATGGTAGTAATTTTTTCCCCCACTGTCTAATCCTATTAATCTGAGTTTCCTCTAATACTATGTTATATATGTTATTTACATGAATTTAAAGTTATCTCAGTCTTCTGAGGCACTCCATTGACTGCTAATACTATCCATCTAATCTAAAAGAGCATCTACAATAATGAGTAAATAAAGGTCATAGTCCATTCCAGCTATCTCAGAGATGATTCAAAAGCTCAAAAAGCCAAGAAATAAGAAAACAGTTTGTCTCATCGCAGATGAGATGAAGAAAAGGAACAGGGAGAAAGGGAACAGGGACTCTCGGGTGATTCAGGGCTCTCAGGGTTCATGCACCATAGATTCCTCATGGATTCTTCCTTTGGGCACACTGTTATGTCTGTACAGCATTCTGAATTTAAACTCTCTCAGCTAAAGTTAGATTTCTTTGTGGAATACACTGAATTTCACCATTCCCTTGCATTACCCAGTAAATGTGACCAGGACCTTCAGCAGAAACCACCCCTTGGACAGGTTTGGCCTCTCCTGAAGGAGAAAATACCCAAATGTTTTCCCCTAACAGATTCTTTTCTCTAACAACAGGAACTCTATCACCTCCTTTCGTAACAAATCTGATTGTGCAGGTCCAGTTTGATTTACTGAACCTCTACTGTTTACCAAGCAGGTTGCTTGTGCTAGATGCCTCTCCCAGTTTTTTAAAGGTCCACCTCCCCTGTCTTTGAGAGTGATCTTCAGCAAACTGTTGTAGCATTCAACTTTTCCTGCGGCTGGTGCGTAGTAGGGAATGTGGAATATCTACTCGATGCCGTGCTCTTTGGCCCAGTTTTTCACAAGATTGTTTTTGAAATGAGTTCCACTGTCTGAGTCAATGATTTTGCATAAATACAAAATTTGAGGTCATAACATAATTAAGTCAGAAAGTGAAAAATCTATCAGTTCTCCTTTCTATACTTTTTAATAATAGCACAAAAAATATTGTGCTAGAGAATCATTAATGCAACAGAAATAATTCATCAAGAAGGTAATGTGTATGCTACTACAATTACTGTCATTTTATGGCCTCAATACATATTTGTGTGAAAGGCTGAAGGCAGTAAACACATCAAAGAATACCTTATTACCCAATAATGCACACTGTCAGCTACCTCACTGGCATTATAAAATGGTTATTTTAGGTTCATGTTGTTGTAAGAAAATTTTACACTTTCTGTTGCTCATTTTATTGGGTCATTTCTGATATGTGATAGTGTAGGGCACTAAGATAAGAGAAAAGAACATGGATATAAATGCACACATGTGCATTATTTACCATGCCCTACCTACTGGCACCTAAAAAGTATATAGTCCATAGGTGAGAACCTTAAATAGTTTATGTACACTATGACATGCTTGAAATACTATTTCTAAAGTAATTTAAAATGTCAAATTAGGAACAAGCAATGATGTACTCAAGATTAAATGTCCTCAGTTTACTGACTGTCACCTTATTTAACAGGTGTTTTATTTTCAAGAACAAATACCCAGAAGTATTTCCATCAGCCACACAAACCAGCAAAAGACAAAGGCATGCTTTTCTAGGATGTGTATCACTCCTTCATGACAGGAAACCCCTTGCCTCTTGCTCTAGTCAGTGGGGTTTTCTCCACTTTTTTTTGAGAGTAATAACCTAAAACAGACAACTTAACACCCATAAAATAATTAAGATTTTGTATTCTAGTTTTTCTTGAGTAGTTTTTACTTCAATAGCAGTGTTTCCCTCACTGTTCCATGTTGCAACACAGTTCCACAAACAGTCCCGCCTATACTTCACCTTGCCCACAGAATAGGTTTTCTTATTAGAGTTACTTGGTCTTGGCAGGGGGAAGTTCTGCAATCTCACCACACATTACCCAGTCAGGCACAGCCCTGAGCAAAGGTACAGGAACATGTAACTACAGAAGAGACTTTTGATATGAGTAACAGTAGTGACCTTTGACAAGTTCTCGAAGACACTGTTCCTGACTGTTTTCAGGCCTGCTCTATTATCCAACATGGGCCAGCTGTGCATTCTGCTTCTAAAGCAGATCCTGCAGATTTCGGTTCTGAAACTCGCTGGAGCTTTAAGCTTTTTACCTTATTTACCTATTACTTACCTATTTACCTAGCTATTTTACATCCAATTTAAGAAACTGTAGATTTCTAATCCTAGAAAAAGGTGGAAAAAAATGGTCCTGGGCATCTACTTTAAAAGCCTGAGAATGTTTTCCACGGAAATAGCTTTCATTTCTTCCTCTATGTTTACTTCCAAGCAGGTACGAGCTGAAGTAGAAACCTGAGGCTGGAAGTTTCATATGGTGCCGTGTCTTTAATTTCCACTAACTAGTGGTTTGTTAAGAACATAAAATCTAAAATTGGATTTAAAAAAAATAAATTAATAGTGGGATTCCAGTACATCTTTGTGAATATGCAGACTTCCCCCTCCCCCCTTAAGGTCCTTCTTGACTTTTGGAAATTTTGTGTGGAGTTAAACTAAAACATTACAAGGAACACCAACTGCAAAACGCCCTGTGCATAGCCACATCCTTTGTATACATGTAAATGTATCTTAACAAAACCCTACTTGGCTAACAGCATAGCCAAGCATTTTTTCAAATTTCTAAAGACCACATGCTGCATATTTAACCATTTCCATTTTTACTGACTGAAGCCAAAAAACATTTACAAACAGAAGGATGAAAAAAAAAACCCAAAACAATTCAAGTGCCTATGTAGGAAATAATTATTGTAAAGGTTAAAGCAGTAAGTACACATATACTGTAAAATCCAGCCATTCTAAAATGACTATAGCTGTAACTGGTTATAGCAATTAAACATTCCCATTATACCTTTATATTGAACTTTCTATTATTAAAAAAATCCTTCTCAAACTAATATAAAAGTGGGCAAAGCAATCCATATCATTGCCATGCTTTTGGCATGAAGTGTATACACACACATACTACTCATGTCAAATGCAAAAGAGAATTCTATTTTCTGAAGTCATTAAAAAGACATTTGCAAAAGACTTTGCTCTTCTCCTTTCTTCCCCTACTCTCCAGTTTTTAATCTAGCTAGCTCAAGCAACATGTTGGATCTTAAACAGATACTATGACTCTTCCCCCACACACTTTTTCCAGACATTCTTGCTTTTCACCTCTGTGCTGTGAATCCCATACCAGCTCTCAGCAGCACTGGTGTCCCATTGAACTGAACCAGTCCACAGGGAATCAAAACTCTCTTGTGGGTTAAACAGGTCTATAAGCAAACTGCTTCAGCTTACAGAGATTCATTCCTGAGCAACCATTATTTTTAATGAGGCCAGTTTACTTTTGGAATCTTGGCAAAAAAAGTCATTTACTCTAGTCCTAGAGCAATGACTGACTGCAAACTGGGCAAACATAAAGATTACATGCAATGTAAAATCTGCATGTGCATATCATTACACAAAAACCCCCATGATGTGCTGGGAAAGAGGCCTGTCGAGCTATCAGATTTGTTAATGAAAAGAACAGTTTCACCCCAAACCAGTCTACTGTATCAGATTTGATAGAACAAGTGTTAACTAAACGTTGGCCTTTAAAGCTTTGATGAGAAAATCTCACACGTTAAACTAAGAAACAGTTCAAGGACAGCAGGAGGCAATTCCAGAACACAGGCACAATCTATAAAGGCAAACTACCACAGCTTTTTGATGTTAAGTAAGTAGCAATATCAGTATACAACAAAGCTTAGAGGCAGACTGTTGTATCATGTTTAAAAGTTTAATATCCAGGGTCAAAAGCCTCAATTACCTCTCCTCCTACTTCTTTTCTTAGCAAAGAAATCAATGTTAAAGTATGATTTGCTCAAAGCATTATTTAAATTATTACTATTTTTTTTTTCTTATTCCCTTAGTATTTGAATGTTTAGTATTTCAGTTATGTGGCATCTGAGATACTCAGCCGACAACAAAACATCTATGTTTGGACCTCAGCAAGGTGGGAGGTCAGAGACTCTTACTTTGAAAACATATACATTTCTTAAAATGGGTTATGCACATTAAATGGCCTAAGAAAAAGGGGAACAGCACAAGAGGAGAGGCACTTAGTAAAACTGCAGCTACATTACTATAGTAGCATTTTAAATTCATCCATTATAGGCAAAAGCATAAAAGCACATATGAAAAAAAAAAAAAAAAGACTGGGGGAAAAAAATTCCCCCTTATTCAAACTAGAGATTTGCCACATTTTGGACTACAATATTGTATTAAACTTGTCAAACTGGCTGATTGACAAACATTACTGGCTATTTAATAATTTAGTTAACTGGTGAAAGATGATTTTCTAGTTGTTTTGTATGGGCACGTTCCCCCCGTCCATTTATAAAAAAGCATGAAGGGTATGATTAAAAGGTAAAACTGAAAGTGGATGAAAGGTATCTTTTTAAGGCAAAAGAGGGAAAACCCAACAATTTCATAACTGTACCCTTAAATTTTTATTTTCAAGATAGCAAGGTGTCTTTGAACTTGATACAGAAAACCACGTAGAATCCCCCTACCCGTTCTTCTACGCCTTCCATGTCCACTCCACAGCCTACTGTGGATGAATCTAACCTCATGCATTAAGCTAAACAGGAATATAATTTTGGTGCCATCACCTTACCAAAGGAAAAAAAAAGGATTTGCCAATATCTTGACAAAATCTAGAAGTAAATAACTTTGGGTTCTAGGAATATTAACCATCATTATCAAATATTCTAAGTTAAGCCCTAAAAGTCAGAGAAAATGAATGGAGTGGAGGGGAAAAATACCTTCTGTTCAAGCCTTCATAAATAATCAAGGTCGAGCAGGCTGGGCTGCAATGCCACCTGGTGGCTTAGAAAAATTAACAGGATTCTGCTTGAACAGCGCTTAGTGGCTTGGAAAATATGCAATATTCCATAAAAATACCCAACATGATTAAGTTAATCATTTGCATTTCTTAGCTCACAAGTGTTTTGGTTGGGTTTTTTTTTCCATTCTGTTTCTCCCAGAGTGCAGTATTGTAAGTCTTAAAAGTTCACATAGCCAAATCTAACTTCGGCTGGAATTTTACAATTGTTTTCAATTGCGAGTTGAACTTGCTGATGAGTACATTACACCATAAACAGTAAAACACATACACACAGAGGCAAATTCACACAATTAATGCCAAAAGCTGAATTTTTCCCCATTTGAGGAAAAATCAAATACAGCAGAAGTCTAAAAGGAAGGTTACTGAAAGGCTTTGTAAAATTACACTGTATAATTAATTCCATAGTAAGAACGTTTTTATGGTGTGTGTTGGTGACCTTTTATTACCATCAAGTTCACAATGCTGGTGGGCTGCCTTTTAATCCCTCTGCAGACAAAGGCCCTAAATAAACACAGATCCCTTCCTGGGAAAAAGTCCTCTCTGGTTAAATGGTAAGGAAATGAGTAAATCATTAGTAATCTTTAAAGCCAAAGCTATAAACTCAAGTTACCTTAAGTTAAAATGAAAAGTGTCCTGCAAGAGTTTCAAAGTTCTGTCACAGATAGAAATCTCCAGCTCTTGACTCCAGACTAGGCGCCAGCTGATAAACAAACAATTTAAGTCAAGAGCTGGAGAATTCCCAGCTTTTTCATTTAATGGCTTTGGCCAAGAGTATTTATTGCCTCCAGTTTTATTCTCACTTAGCTCTAAGAGGAAATTTAAACTCATCATTATCTTAAAGCCCCATATGGGCCACAGTCAGCTCACCTGATAGAGCTCCTTTTACTCTGCATAAGTTCTACTCCCCACTAGAAGTGATGTAATAGTGTAAACTAATTAAATGTAGTTTTAGGCTGACTTTTTAATAGGCTAAATAAATTTTGTTCAATATGGTTTATATTCCCACTTGGGGCAGTAGCGATTCCAAAAAGTTTAACTTTACAG
Source organism: Picus viridis (assembly GCA_033816785.1). Taxonomy (NCBI): domain Eukaryota; kingdom Metazoa; phylum Chordata; class Aves; order Piciformes; family Picidae; genus Picus; species Picus viridis. The sequence continues at coordinate 7,728,084 of CM066574.1, read as the reverse complement.
TTTCCAGTCTAAACTAATAGTAGTTTACCCCATAAAGGACAATTGAAATAAACAAACAAACAAGTCTTCAGAACATGAGCATCCAATTGCTAAAAGCAACTGTAATTAAAATTCTTCGCCATAAATTGATTCACTGGCACCAAAAGGTACACAGAATTGTGAAAAAAAGCAGACTGTGCAACAATTCCAACCCTTTAAAAAAAATTATAAATCATAAACTGAATTAATTTGAAGATATATATGTAATTAAAAGTTGATGTTTAGAACTTTTCTGGTTTTAGAGTGAAAATTAGCAAAGCTACAGAGCTGGAAAGTAAATATTAACTAAGCATCTGTGATTAAGCCAAGGCATTGAATGTGGTGAGCAAGCCCAGCACGGAAATATTTTATCCTAACTCAACATAAAGACCACATCATCCTGTGCTTCAGTTGTCCCCTTCCTCCTTCTGTTCTAAAAGTATCTAGTAGAAGGAGGTCAGAGTTCTTCAACAGAGTCTAATGCTTATTTCACATCAGAAATCTTTGAAATCCATCATGATTTATATTCAGCCTTTGCCACCTCATCTCAGGCATCTCCCCATAGTAAAACATATTTGTCCTGTATATTAATAGTTTGGAATATTTTAACTTCAGAAATAAATTTCACACCTGTCAGAGATTAAGAACTGTGCTTAGTAAGAAGTCTGACTATCATTCCTAAAGGGTTAATAGAACTCGAAACCAGGAGGTTGTATTCCCCTCCCACCCAGCCCCCTCCCCACAAAATACTTTCCTAACCTGACTTGGCTGAAAAAGCCAATTAATTGTTCCAGTGTCTGCCAAGACTTCTTATTCCTTTAAAAATGCGGATAGTGTTTGAGACAGCTGGCTATTCCAAACCCAGGTAACACCCCTAAATGTGGAAAGAATGAGGGAACAGGAATTATGATTAGCATTTTAAATGGATTTATAATGAAATGGACAGATACCTTCAATCTATTGTATTCCCAGCATATATTAGTATTATTTTAAAAGAAAAAAAATATGGTGTCTAGCTGTCTCTGCTGCTCCACTGTCTATATGGAAGCAGATTAATGAAAATATCATTAGATTATCTGGAACTAGTTTTTCTGTCTTTGCTAGGAACTGATAGGAGACACTGTGGTGTCATGTAAAGCACACACGAAGGAACAACCAAATGACAGCTAAGAACCCTTCTGAGCCCGTGCCACAGCAGTGGCTACAGAAACTAGTCATTTTGGGTGAAGTTAGGGTCATTGCGAGACAGAAAGGAAACCCTTATGGCAGTTGCATGCCAAGTATTTGGCTTAGCATGGAGCAGAGAACGGCAATTAAGTCCTTATTTACTTTTCTACATGAATAAGAGGTCTAAAAATGTACTACACTACTACAGAAAGCAGAAAAAAAAAAAGTCCGTAAAACTGATTTTGCAACATCTCTACTCATTAAGAGGCTCTTCCTAAGAAATGGTTGATGACTGAGCTGCACATGGAGTCAATGTAAAGGAGAAAACAAAACATTCGAACATCAACTACTAATAAGTAAAACACTAATTCATGTAAAGTTATATGAGAGGTATATTTATAAGAGCTATTCTCCCATAAACTCTCATATCCTTTAGAAGGCACAGTAGATAGTAAAAATGCTATGAAGAAATAACTATCATCAGTTAAATACACCTGATTTCTTGTACATTTTCCTTGTAACTCCAGACTTAAGCCACAGGCTTTATTTTTTTAAAATAATCTCACAACCACTATAACAGGAACACCTGCCAAGTAGTACACCTGCATGTAATATACTCTGTGCACTTTTGGAAGTACATGTTCTACAGTGAACAAGTGCACTACAATGTAGGTAAGCGTGAGCCAGTATGGAGTGTTTTTTAAATACTGGCGAAAATTACAGCTGCTTCAACAAATATATGAAAATTAACACGAGAAAATAAAATCAAGGACTGGTTTTCTGAGAGCATGTTTACATCTGTCTGTACATCTTTAGTTTGTTTGCTTTTGTTTGTTTTTCAAGGAATATAAAAATGTTGAACGCAGTATGCACAACACTTAAGGCTTTCATGGTTGATCTGTGACTTCTCTGGTTTAATCTTCCCCCCTCCCTTACTTAATTTCCAGGTGGTTTATTTAAATACATAAAAACTATGGAGTCCTATCTCACCATAGTGAGTACTTATTCATAGTGACAATGATATTTATTGATTTTTATAGGAAATATCTGTGATTAGGAAGGCAAAGTAATGATAGGCTGCACAGATAAGCCCCAGAATTCACAGCTGTGTCCAAGTCGTGTTGACCTCTGAAAACACATCCTAAGCTTGGGAAGTTCAAATCCATCTGAAGCAACCAGTGCAGGTGACCTAGAGCAGGTAGATGCCTTCCTAGTGAGAGTTGACAGTACAGGTACATATTCTACCAATACTTTGCAAAGCTGCATAGTGCAGCTGTTTCAGCACCCTGCATGAGCAGCAGGAACAGTTGAAACTCTGCACTAAAGCCAAGCAGCAACTAAAGAAACGCTCCTGTGCAAATGCAGTCTGTGCCATGTAATTAGAGACAAGTACTTTTCATCTAATAAACATTCTCTAGTTCTGTTCCCTGCCCCAGAATCCTGTATATTTTGTCACTGGAAATCCAGGGCAGCAACTGGAATTCAGAAAATGTGTTTTCTTTCATCAGCTTGTGTAGGACATTCAAGCTGTTACACAATAAAGCGACAGAGATTCAAGAGTGCTCATTCCCAGCTGCAACTTCATGAGAAACAGCAACGTACTCACTGGAGTCAATGAAGGAAGAGGAAAAGATGGACATTATTTCTGTTTTAATTAGAGAGTTAAGAAGTGAGGGACAGTATTTAAAGTCAGCCATTGTGCTGAAGGGTCTATATAAATAGAGCAGTAACGAAACATAACATCTTGCAAAGCCTGAATACATAGTTCTGCTTCAGGGTCACATTTGCAGAGATGCTGCTTTAAAAATAAAAGCAAAATACTCCAACACCATACTATCTCATTTCCAAGACAAGAGTTGAAGTCCTTGTGCTAAATTACATTTTAACAAGGTTTACATAATATATCAATAAAGTTAGATGCTGAAAATAGGAAACAACAAATCCTTGGGCTTAGGTGACACCAAATAACAAGTTGTTTAGGTTTAGTTTGGGATGAAGGATATTTCCAAAAAATTATAACAGTTCTTACAGCCACACAGAAAAAACCAGCCAAAGCATGCCCAGGATGTCACCTCTCATTGTCTGTTGAAAACCTTGAGCTTCAAAGAGTATAAAACAGATACAGAACACACTTTTTCAACCTGCACTAAAGTCCCTCTGAAATGGATGGAGTGTTTTATGCTGACTTGGAACTTTATAGAAGTGCTCTGTTAGGTACTTCTAATGATTTTCTTTCCCATGACTGTGTATAGTTTAAATTTCTCGATCCTTAGCAATAAAGGGATGTCAGTGAAAATGCTGTTGAAGTTTGCTGGTGATGAAATAATCGTGTCTTGTGAAAGTTGTTATTTCTGTAATCTTCTCTTTCCAGAGTTCAAAGCTGAAAATAGAGTTTAATACATACTAAAGTTTTAGCTGTCAGTTTAGCCTTTAAATGTTAATGTCAGTGAACTAAAAATAAACTAATAAAATTTTAAATGAGTTGTCTCTAAAACATTCAAGATCTGGAATGTTTGAGCTAAAAATTCATTAACAGAGAATCACAGAATGAATCATAGAATGGTCCAGGCCAGAAACGACCCCCAAAAGTTATCCAGTCTGATCTCCCTGAAGTCTGCAGGGACATCCCCAACCAGATCAGCCTGCCCAGGGCCTCATAGAGCCTCATGTTGAGTATCTCCAGGGAAGGGGTCTCAACCACCTCCCTGGGCAACCTATTCCAGTCTTCCATCACACTCATAGTGAAGAACTTCGTTCTGAAATCTGCCCTTCTCTAGTTTGAAGCCATTGCCCCTTATCCTGTCACCACAGACCCTCCTTCAGCTATGGGAAGGCTGCTATTCAGTCTCCCTAGAGCCTCCTCTTCTCCACACTGAACACCACCAGCTCCCTCAGCCTGAAATCTGGAACAAGCAATCAAAAACCAAAATGAAGATGACTTTCAAATGCCCCAGTAGAATCTACTACCCTATAGGTCAGCAACTTGTTAAATTCTGCTGTCATAATTACCCTTGCACTTCCTTTCTCCATTTTGCTAACAGAAGACAAGATACAGTGGAGCAGTTTCACTGTCTTTGTCCGATCAGTAACCTGCACGAACTACCCCCCAAAAAAAGACAAGAAGTCACCAAATCACAAATCCTCTCCCAATTTTATTTTCCATCAAGTAGTCTTTTATTGTAATTCAAGAGCAAGGTAAAAATAATAAAATAAAATTTAAAATACTGCTATACTTTACTGCTACTTGCACAGTGCGTTGAAAGAACTGACTCAGAAACCTGTCTTCCATTTTCAACTGTACTTTTTGGTCTAATAAAAGCTTCTACCTCTTTGTACATGATTTTCCTATTTTGTATTCTTAAACCACAATGTAAAAGAACACTGGTACTCTGTTACTATGATTAGTACTGAAACATTATAGATATGTGTTATTTGTGTGGCAAGAATTTAATTAGCATAATAATAGAGTACTATGGCAAGAATTTATGACTGAAAAAGAGTTGAAACTCCTCTGTGGCTCAGCATTTAGGAGCCAGGGAAAATGGCAACTCACACCACTTTCAGACTGAGGATTACTGCATCCAAGTAGTAATTTACACACATCCCACAAGAAATGGCACAGCCATAGGAAATGCCACTCTTAACCACACATGATTACATTTGACTGACAACTGCACTCAGCCTGTCTTTTTCCAATTAACTTCCATCTGTTTCCTTGGTTGGACTGGTTGGCTTGAGGCTTCTCAACAGAACATCCACTGTGTGTTAGTGCATCCAATCCCCCCAAACGTTTCACTGCCAGAAACCTTCCTCAAAGCAAGTCATTGGGTAGGGGCAGGCAAGAGAAGTGGGTAGGTGGGAGTGGACGTGTGGCACATGAGCGCTGGGAGCAAGCTGAAAAAGCCTAGCTTTAGAAACTTTGACACACCCAAGGAAGGGTTAAGTACCTACAAAATAAAATAAAAAGGACCATTTTTCTTTCATTATATAGTCTGACCAAAAAGCTTCTGAAACCAAAATTAAATAGTGTGTTCCCTTCCACTCCCCAACATACACACTCTAAAATAAATAATGGCCAAACTGATTTAAATGAAATTCTGTAGAAGAATTTGTGCTTGGATGAAAGTGGCACATTGGAGCCTGAAGCAAAAGTAAATCCGCCAAGTTATAAACCTCTCAAAGGGAAGGTTTATAATGGAAATGCCAACAGACCCTTAACTATAGTGGAGCTGTTAGGTGCCAACATATAAATAATTTTAGTTTTTGTGGTCACTTACGATAAATTAGATACAGTGCAAGTGGAAACAGTAGGGTTCTGATTCAGTAAACAGTAATGGCCAAGAGTGCATGTTTGGATTTTCAGACAAGTATAGCATAGATTTGATGTTGGCTCTGAAATGGAGTCTATAACGGACATTTGGACTTTTTAAAGTAGCAAGCAAGCCATATTCTGAATTCTTGAGGGCTTGTAAAATAAAGACTCCTTAACAAGCTTTGCTGCCTACTGTTTCAATCTTCTTAGAATCCTTTAACCCAGTTACGACAAAATGCTCCATTCAAGATTGCTATAATTGTCTGCTAAGGAAAACAACAGTGCACATAGTCACAATTTAACGTTAAGAATTGCTAAGCATACTAATACAGTGGGGGAAAAGTGCCAGTGACCAAACAGTAACAGCTTAATGACTTTCTTCTTTATTAGGTGTGCCAGTCACTGTACCACTAATAGAAATGCCTTCCTGTAGTCCAGTTTGCTCTAGCACAGGAATGATGGATTTAGGTGATCGGCCATGTTCACCCTGGCCCTGGGAGGTATTTATTGCATTGCTTCACAGCAGTCAAGCCTCAAGGCTTAGCATGATAGGTTCAGGCAGTGAGAGATGCTATTAGTGCTCTCTGCAGGAACTTCTATCTTGGAGAGGGTGGAAGCCCTCAGAGGCAGCCAAAATCCAGGCAGAGGCTGCTAAAGGGATGCTCCATCTCAGGAAACTTTCCTGCTTGCCAAATTCACATCAGCTTCTGACTGAGTGCTTTTGCTACAAAAGCTTTGCACTGCCCCTGCATCACCCCCAACACCTCACTAACATTCTAACACAGTATCTTCAGAAATAGGGAAGCTATACACTCTCCTAGTTTAACTACAGCTCTGTTATGGCCATATTTCACATGGCAATAACATCACTGAAAATTTCTTTTTCCAATTGTCCTCCAGCTTTTAAGAAAGAGTGTGGCAGGGTGAATCCTTATTCTTACAGCATATTTGATGTAAAATGCCTTATTCAGCACAACATGCATTTAGTTGTTCCCGAATACTGCTTTCAAAATACTAGCAATTGTAGCAATTCTGGCAAATAGTTTAATCAGGAAAACATTGGACATTTGAAATCAACTAAGTTTGAAGAGCTAATTATGTATATTCACATACCTGTATAGATTATCCATGTTACTTTTATATTGATTTCTGAGAAGTCATGATTTTAAGCAAAAGTAAGAAATCTAACACAAATGAAACACAAGAGATATGCTCTTCAGCCAGAGCTGAAAGTGAACTTGGCTTTTTCTGTACTCCGGCTGGCAAATACACCAAGCACTGAGTGCCACACATTCCCACCAGACGTTCTCAGAAAGCAAAGGAAACACAGACTGCAAACAAAATGACAGCAGAAATGTCTTGTTTCTGACTGCATATGGTTAAACTATGCAGTTACTGAGTAACTGGGATCTCACACAGGTTGTAGCAACTCGTATCATATAAAGCAAATGCACAAAAAATACTTATCAGGTTAGCATTGCTGCCAGTGACCTAAACCATGTATTTTAAAATGTCATTAGTTTATCCACAGTTAAACCAACATAAAAGGATACTACCAAATCATTATGTAGATTTATTTTAAATATATAAAAGTTTTCATAAAGTATTGCACAGTGTTTCACACTACACCCTCCCCCTCCTATTTTACTGCAGATAAATTTAACATTCTTCCACAAAACAGAGTAAGTAAAATACAACTGCTTACAGAATCAGGGAGACAAACTAAAGGGTCAGCATTAAGATGACATTTCCATGTGTTACTCTGTTCCTGCCAAGGCAGGCTTTAACTCTCCTTATGAGCAGATACAGGTTAAAGCTAAGGTCTAGGAAATTCCATGTGTCCCAATGAGACTACAGGAATGAAAATGATAACTAAGTTTCAGGACTTTCCCCCCCCCCCCCCCCCCCATAACAAAAGTTACAGACTGAAAAAGTCTATCAAAAGCAACACTGAATTGCAAGTACAACTACTGTGCATAGATTTAGAGTAAAGTGCATTTTCTTCAGTGGCACCTCCAATGCTTGTAGCTCTTTGGAACTGTCTTCACACTGAAGGCTGCTATGCAGGCACAGCATACTTCCAGTTCCAGCCTGTGCTGCATCTTCCAGTTTGCACTTCCTTCTCAGTGTCCCCAGGAGTCCTGGTGCTCATCATCCCCACTGTCCCAAGTACAGGAGTCATGCTAAGTGGTTTGACCAAACGACAAAGACACACTTTGAACAAGAGGCTCCATTTAAAGAGCACACAGAGAGAGAAAAAGAAGCCTATGAACATTTAAAACCAAAGAAGCTTCACAGCCATTAATTCCAGAAACATTTCCAACCACCTGAAACTCCCTAAAAGTTGTCTAAAAGAAGCATTCAAAATTAAAAAAAAAAAAAAGAAAAAAATTAATTTTAATAGAATCAATAAGGTTGGAAAAGACTTCAAAGATCAAGTCCAACCTGTCACCCAAGACCTCATGACTACTAGACCATGGCACCAAGTGCCCTGTCCAATTCCCTCTTGAACATCTCCAGGAACAGTGACTCCACCACCTCCCTGGGCAGCCCATTCCAATGCCTAACAACTCTCTCTGTGAAGAACTTTTGATTCCTTAGACGTTGTGATAGGCTGAAATTTGAAAGTCTTCCTTATTCTGTGTATCTCAGAACACTTGACAGGAGGAGCCAGATACAAGCCTTAAAGTGACTACAAACAAACAAAGCAGATATTAGGAATGTGGCAAAAACTCGCATGCGGCCGTGGATATTAGAACCAGTTTCACTGAGAAAAGGAATGTTGGCTCTGATGCTGCAGTTATTCCTTACTCTTCTTCAAAGACTGCCACATGGATTTTTAACTTCCATCTGGATAATTTTCCTTTAACTGTTTTTGAACACCATGTGTGAGAATACAACAGAATTGTACACATTAAAGATGGAAAAGATCTATTAGATCATGTAGCCATGCTCCTGCCAGTTAAAGATTTTTCCCTACAGAATAGTTCCTAGCACTTTGCCCTGTATGGTTTAAAGCATCTTGAGGTACTTGGCTTCAACCACCTCCTTTGGAAAAATTATTCCACAGTGTATGAAGAATGTCATTAGGAAGTTTTTCCTGGTAGACACAGCATGCATTTTTCTTTCCTTCATAATTTCCAGTTTATTATTCATGGTTACATCCCACTGGACCAGCCTGAATAACTCATCTTTACACCTTCAAATAAATGGAGACAGATATGTTTCCCTACACATTGGTCACTGGTTGGCCAGACTACACACAATGTTATACCCAAAATATGCACTATACTTCAATAAAAAATCACTCATTCCATCACTTCAGTCATTGTAGGATAATTGTCTCCATCCCAGTGAACACATTTAGATGATACTCTCAACAATTTGCTTATTCTTCATTGCCTTCTGTTACCTTTTGCATTCTCCCTAAACAAAATAAAAAGCAAAGCAGACTCACAGAAGAAAAGACACCCTCACAAAGTCAGCACATCCATAACTGCACTAACTCTCCTGCATCAGCAGCTGCCACCAACACGATTTCTGCATAGGGTTTGTATTTCCTCCCCCTCAGTGTCAAAATACAAATTTTGCCAAAGTGCAAAATTTTCAGGTTCTTCATTACTTCCCATCTTCTCTCCAACAAAAGATATCTATTAAACTAGCTTTATTTTTGACAAATGTAACTATTGTTAAATAGTTTAAAATGTAAGTTATCAGGAACCAGAAGCTTTTTAGACATCTCAGGTTTCAAAGTGTTCCTTCGTTCTCATTTCAGCTTCTTTGAATCGATGTACCACATTTCCTCTCCTTTTCTGTTAAAAGCAACACAGTTATCCTGCACTACTTTTACCTCATTTACATCAAGCAACATTTTTCATACTACCTTTAACATTAAGGTTGAACATCTTAATTTCTAGATTGCAAAGTTATTATCAGATACATTCAGCAAAAGTGTAAACTGAGAAATTAAGAAACATGTCAAGGAAGAAAAGATTGGGCAAGACATGAAGTGCCTCAAGAACAGTGGACCTGGGCCCCTCAATTTAAGAAGGGCATTGAGACTCTTGAACATGTCCAGAGAAGGGCAACAAAACTGGTGAGAGGCCCCGAGCACAAGCCCTGTGAGGAGAGACTGAAGGAGATGGGATCTGGGATTGTTTAGCCTGGAGAAGAGGAGGCTCAGGGGAGAGCTTATTAGCTTATTGCTCTCTACAACTACCTGAAGGGTGGTTGTAGCCAAGAAGGGGTTGGTCTCTTCTCTCAAGCAACCAGCACCAGAACAAGAGGACACAGTCTCAAGCTGCACCAGGGGAGGTTTAGGCTTGTGATGAGGAGAAAGTTCTTCACAGAGAGAATTGTTAGGCATTGGAATGGGCTGCCCAGGGAGGTGGTGGAGTCACTGTCCCTGGAAGTGCTCAAGAGGGGATTGGATGTGGCACTTGGTGCCATGGTCTAGTAGTCATGAGGTCTTGGGTGACAGGTTGGACTCAATGATCTTTGAGGTCTCTTCCAACCTTGTTGATTCTGTGATTTTAAGACATGAGGTGAAAATGCTGTGCTTGGTACAAGGAGCACAGAGAACATTATGGGCATTCTGAGTGTGCATGTTTAGGCTTTAAAAATACAGAATAAAAGCAGAAATAGTAATGGAGCAACATTTCTACACCTTTAGATCTTTTCCTCACCAATAAGAACATCTGTCACCAAGGGGGACAAGTCAAAATTATTGGTTCTCAATTAACAAATGTGCTTCATCTTGACAGTGTTTCAAGGATCCTAACAGATATTCCAACCACTGCATTATCAGGCCAAATAGCCAAAACCCAAACAAAACCTCTACACCACTGAATACAGAAGATTACTGATTTCATTCCTTGTGTTTATTAAATAAACATGCATTGCTCAAATTCAAGACATTGAAACAACCAAATAGCTTTTCCACTTCCATGAAGTTGTAAAATTGCATTTCTGTAAGAGTGCACAAAGCTAAAGAAATACAGCAGACACAACCTGGGAACATCAATTGAAAAGTGGCCCCACAAAGGCTCTACAATAAAAGAAAGGTGCATTAAACCAGCTTCATTCTGGCAAACATATCAATGATGCTACCCAAGCCAAGATGCCACACAGAAGAGCTCAGCCCCAGTAAGGAGGCCCAGCCAGCACCCGTGGATGATACTAAGGGACCATCAACATTCTTCCTATCTAACCGGGGGCCACCAGGCCCCCGGCCTTTGTTGTCACCACCACCATCACCCAGTGTGCACCATGGGGACTGGACTCACCAGTGATGAGAGGAGGATCCCTCAGCCCAGATGGGCTCAGCTTAGGGTTTCTGCCTTTCCTGGCGGGGATTAAGAAGGGGAGTGGGTGGGGAGAGCCAAGTGGCCACACCTGGGGTGGGAGGAGACTCCAACAGAGCCCAGGTGCTCTGGGATTTGAGGGGAAAAAGGGGGAAAATGGGGCAGGTGAGGGACTTCTGTGGTGTCAGGTAGGGGCATAGGACTAGGGCAAATGGAAAAAAAAAAATAGAAATGGATAGATTCAGATTGGAAGTTAGGAAGAAGTTCTTCACCATGAGGGTGGTGAGACACTGGAGCAGTTTGCTCAGGGAGGTGGTAGAAGCCTCATCCCTGGGAGTTTTGAAGGCCAGGCTGGATGTGGCTCTGGGCAACCTGATGTAGTGTGAGGTGTCCCTGCTCATGGCAGGGCAGTTAGACTGGATGATCCTTGAGGTCCCCTCCAACCCCAACAATTCTATGATTCTATGATTCTAAATCAATTTTACAGTTTAGGCTGTATGTTAGGAAGAAATTCTTCACAGAAAGAGTGATTGGCTGTTGGAATGGGCTGCCCAGGGAGGTGGTGGAGTCAACATCACTGGAAGTGTTTGAAATAAGACTGGATGAGGCACTCAGTACCATGGTTTAGTTGATTAGATGGTGTTGGGTGATAGGTTGGACTTGATGATCTTGAAGGTCTTTTCCAACCTGGTTAATTCTGTATATATAAACCTTTGTAACCTTGAGAGTGTTTGTTTCAGGCTGGTCAGCAACTCCTTTATTCTAAGTTCTATTACAATAGAACTTAGAATCTACAAGATGCAGTGTTTGAACAACTCATGACTACCTTTTATTATTTAGCCTAGTCTTAGAACATCTTTCAAATCATCTTAGCAAGTGCTGGTGTGCACAGCCAGTCTCTGCTAAGCCCTCTCCTGTGCTTCCCTTGGAAAAGATGCTGGACTAAACCTTCAATGTTCAGGAGAAATACATTCATCAATTACTCTGTTTGGCCTATTTAACCTCCACTATCAGCCTGATCATACCAGAGAAATCCAGTCACTTCTCCAGTTTGGAGGAGGTGTCCTTTTTAAAAAATCTCTTTAAAAAATGGAACTATGAAATACCTTGCTCTTTGAAAGGAAATTAAGGGAACTACCTCCTGTATTTCTAAACATTCCTTTTCTTTGTTCCATGTTGAGTACAGATCTGGCCATACAGGGAAAAAGTCTGCAATTCATCTTTCAAGAAGTCACATTTTACTTTACATTACCAGAGAGCTGAAGTCTTGATTTGTCAGTGTTACTACTAATACTCTTTCCATCACTTAATGGTTAGCTGGAGCTTATGGAAGTAGTCCTACAAGGTGAAACAGTTTGAAATGACAGCTGGAACAGAAAGCTTTTCTACACCAGTTCCAACTCATGGTTCCCACAAACCCCAAAAAATTATTCTAATGTTTATTACCATTGTAGCATGGCTACAGCTCTCTACATGACAGCTTTTACTGACAATTAGCAGTCTGACTTGTTTATTGATGACTATCTTGGCTAAAGTAGACAGTGACAGGAAAGATGTACTCAGTTTCACAGGATCACAGAACACTGGGGGTGGAAGGGACCTCTGGAGATCTTCAAGTCCAACACCCCTGCCAGAGCAGGACTGTAGAATCTACGGTAGGTCACACAGGAATACATCCAGATGGGTCTTGCAAGTTTCCAGAGAAGGAGACTTTCCTTCTGTTGCAGCCTGTTCCAGTGCCCTGTGACCCTTACAGTACAGAAGCTTTTCCCCATGTTGAGGTGGCACTTCCTGTGCTGTAGTTTACATCCATTGCTCCTTTCTCCTACCACAGGGTGCAACTGAGAAGTTTTGTTAGCAGATCTAAAAAAAATGTACTTAAAAATTAATTTAAAATTGATCCATACCGCTAAAAATATAAAAGCAAACCAAGCTGGCACATTTTTGTTAAGGTAAGTTCAAGAGTCAGTGGAAGGCAAAAAGGATGAAGATGTAGTATCTGAACACTATGTTTACAATGAAGAAAGCACCATGTAATAATAAAAAAGCCTTCATCCACTGCACTTTAGACAATGCATATTTTGTATAGTGAATCAAAAAGACTTATCTGTTACAGCAGCATCAGTGCAACTGTTAGCAAAGTCTGCTCTGAATTGCAAGGTAAGAATCTGTATCATACTTTCAGTGAAATCAGTGGGAAGACAAACCCCACAATTGTTAAATGCTAAATTTAGAACCCTGACTCAGACAGTAGTAAGGGTGTAGTGCCATAGAAGTCAGTTTTAAATACTCATCTGTGATAATGTGTGCTATAAAAGCCTTTTCTACGAAAACACAGATTTCAGTCTCTGTAAAAGAGGATTTTATTCCTCTGAATTAAACAAACGTATTTGTCATATGCTCACAAAGAGCCCACAAATCACAGAAGCACTGGGAACTGACACAACTTTCTCATGTGGACCTTCAAGAAATCCTAATCAAGGAAAGGCAATCTCTAGACAGTGTTAAGCTTCATGATCTGCATTTGGATGAGAAGTATTTTCCAAAGCCAGTTAATACAAATAACACTAGAGCAATACATCAACTTCCACTTAATGGGTCCTGACTGTAAGCTGCAGGTAAATATTGTAGGCCAATTATATGAAGGAGACAGCACTTCTACACTGGTATGGAGGCTCCTCTGAAATAGATAAAGGGGAAGAATCTTTCAAGGGTAAGGATGCAAACAAGCCACTAAAATCTAGTCTATTTCTCCATAAGGTTTATAAAGCAAGCAATTTGCAAAATATAAAGTTTGTGAAATAACTTGCAAATGAACAACCACCAGGCAACATTCAAGCACCTGAAAAACACAAGTGGAACTGTCTGCCAACAACAGCTAGTAAACAGACAGATGTAAAGACACAGTTCAGGCATGCTGCTTTCTCTTCCTCCTCACTGCCTTCCACAAACGCCCTCCTTCATACTCCTTCCAAGTCTGCAAAGCAACACAATAATGCTTGCCAATTTCTAGAGAGCTGAGCATGCTTCTCCATTTAGTATTTTGTCTGAGGGCCAACAATGCAGTCAGGAGGTACAAGAATACTCCAAAGACTTAATGTGTTGGGTCTTGAAAGATGGAAAGAACAAATAATATTAAAGATTTTTCCAACATACTTCTTCACATTTCTAGCAACTGCCCACTTTAAATGTGATTTGTACAGATCACTCCTTGGCTTCCACAAACATAATGTGCTAGAAAGCCAAGTCTCAATTCTTTCCTCCTCCTTCAGAGTAACACTCAGTCTTTAAGTGACACTAAACACCAAGTAACTTGTAGTTAGATAAACCATTAACATCCAAAAAGACACTTGTAGTCAGACTTGTCAACTATATGCAAACACATTAACACAACCTTGGCATTGTCATTTTCTGAAGGGACAAAACCCCCAAAACATCTAGGATTGTTTTGGAATCAAACTTTTCTTTGTTTCCTTCTATGTAGTTATGACATAAGCAAGAACTTATGGGTAAAAACAAATTACAGATGTTTCTACAAGGCAAATAATTCCCTCAGGTAAATAACATATTTGCAGGAAAGGGATTGAAGAGAACAACATAGAAGGTGTCAAAACTGACCATTTGACAAGTAGAAGGCCACACTGTGTTTGTAAGAGGAGCTGCTCAATACATAATACACCCATAACATTCTTTTTTCCTGTGGTTTTTCATTCCCAGGCTGACAAGCTATCTAACTTAACAAAAGAAGAAGTAGTATTTTAGCTGGGAAGCAAGAATCTTGTCTTCAATATCGCTTCTAGCATGAAGCCAAATCCTGCCTTAGTGTTTGGCTGAAATTAAAAAGATGGTTAGTTTTTGCTCCTCACTCCAACCATATTCGTGAACTGAAATTTAGATTATGTTCTTTCTAGGTTGTGTATTGTACCTTTTCCAAACTACATAAGGCCACTTACATTAATTTTAAGAGTGGATTGTAAAAAACTCATGATTTTTCCACACAAAATGGATTTTCTCACTTTCTAATTCTAGAGGTTTTAGAGAAGAATTCAACAATAGTAACAATCAGCTATGGTTTTGTTTTCAAAACATTAATTTTATGCTTCTGTTTCCCCTTTGTCCATAAAACAAAAGACTTCCCTACTCTTGTTATTTCTTGAGAGCAATTAAATACTCAGAGATCAACAATTAGCAACTTCAAGAATAGACAAATACCATCCACATTCTTCAATCATTACAAAACCAGAGGAAAACTTGGGTTTTCTTTGACAATGAAATCTTTTATTCCACCCTCCATTCTCTCTTTTAATTAATGAAAAAGCAGCAGAAGTGCTTAATGGTAACCAGTATTTCCCCAATAGGAAGAAACCAATGCAGACTGAATAGATGTGAATATCTCCATAGAAATACAACTTTATGAAAGAAGTTAAGTTAAAAGGACCACTGCACAACAACGTGTGAAAGCTCCTGTTTCCCCAGGCCTAACACAAAAGCATCTTCCTAAACCTTAAAAATATTCCTAAAATAACATACATTAATGCAATAGAACAAAAAATGAATACTGTACATATAGCAAAGAAAAACAACTTGTACCAACAAGGGTATAAAATAGTGACTGAGACTGCAAACAAAGAGACAACATGTGCAAGATGAAGACTTACCTCCAGAAACCGGGGCATCCATGAACACAGCTCCCATTTTTTCAACTGCTTTGGCTAATTCTTTTGAAACGGAAGGGTCTATAGTACTGGAATCTATTAGCAATGAGCCTTTCTTCACTTTCCTAAAATAAATATTAATTGTTATTATTGGTTACACAAGACACCTGCAGCTATTACCGTGGTCTTTCCTCAGCATGAGAGAAGTACAATTTTCTGTACTCTAGTAAACACAAAGCTTTAAAATATTGAGCAAGAACTGCTCCGTGTGTATGCTGCTGAGTATGTATACCAGACAGTTTCGAATGGCCCATAATAGACAAAAAGGATGTTCTTCATTAAAAAATTACACTAAAGGGGTGCAGTAAGAAGACTTGCCATCATGCAGGCTTGAGCAGTGCATCATATACAGATTATCTAAGATGCATTCCAAACAGCTGAACAAAATGTTGACACAGACAGAATTCCACACATGACAATTTCCTTTCGGATGTATATACAATCTCTGAAGTTCTTACCAGAACAGCTTGTTTGTATTCTTTAAATCATTGCTACAATTCATTCTACATAAAGATCATAACTGACACCACAAAACCCCATTGCAGATTTAAAGCAAAAGCATGCAGGAAAATGCTCCATTTTCCCACTGACAGCTAGTCAATTGAGACAGAACAACGGTATCCCAAATTTTAGAACATAGACATTTGTATCTGTGTTTTTAAAAAAGCAATTAATTTTTTTAATGCTCTTAACAACAACAATAGAGACTGTATTTTGATCCCTCTTTCCATTCACCTGCATCATCATTTTAAGTCCACTGGATCATCAAATACCATGAAATCAAACAATATAAATTTTCAGACATGAAAAAGTGATTAATTTAAAGCTGCACAGGACAGATTCAGAGCCTCTATGTACCTCGTGGGCTGGTGGCAGTACAGTGAATTTCCCGGTATCAAATTACTTATATAGCTGGAAATAGCCTCTTGCTATATACGTACAGTTATGGACCACACTGTAGCTCCAGACTCAAACCGTACCACATACACAGAACTTTTCCCTTTTCACAGCAGGGATGAGCTGCTGCAGGTACTTTGAACACATGCAAACAAAACACAGTGTGGCAGACAGAGTAGTACATCATTTCCCTTTATGTTCAGAACAAGGAGCTACTGAGCTCCTTGGTAACAGGATGACTAAGGTAACCCTTAAACACTACCAGAACATCAGTGTTTTCATCAGCAAAGCTTACATAAGCTTAAAAAAAATTATCAAGCAAGTCACCCAGGGCCAGGCCATGCAGAGTACTGTCAAATTACACTTCCTTGTCTTGAATACAGACAATTAGAAACTGCAGCAGCAAAGGACTGATGTCCATATCCTCTGTTCCCTGCAGTATTTTCTAGGTACTCAAAAGATTAACTGGTAGCATTATATCAGTAAGTACTGCCAAGATGTCTTCAAGCACTGTCATCCTGGATACAATTCTCCTGCAGCTGTTTGTCCAGCTTTGCAGGACTGATCCAATTACCCTTCTTCCCCAAAGAATCTAAGCCATGGATACTTAAATCTGTTCAGTCCAGCTTTGTGAGGAATTAAACTATGGACATTAAGGGTAGGAAGCAACTACTTCCTATATTGCAAGAATAGAAATCCCTGTCCTCTTTCATTTTCTTATCACTGCGTTTTAAAATTGACTATAATCAATATCCCAATAGATAGCATCTGGTTTAGACAATCTACTGTACTTTTGTCTTCTGTATGTTTCTTCCCTTACACTATTAACCTGGGTAGCAGTAAGAACCTACACGATCTTCAGTAGCCTTAGTCAGCCTTCCAGGAGCAGTGCACACATGGCAAGAAGAGCCTTTTACATACCATTTCTTTCTTAATTTGGCAAGTCCAAACTCTCTTAAGTACTATAATTCTGCAAATTATGGATTTTAGGCCTAGTGGAAATTCCTTCACAAAAGCTAAACCCCACTGTTTCATATTAAACAAACTCTGTGGATATTTTCTTGTGTAATGAACAGACAGTTAAGTAGAAATCAATAAAGTCCTGTCAGCTATTCTACGTTAATGTACTTTAATGCCATGAGACACAATTACAACTCTTCAGAACGTTTCATTTATAGGATTTCAAGACCAAGTATTTAAGCAAATAATTATTGCCAGCAAATACTTTAGTTGTACTTGTCTGTAGTACATTGTGGTAAAAGAAATACTCAACTGAGAAGGTAGACAATAGTCAGCTAAGTTGCCTCAAATTCACAGAAATTACTGTTCTGCTAAGTAAAATCAAGGCTTTAGCCAAATCCCATTCAAAAGCAAGCATAGTTAAAGAGAACTTATGTAATTAGAAAAGTCAATAGTGTCAAAACAAAGGAGAACATCATATTAAGTGCTCTGAAGGCATAGCAAGAGTAACACACAGCAACACTGGCCATTTGACAATATAATGCAGCCTTGAGGAGTGGGAATTCTCCAAAGGACAAAAAAATTCTTACTTTAGAATTCCATTTGCTCCTGTGTAAACTTCTTTTGCATTGGGACTAGAAGGCAGCATGGTAATAATTCTGTCTGCTCTTTCTGCTACATCTGCCGGGATTCCGTTACCTTTTAAAGAAAAAAACAAACCAATCCCCAATTATGTTCAGATTATACTTCCCCAAAAAAGCAGCGTCAGGTATGTTTGCTGAGTTTTGTTCTTTAGTATTTACAGGTCACCAATCACCACTGAACTAGGCAAAAATTTAGAACAGGTGAAAAAATGCCCTCTTCATGGAAATATTAATTAATTGGAGCCAGTAATGGAAAAAATAGAAAAAAATAGAGAAGGATCCAATTACTGAAGTTCCTTAAGAGCATTTGTCAATAGGGATACTTGCATCCCATCAACTTCTTAATGAATCTCTAATTTACTAGAAACCACTGTGCATCTATAAGAAATCTCACCCTACAGTGTTTTGAAGGAGGGACAACAGAAAGGATCAAGAAAACCTCACTTTTTTGTTTTGTTTACCATACAGCTCTGGAAGACAGGAAGACTCAGGGGGGAAAAAACCATCACTTAACACAGCTCTGAGTCTCCCCTTAAAAACAAAAACAAAAACCCAAACCAAACACACACACACACAAAACAACAAAAACCCCAACAACCCAGAAAATAATCTGAAGTTTCTCACACTATTACCGGTGTTATTTTTAAAAAGGAAACTTATCAGCTCAAGCAGCATTCACCAAAAAGATCTGAAGATGTTTCAATATATAGTTAGCTATTGACTGTTAAATAAACATACATACTACCTCGGTCAGTTCATCTTCAGAGGCAGACATTATGGTATTTAAGAAACATAAACAAGTGAAATACTGACAGATAAAGTAGTAGATTTTATCCAGAAGGCATTTAAAATGCATTGTTAATACATTTACATCTCAGGCAAAAGAGCAACAAAATACAGTTCATTCTTTTATCTTCAGCCCAAGAGGATCAAATGCAATTTCATTCATTCAGGTGGTTTTACTGGAAGGAATTAGGTTCAAAGCAGGGAGAAAAATGAGCAGAAAGTGGATTTTGTTTGTACATAGGGCTTGTAGTATTTAATTTCCAGTTACAGTTGCTGAATGATGAAGAGTAACCTTAATATTACAACGGTCTATTCTGTTAGATATATTAAATGCCTTTGCTTTTATACTTTAAGAAATGTCTTAAGCAAAATTTTCTATGCACTTATTACTCAGTGTGAATAAACTAGAATTTCCATATCACATAGCTTCAGGGTTAAAGAAATTGCTGTTCAACAGCTACCTGAAAAATTGGTTCCTTCCCATAATTCCAACACCAAACTGATGACCTCATTTCACAATTCCTCATCTGTTTCTAACTACTGTCCATAATTTTTGTTAGTTTTGATACTAAAGGGCCCTATGTAAATATAGTCTCTTTTTTATATACAATGCATTTGTAAGTTCTCAGCATCAAAGAAGGCATGTTATATACAGGTTTGTAAGAAATGCTGACCAATACCTCAAAGGAATTCTGGGATACAATATGAGAAACAAGTAAAGGAAGGGAAGATAAAATATGCAGGTTTTGTTTTGAAAGAGCAAGTTAATGCTGCATAAAACATCTAGTATACTGCACAGCTATAAAAAGAAACAGACACTAGTCTAAAGAACAAAGGCTAGGAGGAATACATGAGGCAATCATAAGCAGAAAAGCTTCTATACCTGATTACTTAATTTTATTACTTGCTTCCCTGGAGATCGGAGAGCCTAGCTCTTTATAAATGAATATAACATCTTTGTCTTTATTTTTGAGTACCTCTGGTTCAGTTCACTTTAAAGGTGTATCATTAGGAAAGGAGAGAGAAAGTGTATAATAGGAACCTGAATTTATAGGTCTTTTTATTTAAAACTTATCTCCAGTAGTCTTATAAGTTTTGAAATTATCAGCTGAAGACTCCCTTGGCCATTTTCCTCCTTCAACCAGAATTTAAAAACCACAGAACTTTAAAACTTCATTAGCCTCATATTTTCACTTAGCTCTGTAGATAGGACATAAGTTAGTTTTTGGCTAGAAATTTAAACAATTCTTAAGCAACACAGATCTATAGAAGACATAGCACAGTAGTCATCTACACAGAAATGATTTTATTCCATCCATGCCTTTCAAAATACTAACATGCCTTTTAAATGAATGTGATAAAAAATGTACACGGACTAGGACAGTATTACCACAACCATACAAAGCAAAATCATCTTGCTAAAGAAGACAAAATAAAGTGGGAATTAAAGTGTGACTGCCATTCTTGGTTTTTTGGTAATGTTAACACATATGAATAATAATCTCAGAGGAAAACTACCTACCTGGTTCAAAAGGCAGCATACAAAACTTTTTTTATATTTGGGACTTCCTGTCTCAGAAATAAAATTGAATTATTTGAAAGCTATTAAGAAACATTAAGCACTTGAAATCATAAAGAATATGTATGTAACTTTACACAACCATATCAAATAGTAGTTGCTGATTACTAATATAGACTATACTGGCTCAGAGTAGCAGCGCACCAAGTTCCATACATGTTCTGATACTTGCCAATTCAAGTAAATTTTTGCAGTGGGCAACTGGAGAGAAAGGACTTTCATTCATATTGGTCATTGATGTATGCCCACCACAGCCCCTCTGCATACTTGTTCCAGAATGTCTCCCTATTTTTTTCTTTATACTTAAAATAGTCAGATAATTCTGCTTGTTGGAAATGCCTTTCTTACTGAGTACACTGAAGAAAGCTCTATTTTTATGCTGCATTGGATGACTTCAGTAACAGTTTCAAATTTCCAAATCTGAGAAAAAATTTAAGGGTACTGCAGCACAGTTAACTGTGGAACACATGCACTCTGATATGTAAGAAAATGGTAACTACGAGGATGTGGAAAGACAGCAGAGCATGGAGGCAGCCGACTTGTTCACAGCACTTGTTTGCAGCCTTGCAGCTTTCTCCAAGCTTCAATTCAAGTGGTTCCATATGCTCCTTGCTCAGCCAGTTTTTCACTTTACTATTCAGCATCAGCAGGCAGGTGGCTGCCTGCTGACATACTACCTCTCAGTTCTTTAGAGACTAAAGAAAGTAGTTACAAGATATGCAGACTTAGGATCAAACATCCCTCATCCTCCATATACCTTGGTAGTAGCACTGATCTTAAACAATGGACATTTGACAGCATTTACTGTCTCTTGGGGGGAATCCTCTTACCTCTGTAAAACTCCTGAAAGTTTTAGTCTACCAGCCAGACAAAAAGGGAAAGAAAGCAGCCCTTGGAGCCCAATGTTCCCTCTACAGCAGTTTCTACAAGGCCCCTGGACCCACAAGTTTTCAAGTCCCCCCAAAAAACCCGTTGGGGCAGGATTTACACCTATAGATCAAGAAGGGAAAGTTATGTTCACATGTTTTCTTTAAGGAGGTTTTATTTGTATTTAAGCAAACCCATGTATTCTCTTAATGATTTATGATCTTAAAACATACTTTTGGCTTTATTTTTAAGAGCATTACAGATCACATCTAATATCACATTAAGTCTTGGAGTGGATGCCAAGGATTCTATTACTATGGCAATAAACTATCCGAATAGGCAGCCACAGTAAAGAGATCCCACTGCAAAATGAATTAAAAATATAATCAATTGTTCAAACAGACTTCCTTTCCATTTGCCCAGCCTCTCACTCCAGACAGATCTAGTTCACACTTGAGGATCTCAGCTGCTTTAACAAAGTAAAAACAGTAGCTAGTCAAAGAAGCTAAAAAGCTTACTCTCCCACTTGAGGCCAAAATTCTGTAATTATTCAAGAAGAGCTGTAACTAATTATCAATAGGTTCACTTTATCATTTTATCTTTTGGGAATCTTGATGTTACCTCATTACTTCAAACAGCTGCAATTAGCTTAAACAGTTAAGACTTTGAAGGCATACAGTTCCTCTAAATCTACCTACAATTTCCTTGTCTTCCCACTGCTGGAAAATTCCTTCCTATTCTATACATGGTCACATCAGAGTATTACTTTTGCACTGCTTCTCCTTACTTTAGTACCTTCTTTTGTTTCAGTGTTTTATGCATCTGTCCATCCACTCACAACTATCTAAACTGCTGTAGCTCTAAGTATGTAAAAAACACTCACATATGCCTCAGTCACTTAGGTATGACCCAAGCACCTGAGAGAGTGAATGGGTTACTGGATATACTAACAGATTAACAAAAGCAACAGCACTGACTGGAACAGGGCCAAAATTTTGTAGGGTATACAACAGGAAGGTAAACCTCCTTAATGTGATCAATTTCCTTCCCTCCTTTTTCTTTCCTTCCTCTTCTTTCACTATAACCTTCTTTACCTCTAAGGGAATAAGCACTTAAATAATTACAATTTTCCCCTTGCCCCTGAGGACTGCACCTTGAAGCAGCAGGAAGGCTCACATGTCCCTATAACCCTTACAGCTATGCCAGCAGGAATTTTTAACTAGGGTCATTTAAGCTGAAGAGGTCAAAGTATGAACCAGATGAAAAGCAGCCCACGGGCCATCTAGACCTGGGGAGGAGGTAAAAGACCTACTCTCATAATAAGGGGGAAAAACAGCTAGAGGAGTCCAACAAGGTAGCAATTCTGGCTAATGGCATGAAAATTACTTGGGGTAGAACCATGTCTCTGCTCCAAGTAAAACTTCCCAGATTCAGATTGTATTCACTATGCTATTCTAGTTCCAGTTGTCATCTTAACAAAGAAAAGAAACAGAATATTTAATTGCATTGCACTCAAGAACCGTTCAACACATGCAGTTATTGTTGGAATAAAGGAAGTTTATTACTATACCTGAGCACCCAAGTCTTGAAATTCTTTGCAAGCTTCTGGGAACACATCATATGCAATAACTGGATATCCATGTTTTAACAGGTTTTTTGCCATTGGATTTCCCATGTTACCCAGCCCAATGAATCCAACTGGGGTTTTGGAAGCCATTGTCCTAGAACACACTGATTTCAAAACAATAAATATCAATATGTTTGCATTTTAGAATAATATGTAACAACGATGTAACAAAAGGTTGGACGAAACTTGTTTTTATTGATTTAATTAAGTTTACACTTAAAAGCAGTGAAAATGTGAATCCTACTCTACACAATTGAAACCATGAATTACAGCTCGGATTGGGCCACAGATTATTTTTTCACATATCAAAGAAAAAATAATTTAATTAGGAAAAATGTGAATGTTTTAAAAAAGTATAGTAATAATAAAACTTCAGCAACACCCCTGAAAGCTAAGGTCTGAGAAGAGATCAAAAGTAAGCAGGCTTGTCTGTAGTTTGTTATGTGTCTAAATCCTAAACTGCATTTGCAAAATGAAACTTTATACGTATTTTGCAGACTCCTTATTTGCAACTTTGGTTGCAACCTTAGGTATAGAATTCTCTAGAAATGGACTGAAGCTGCTTTATTTCATGCAACCCCTTACAGATAACTGCACTCTTCTGATTCTGCACTCAGATAAAAACCACTAACATAAAGGTCCAAGTCTCCATAATAAATCATTGCAAATCCATTGAGCCACGTAATCACATTTTAAAAGCAAATACAGAAAACTAGAACAATCTATAGTATAAATACAAAATTATGGTATCTTTACAGGAATAACTCCTATATTCTATTTGCTGTACTACCAAGATTGAACTATAAAGCGTCACAGTCTGAGGAAAACACTGGTTTCAGTCAGTTACTTTTCACAATAGCTGGCGAGTATCAAATGCTGGACAGCAAGCAGCATTGCAGGCATTCATCTACTACAATCACTGTCTCATCACTCTGAACACTCCTAAACCCAGGGCAGCACAATTTGGCAGTGCTGAGATTTCTTTGCCAATTACACACAATAATTTCTCCTTTACGACAAAGGAAAAAGTTATGCAAAAGGAGCACTAAGGCATGTGGCAACTAAGCAGCCAGAAACAAGGCTAACTACAGAACTACTCTAACTCTGAGGTGCACATACAGAAAAAGTGCCTAAGCTGGATTGAAACTCTAAGAGGTCTCAATGCTTAGCAAAGAATCCTCTCTAGGCCAATAACACTTGATTAATCATTTTAAAGTCTTTCTGACTTTAAGCTCCTTCTTAGCCAGCAATGGTCATGCTCTTTCATCTGCAGCACTATTTTGGAAGTGCCACATTCAATAAATCAGGTTTGCTGAGAGAACTTTGGTTTGAGACAGTTTCCACAGATGCCTGCAGCAATTACACAGTTAGAGAAGTAGCACAATCTAAAAAAAGTAAAAACACACTGGGGAAATGCTTAGTGCAAATGGAGAGAAGTCAGGAAAAGGGCACATTGCTTTTTTAAGAAGTGCTACATGTCAAATGTAGGGAACAAATGAACAAAACTAAAACACCATCATTAAACACAGTAATCATCCTGGAGTCTTATCACAGTTTCTATGAGTCAGTGCTCCCTAGTACACCTTTTATACTAACCCAAAATTGCTCCTTTTATTAGCCCAAAGCTTCCAGCTTCCTGAGGAGGTTCAAGTCCTAGTTTCCAGCATCTGTCTTTCTCTACTCCTTAATATAAGTGGATCTTATTTGCCCTGACTTCAGCACAGCTTTCAAAACAGCCTCCTCTAGTATCCCAGTAGTCAAATGGTGGTGAAAGTATTCACTGGACTGGATTGCCTGATAAAAGAAAGAGTGTCTGGACTGTTGGACTGAACCATGATCAGTGGTTCAAAGACAAGCAACAGTCACTTAGGTGTGATGGGTCGATTTCCTCATTATTCCTCATGGATCCATACTGGAGCCCCTGCTGTTCAAAAATTTAATCAACAACTGTGATGATGGGACATAAGAACCCTCAGCAAGATCATGTTTGACATCAATCTGGGGATATTGCCTGAAAGACTGCAGAGCAAGACTACCATTCAGAAAGACTGGAGAAGGGGGCCTCAAGAAGTTCAACAAAGACAAATGCAGTGTCCTGTACTTGGGGCAGGAGATGCCACTGCAGGAGGACTGGGTAGCAAGGCTGAATCTTGGCAGATTCCCATAGTCAGTGAGTTGAGTTTAAGTCAGCAGTGCATCCTTGCAGCACGTGGTTAATGACTTACTGTGTATACCCAACAAGTCCAAGAAACTGGTGACACCACTCTACACAGCACAATATAGAGGAGATGTGGTCCAACTGCATACAGCCCAGCAGACATCAGAATGATGTGCTGGAGAATACAGGCTATGAGCAGAAGCTAAGGTCTTTGCTTTGCTTGGAGAAGCAACAGCTAATTGTAGTCCTTTACTACCTATAGAGTAGGAGGGAAGAAGAGATACAGAGCAAATGAAGCCAGATTCTTCACAGAGGTGTACAACAATAACAGGACACAGGGCAATGACCAAAAGCTGAAGGAAGGAAAATTCTGGTTAGAAATAAGCAAAGCATCCCTGATGAGGGGAAAGGTTATGCACTGGAACAGGCTACATAGAGAAGTGGTGGAACCTCCATCCTTGGAGCACTCCAAGCAACCTGATATAGCTTTAAAATTAAGCCTTGCTTCTAAGCCTGTTTTCCTTGTTTCTGTGAATTCCAAGTAACCTTATCAGAAGCATAGATCTGTCTACCACATCTAGGCTCATTCTTGTAGGCTCTTCACTTCTATCCTGATCTCTTCTTTTCTTACATTATCTCCTGGACATCTCAAACTAAACATCAAGAAATCTCTTAATAATCTTCAGGAAACTGTCTTGACACTTTTTTTCTGTATCAGTGCTAACACCAGAAATTATGCCTGTCACAGCCTAGAAGACCTATTCATGACCTGCTTAAATCTCATTGACTCTTCTACTATACCTGAGATCTCAGCTACTTCAGAATCTGGCCACTTGCCTCAACAGGCACAATCTTGCCTTCATGGAAGTATTTGGAACTGAGAAGGTAATTTTGCCCATGCTGCTGTCACTCTTCCTTTGCATTCTGCCTCACTTGTCTTCACCATGTCATGTAAGACTGCTTTGCCTTGACAACCTTTCATGGCTATCATCACATCTTACTATTAAGACATCAATCTGTAATTGGACTGCAATGACAGGCCTGTTGCCAACAAGCATTTCTATTACTTTTCTAAAGCAGCTCTTCACAATGTAAATATCCGTGAAACTAACTTGTTCTTTACTATAAGGCCTTCCTTAACAATCTGCATTTTGCAGTATCCCCAGAAGGCACAGCAAGCTAGGCTGGAATACAAGGCAACATGCTGATTGGTGTTATTATTGGAATAGTTTTGTGTCACTGTATTCTGTTATTTCTCTTTTTGTCTGTCTCTGTTGATTTTTCTCTTGTCTTAGCTCATGAATAAGGAGTAATTTTCTGTTCTGTGCTAACTAGAACATATTCAAATCCACAGGACTTGGGAGTTGTTAGACAAATAGTCCGATTTCTGACTCAGTTTCTTACTTCTTAGTTTGGCTTAGCTTTTCAGAGTGCAATATTAAATTGATCACTTTAAAATTACATAATTTTTTAAACAGTTTTAACCTCCAGATCCCCAGATGCTCAAAACAGAGGAAAATCTGCTTAAAAAGGCTGATGGAATTAGCTCACAGACATACCTAAGGGAGATGATTTCAGTTACATTTTGCAAATGCCAATCAGTTGCATAATTTAGAATCATGGCACAGTTTTTAACGACTACTTAAGACAGTGGGAGTTTGCCAAACAGAGGATGTTTAAGAAGACACAATTTTTCATATCTTCATATTAGATGAAACTCCACAGGTGCTATCACAGAAGGTGATACCCAGCTTGAATATCTATGCTCTGTTTACTGCTTGACACATGGCACAGACTTGTTTTAGAATAACTCTATAATCAAACATCTAAGGATTGATATTCTGCAAACCCACATACACTTAACTAATCCCATCAATTGTAGAAGCATTTGCAGGAACTGTCCCTGTGGTATTGAGTCCATTTTACTTCAGACATAAAATCTACCATAACCTGCTGCAATCACATGGCTGGAAAAATGCCCAGTCCACATTCAACTTCTAACGGAGGGCAGAATAGCAGCAGCAGAAACAATAGAATCTACTCTTAAAATAATCACTGATACCATGTGCAACTAATTCTCCTTCACTGGGAACAGAACCAGCAACCTAGGTTAATCTACAGATCAAACTCATTGTGAGCAGATCTAGACACAGCTACGCTGAGTCAAAGAACTTGGGTTCTTCCTAGGAGATTCTTCATTATTCTTTTAAGGCAACATGTGCTCACAGAGCCTATGACGGAGGATCAACTTAGGGCCCTCTTGCTGTATTGGGGGTTTACAGACAACACAGATTAAGGTGTTTTGCTTTGAAAAGTCAGCCTACAGTAGAAACACTTGACCTAGCCAACAACTTCATGAAAATTTTACCTTAAAAATAATTTCAAAATCAGCAAGAGTTTATGAATCTCTGAATGTCTTTCCTTGAACAAAATACATACATTAAGACAGTAAAATCAGGAATGCACATATTGTAATCCTGTCCTTAGAAATCTGGCCTGTAAATTACTTAAAATTTGTCTTTGCAAGTTTCTACATAAAGATATTGAAAGCAATTTTCTTTTTAACCTGAGCAATGACTGTTAGAAGTTTAGATAATTTCACGTTTACATTTCATTTTACATTATTTCCCGAAGTAATGATTCTTACATTTTCAAGGAAGAATTGCAGCTCCAGTAGTGCCTTGAATTGTCTGCAAATACTTGGCTGCACAGACTCTGTAATACACAGTGCACAGGACATCTTTTTGTATCCAAACAAAAAGGAACTAAGAGCTGGATAGGACCACAGACAGCAGAGCTGGGAAAGGTCCAGTACATTTAGACTGTGCTTTCCCTCAGAGTACAACTGGCTAAGAATGGGACTGAGAAACCTGTAACTCTCAACTAGTAGTCTCAACCATATTACTTTCTTTTTGGCATTATAAGACCTATTTTGAAAATGTTTACCAAAATTTCTAGCTCCTGGGATGGAATCCCTAGCTCCACAGTCAAATGAAACAGATAAATCTGGCACAAGGGATAACAGCCCACATACTCCTGGTCCTATATGAATTTCCTACTTGGAACGGTTGCGAGTCATATTAATACTCTTGATCTCTCTGGAATCTTGAGTTCTTTTCCAGCCCAGTAGGTGAGACTTAATGGGAGCATGGGAAGAATCCCAGAGGATGCTCAACTACTGAATTTGCTGGTTTTGCTCAGGGCTTTATGAGAAAGTGCAGTTGCATGTGAAGCAACTTGACAACATGATGACAATTCAATATGAACTACTAAAAGAAGGATTTTACCATTGATTTAACATCTTAAAATCTAGTACAACAGAAGGCTTTATCCCTTTTCTCCTTCCTGCTTTGAAAGAAAGGATCAGAGAGACCTGTGTTTTGTGTAGACTTCTCTACAGAAACGTGTAAAACCTCTACTGAACTAGATCCTGAAGAGAACTAGATGGAGAAACATAGAAGTTAGAGAGGGCAGGTGTACCTGGGCAGTATCAGATCTTTCTGCCCCTAGAAGCTTTGCCGATAGAATTTAAATGGCCCCAGGGTCACAGACTTTTAAAGGTTATGCAATGATTTTGAGAACTGTACTCTGCCAAAACCGTAATGTAAGACAATTACAAGACTCTAAATTTGGCCAGCTTTACATTGAAAACATCCCACTTGCTCTTCCTTGCCTCTGCAAAGATCTGCTGATGAAAACCAGACTTGTTCTCTTGTAACAGTCTGAGTCTTCTTACCTCATTTTCTTATCTATAGCTATACCTCATAAAATGTTTGATAATACATTAAAGACAAAGACATGTAGTAACTACTTTCCACCTAAAATGAATATCAAGTATACAGCTGATCCCTTAATTAAGTAATGTGCTGGACTTCTGAGAAGAAGGTCTTCCTGTCATAATCCCTACTTAGTAATTAATGCTTCTCTGCACCAGAGCATGGAATCATTTTGACAATTGAAACGCAGCTTCTGTACCAGCAAAAGTACTATTTAGCTATTAACTGAATGGGTTCCCACTGCTCATCCAAAAATATTTCTAATGATATTTTCACTCTCTAGCAGGATACTGTTTTCTTTGATGAATCATAATTCATCATAAAATCTTCCTTTATCAGCCACAATATCTCATTAACACCCCTTCATCTCCCTAGCAGTCCCCAGAAGGAATTCCTTCACATCTGTCAAAAAAGTATTTTTATGTAAGGTCACATGTATCTTCTCCATGAAGCACATTTGCCAGCGACTGCCAGCTGCAGATCACAGGACTAGATGGTCTCTATCCAAATTGCTAATACACAAATACCCAAGATGCTCCTCCAAAACCTGCCTCAGCTATTTTCTTCTAGGTGATTTAACAGCCTCTAGTATAAACACAGAGAAGAGACAATCCATCATGATCTGCACCAGCTGCAAAGAGCAAGTGACCAAGTAACTAAGGAGCATTCAGTAAGTGAATGAAGATAGCTCACTTGTTAACCCAAGCTGTGGTGTTGGACAGCTCTCAGAGCTGGCGGAGTTCCTTCACTAGAATGGCATTTCACACAGAATAGCAGTTGATGAAATCAATACCCAGAAGACAACTTTTACATTACTCAAACTAAGGAAAAGGATGGCAAATTTGATAAATGCATTAGAGATGGAGAAACTTTGACATATAACTAAGCAGTACAGCTTAGCAGTTAAGAAGGCTTAATGCTTACACCTTCATCCCCTAAACATTTCTCAAGAGTCAAGAGGACTTTCAGCACAGTCACTACTAAGTAAGCCAGAGTTTAAATGCTGTGGGCAAAATGGAAGTTTCTTGGGAGAGTCACAATTTCTCCTTCAACTACTCAGGTCTTCAGGCACAGACCAACTATATTTTTCAACTTCAAGGGTCAGTATAGTGCTTTTGTTGCTTTTCACACCTATGCTCACAACCAAGAAATGGGATCCTTCTCTACATTAAACAAGAGTATTGAAATATTGATCTGCACAGTGGATATCAAAGCTCTTAGAGAAATACCTGACAGCTACCATGCAGACACAGAGTTCAAAGTACACTGGAAGCTAATGCTTTCAATTGTGGTATCACAAAAGATACTAAGCAGCTCTCCTGTCTTGTGACCAACATGCCTGCTGCACCTAAGCTATTACATAGCACACCAGAGCTGCAAGTATAAAAGAAATAAATCATGCATTAGTGGCAAAGACACAGTCAAGCAAAAATAACACTGAAAGCTAATTTCAAAATTGTCAAACACTTTTCCCTGATCAGTTCAGATTAAGAGCGTAAAAGATAATTATTTAAAAGAATACATTTCTTCCACTTTGCTAATTGAAAACGCTTCACCTATTTGTTGGGAGCCTTGCTTTTCACAGACATACACATGCAACAGACTGCTATGGAATGACATTGAAAAGATAACTGAAGGTGTATCTTCAACTATCTACTTCAGCAGTTAAACTCCTTGGAAATGCCAATGTGATTTTCAGGACTCTGTAAAGGTAAGAAGTCCAGGTCCAGTTGTACATGTCCATTCCTCCTTCACTTGCACCGACAGGACATTTGCAGGTGTTTTCTCCTTCTCCTGCCCATGAATCAGTCATATGGGCGAGTGAGTGCCTGCGGAGCTGGCATGGGGCAGTGTCGCTGGATTTACCTTCGGTTGAAGGGAAACAACCGGATACACTAATCGAGAGGCTTGAACAGCCCAAATCTAGGTGACAGGTACTGCTAAAATGTCACTGATGCCATAAGAAATACTGAAGGGTTCTAACAATTTCCAGTAATACTACTTAAGCAAGTGAGTGAAAACATTTATGGAGATAAACCACTCCGAAGCTTCGGTACGGCCTCGAGTAACCCAGCAGCGGGAGCCACTTTGCAGGCACACGCCGCGCCAGCCATAACCGCGCTCCATCGAAAGGCCCCTCACCAGAGCCGCCCGGCGGGGCGGTTTCGGGGCTCGCCAGGCGTGGGGCTGGCCGTTGGGCTGGACCCGTCGGGCGCCAAGGGCCCGTAGCTGGTAAGGGCAGCGCTGCAGCCGCGCTCGCCGGCCGAGCCCCTGGAAAGGCCGTGCCTTTGATCGCCGGGCAGCGACCGCCCGGCGATCAGAGCGGGATCGCTCGGGACGAGAGAAGGGGCAGGTCCTTACCCATCGCCGCGCGGGCGGCACGCACCCGCCTGTGCCAGCGCCACCAGCACGCAGGTCCCCCGAGCACCACAGCCGCGGCCATGCTGCACCCCCTCGCCGATTGACCTCCGGGCAGTCGCAACCCGCCCCGGCACTTCCCCGCCCGCCGCTACCGCCTGCCACCGCCCAGTCGTTGTGAGCGGCAGCTACCGCAGCCAACCACAGACGCCTCTTGGCGGGACTCAGCCAATCGAAGCGCAAAGCCTCCGCCCCACGGCTGTCCAGCCCCGTGACGGATGGGACGGTGCCGTTCCCCACGCCCGGAGCGCGAAGCGGGGCGGGGTGGGGGCCGGGCAGGCGCTGGGGAAGCTTATTGGGGAAGAAGAGCCCGGAGTAATTTTGTCCTGCAGTCTGCAGGCCCCTTGGGGGAGGTGTTTCCTTTCAGCCCTTCTCTTCCCTGTGTCTGACGGCTGTGACCTCCCCTTCCTGTGGCGCGGCGAGGAGTGACGCTTGGTGGAGGACTGGGAGGGAAGGCAGGAGCAGGTTTCAGCTGCCGTAGCAAGGCGTAAACGCGTTCTTGGAGTGAGGGAAAAGGCCACCTTACGCTGATTTTACCTAGTCAGATGACAAACAGCTTCTGACTGTCTTCTTCGTTTGGTGGGTTGACCCCAGGTGGACTCTAGGTTCCCACCCAAAACCACTCTATCGCTCAGTGAAAATAAAACGAAGGGCTCGTGAGTTTGAGATAAGGACAGGGAGATCACTCGCCAGTAATCGTTTTGGGCAAAGCCGACTCAGCCTGGGGAAAAAAAAAATATTGCCAATCAATAGGATAACGAGAAACAAAAGCTAAATCATAGTTAAAAGTACCATTTCCTTCTTCAGAGCAGGGCTTCAGCTCCATTCCTACAATGGCCATGTTCATCTCTCTTGAACCAAGACACTGAATTTATTTTCCCGACAGAAAAAAATCTCCTTACATTGTTGTGGGGGAATGATGGGTACTCCCTTAGTCCTTAGGTTACTCTTGTCAGCTCAGCTGGTTTTTTGTAGCTGTTAGTAGTATCATTTACAGACCTCCCTCTATATCAGTGACCAGCTGGAACCAATGGAGCTCCATCTGCAAAAGGATGCTGAGCTGCTTGAGAGCATATGGGTTAAGATTAAAGAGAAGATGGGAAGGTTGCAGCTGGGAGTGCATTCCAGAGAAATATCTCTGCATATTTCCTGTCTGACAGATCACTGCCGGAGACAAGACTACTGGGCTAGAGGGACCTTGAGTCCATCATAACATAGCATTCTTCACACATGTAAATATTCGAGTTGGCATTCTCAGGGCAGCATTCATTTCCTAGCTGTGTGTACTTTGTTAGCTAACAACATGGAATGTATAAGCAGCAATGCAAGGGGCCATTTTTGCCTAGAGGTTAAAAAACAACAACAACAACCCAACACAAACCAAACAAACCCAAAAAACCCCCAACCCTTGTGTAACCTGAACTGCTTTATTTCTTGCTAGATTGTATGATATATTCTGTAGCAGTCTGTAATCAGCCATGAGCTAAATATATGTGATATTTGAAATACTGCATATACTTAAGGGGAAGTAAATTGCAGGCTTCTGTGGGAAAGTAGTTCCCTGGGGGAACTCAGAGGCTTTCTTTCGGTATGAAGACTTGATGTCTGTTTTGTCAGTGTACTATAGTTTGGAAAGTGATTGCATCTCACTGGTACATCTGGCAGGTTACTCTAGGGTATCAATGCAATATGTATTTGTACTAACTGATAGCAAGTTCAGTCAAATGCTGTAAGTTATAAGGTGTTGCTTACATTAAAAGTAACTAGTTAAATCTAATGAAGAAACACATTTAAGAGTCTCCTCTAAAAATTAAAATATGGCTATGATTTTAAGCCTAATGGTGTCATTAATAATTACTACCATTAGTATAAATACAAACAACAATACCACCATTAATAAAAAAAGTATCTTGAATATGACTAAATGTAATTGAAAGGTGCACAAGAAAAAACATCATGACAAGCTTCCAGAAACCAGAGCTGTTGATTTAGGAAAATCAGTTTAGTCAAAGTTGTTGTTGTTATTATTAATAATAAATATAATGTAAAATTAATGTAAAATGAATATAATGTATACTCATGGGTTCTCCCCCGGTAACACCTTATTTTCACTGAACATGTAATCAAACTTTGGTAACAAGCCTTTAAAGATGAACATAGATGTATCATTATCACTAGAGTAATATAATCCTATTAGATAAGCAGTGACAACACTGTGCTTGTAATAGCCTCTATTCTACAATAAATCTAGAGGGGGAATGTCAGCCTGGTCCAAGACAGATTAAATGCAGGGAACTGGAATATAGTTCCCAGCAAACAAACACTTTGAGGTCAGGAGGTTGTACTTGCTCAGCTGTTCTTCATGAGCCCTATTGGAAATAACTTTCATACCATCACTGTGTTTCATGCTATCCATTAATACTGAGGGCCAAGTACAGTTGTGATATAAATGATTTCCAAGTGAAATATTGAGTGTAAAATGATCAAAAAGCAGTATGTAAATGGCAAATCCGGATGATGTTAGACACTGAATGAATCCAGTTCTCAAGATCTGTGCTTTTATGGGGAAAAATTGATCCCACTTGGAAGCTTGTGGAAATTTCCATTGACAAATGAGCTGATTTGGCCCAGTGACCCTGTGATTAATACAACAAAAACTAAGACTAACTATATTTGAATTTAGAAAAGGACTAGGAAGAATATTTGGCCAATGTACTTTCCCTTGGCGGTTGACTAATTGCAGCAGAATGGGGACTGCAAGTCGAGAAAGGTCTGGGAAGGAGAGAGAGAGAACTACAGTTTGCTGTAGTTACTGTTCTTCTTTGCTTAGAGCAAACTAAGAGTTTGCTTTTGGCATCTCTTCTAACGGGCAGAAAAATATGTGGATTCTGGGAATGCTAAAATTAATATATATATATATCTATCTCAGTGGTCAATTTGTAATGGGTAAAGTTCTCAAAAACTGTTAAGATAATTTAGTGTCTTATAACCCAGTTTTAAGAAAATGCTGCACTATTTACAGGCAATATTAGTAGTGTTGACAAGTCCAGTCAAGTCTCAGTGGTAGCATTTTAGCAGGCAGTTCCATAAAGCTTTAAAAAGTCTCCTTCAGCACAAACATGGTATATTCAAAATATGCAGAAATGCAGAGTGAATGCTGCCCACTGACATATCCCAGTAAAGATAACTGAAACACACACTGTAAAAGCAGCTTCTAACTATGGTGTTTGTGTACAAAACACTTATTATGGGCCAATTAGATGCTTTGCCATGTAGTGAATGAAAGCCACGTGTCATGGCTGTGACAATACTATTTTTAGGAGTAAGATTTGTTACCCATACTAGTAATGTAAGTAATGTTTTGACTGACAGTTTCCAGTTCCAAAACACAACAACAAGTAACCACACTTTGGACAATACAGGCTGAACATGAGCCAGCTGTGTGCCCAGGTAGCCAAGAAGGCTGATGGCATCCTGGCCTATATCAGGAATAGTGTGGCCAGCAGGAAAGTCAATCTGCCCTTGTACTCAGCACTGGTCAGGCCACACCTTGAGTACTGTGTCCAGTTCTGGGCCCCTCAGTTTAGGAAATATGTTGAGTTGCTGGAACATGTCCAGAGAAGGGCAACAAAGCTGGTGAGGGGTTTGGAGCACAGCCCTGTGAGGAGAGGCTGAGGGAGCTGGGGTTGCTTAGCCTGGAGAACAGGAGGCTCAGGGAGACCTCATTGCTGTCTACAACTACCTGAAGGGAGGGTGTAGCCAGGTGGGGGCTGGTCTCTTCTACCAGGCAACCACCAACAGAACAAATGGTTTAGTTGATTAGATGGTGTTGGGTGATGGGTTGGACTTGATGATCTGAAAGGTCTTGTCTAACCTGGTCTGGTCTATTCTATTCTATTCTATTCTATTCTATTCTATTCTATTCTTATTCTTCTATTCTATTCTTAACATTGCCATGTTATAATGTAAAGAATTTAATAGCAAAGGGCAGAGACATTTATGAAATTTGTTTCTTTTTTTTTTTTTTTTTTAGAATGTTGTAGACTTGTAAGCACTGCAGCATTTTGCCTTTTAAAAATACTCCTTATGCAAGGGCATTAATTTATGAAATAAGTTATGAAAGTTTTTTAAAAAATGCCAGGATGTGTATGGTAAAAATATAGTTTGCATTTCTAAGTGGTGCTGACCAAATAAAATCAGAAAGACTACATTACCTTCTGCACATAAATTGGCACAGCAAATCCAGTGTACTCTTTTCTGTACAATGTTAACAGACAATAGACCAATGAATTAAAATTAAGTTTTGAATCTTTGCACTGTGCCTCCTGTTCATTGATTTGTATGTAACTTGTGTTACCTCATGGTTATTGTTTCCTTATAGAATTTAACAGCTTATAATGTAGAAGTTTCAGAACTTGATTAGTAGAATAAAGTGGGAACCTACATGCAAGATCTGTTGACTGAAAAGTTTTCCTTATGGACAGTCACGTAAGAGGTGTGAGAGCGCCACACCTCTCCCAGGAGAATGTGGGGTTATGCAGAAAAGCAGTGTGAATTGCTCTCTTTCTCAAGTCCCAAGCCAGATACATCTTTCATCAGTATGCTGCATAACCTGACAGGTGTTCTCCTGGTACCAAATCGAGTGCTCCCAACTGGTGCACAAACTCCTGCATGGTACTGGCCTTATCAGGGAGTTATGCAGCTCCACCAAGCTCCCCATTTTGAGGACGTGATGCAGCAGATGCATCTGCTCAAGGAGCCAAGGAGCAACAAACACTAGCAAAGTGGTTGGAGACACCAGAACTCCTAGATCCAGGATAGGGGACCAGGAGACAGCATTAGTATGACTCAGTCATCTTTAGATCCTTTGAGAAAAATCTATACAAGAAAACAGGAAAGCTGCCAAGCTTCTTGCAGATACAGTGCACAGACACTTCTGTGGTCTGTCAACTGTGGCAGCCAGTGCTGGAGGGAAACCCAGAAAGGGATACAAGAAGCACACTGTAGGTAGCTGTGGAACATGTCTTTCTGTTTTCAGTCCCTCCCTCAGGGTTAAGCACTGTGCCTTGAGCTACAAGAACCTGGAAATCTCATTGCTTGTTTGTTTCCTGCCACATGCAGTTTTCCTGCCCCTGAAAGCAAAATGTTGGTCATTTGGGAGCTTCCTATTACTCTCAGATAGCAAAGATAAAAGGCTGGGAGGAACAGTAAATCTACCAAAGCATACCAAACAAAGGTATGTGGCTCTGGGCAACCTGATCTAGTGTGAGGAGTCCCTGCCCATGGCAGGGGGGTTGGAACTAGATGATCCTTGAGGTCCCTTCCAACCCTACCTAAGTTCTATGATTCTATTTACCTGTTCTATATCTGCTAAGATTTAAGTGACACCTACTCAGTGCTCATTTACATGCAGTTCTGTATATGCCAGGAAGAGGTATGCTAGAAGGAAAAAAAACATTGCAAACATCATAAATACGAAATGAAACACTCCCCCAGACCTGGGTCTCCAGTGCACATATGTTAATTACACACCAGAGAGTAGAAAGCCTCGGTATGTGCAAGCATTTAATTCATTATTTGCATTTATTAAAAACATTCCTTTTCACTTTAACAATACAGTAACCCAACAGAGAAGTAACAGCAATTCAAATGTGGTCATTTACAGACAGGCGGTTTCTTGTGCCCATTGTACAGCGCAGCGCTGCCAAATCTCACACCTCAGGAGTAAGCTCTTGCTCTCTTCTCTCTCTGTTACACACATACATGCACACACATACACAATTTACATGTCTGCTCTCACCTATACTCTTTTGGGAAAACCCACAAATTTAATCAATCTCACTCACACAGATTTAAAAATCCTGGCAGCTTTTGAATAGCTTTTCTTCATCAGCTGCAATTAAATGCTGGAAAAGAAATCCAAAACATACAGAGAGAGACTTTCTCCGTAATAGGAAACATTAACAACAGTTGCACATATCTTACTGGAAGGCAAAGTCTGCATGCCCTGTGATTAGATTTCCTTAAATGCTGGGCAATTCAGTCTTGTCAGCCATAATATAAAACATTATTTGTAACCATTTAACTGTTTTAAGAGTATAGTTCATAGCTCTCCGTAACATGATCTTAAAGAAGTTGATTCAGTGTGCTTTACAACGTGACCAGAAAGAGCTTCCGATTAGTGACATCAATATATGTATTTTACATCTCCCATGGCCTGTACTTTTAAAAGTTGGGAGTGTTGAAGGAGGAGTCAAACCAAAATTAAATCAAATAATTAGAACCAAAGCATTTACTTACCACACTTCATCAATACCATCATGGCACACCAATAGAGTGACTATCCACAGCATAAAGTACCTTTCTCTAGCAATATAAACGAGAAATATATATTTTTTCTGTCACCCATATAAAGCAGAGATAAGCCTCAGGGGAAGAATTCGAGGCTGGATCCAAAACTCATCATGACTTTGGGTCAGGCTGTAAGACGGAAAGTAAACAGAAAAAATGTTAGGCTCTGGATCTGAATAAGAGTTCAAATGTACTCAGGGTTAAACAGATGTGATGGGGACCCATTTGTAATTCCAAGGCTATAAACTGCTAAAGGAGCTCAGAGGTTTAAAAGATAGTATGAAAATAGCATATGTTTTCCACAGTCAACTCAGTTTCCTGAAACTCCATAATTGCCTCATACTTCCTTTGGCAATTCCAGTTTGCTGCTTAAGGTTTTTATTCCTTGTTCATCTCATACTTAATGAAGGACTAGTCTCATGATGGCAAAGGAAGTCTTAGTATAATTACAAAGCAGGGGATTTTTATGTCCTAGACCGAATTTCAAACTTCTGTTGAATCTAGTCATGCTCTAATCCAGTTACTACATTCACATTCATATTTACCTTCTTTAATATTTCTATCAAAGCCACAATCTGAACTTGCTATTGTTTATTTGTTCTCTTATGTTCTTAAGAAATTGAGACATCAAGAAAAAGGTTCTGCCATTTTAATTTTTTTTTGAAGTAAATATCCAGGTGAAATGTTTTTCAACAACAAAATGAGCAACACATTCTTGGGGAATTGCACCTCTATACACAAAAAAAGAGAGAAATGGTTTCTTTTCAGCCCTAAGAAGAGGAGGCCACAGGGAAACCCTATTATTGTCTACAATCATCTTAACAGAGGATATAGGAACAATGGAACCAAACTCTTTCCAGAGGGGCAGCGTGAAAGGATGAGGCAAGAGACAAAATTCAAAATGTGGTCAGGAAAGGCTCTGTGCAACCTATTCTCCTTTGACCTGCTCTGCAGGTCCTTTCCAGCCACCATGGTTCTGATTCTATGCTATGTGTAGGGATAGTTGTATCAAAAAGATACTTGACTTGGACTACTTTTTCCTTATAAGCCCACCTGAATAATGGCTAAACACTGATTCTACATGCTTAGAGTACTGTTCTGGTACACATAAAAAGTACACCACTTATGGATTAGCAAAAAGAGTTTCCTGTTACTGAAATCAGTGGGGTTGGAAAGGTGAAGATCGAGCCAGAAGGAGATGGGATTATTGCCACCATACCTGTCATAAACTTTTCTTTTCTATTAATGTGTCAGTGTTAGAGAGGCTCACAAAACTCAGGATTCACTGGAAATGTGAGTAGAATCATAGAATCATAGAATCAGTCAGGGTTGGAAGGGACCACAAGGATCATCTAGTTCCAACCCCCTGCCATGGGCAGGGACACCCTACACTAGATCACGCTGGCCAGAGCCTCGTCCAGCCTGGTCTTAAACACCTCCAGGGACTGGGCCTCAACCACCTCCCTGGATAACCCATTCCAGGGCTTCACCACTCTCATGGTGAAGGACTTCTTCCTCACATCTAGCCTGAATCTCCCCATTTCCAGCTCCATTCCCCTAGTCCTATCACTACCTGAGATCCTGAGAAGTCCCTCCCCAGCCTTCCTGTAGGCCCCCTTCAGATACTGGAAGGCCACAATGAGGTCACCTGGGAGCCTTCTCTTCTCCAGACTGAACAGCCCCAACTCCTTCAGTCTGTCCTCATAGGAGAGGTGCTCCAGCCCTCTGATCATCCTCGTGGCCCTTCTCTGGACACGCTCCAGCACGTCCACATCCCTCCTGTAATAGGGGCTCCAGAACTGGACGCAGTACTCCAGGTGGGGTCTCACCAGGGCTGAGTAGAGGGGGAGAAGCACCTCCCTTGACCTGCTGGTCACACTTCTCCTGATGCAGCCCAGGATCTGATTGGCTTTCCGGGCTGCAAGTGCACATTGAGAGCTCATGTTGAGCTTCTCGTCCACCAGCACCCCCAAGTCTCTCTCCTCAGGGCTGCTCTCCAGCCAGTCCCTGCCCAGCCTCTATTTGTGCCTGGGATTGCCTCGACCCAGATGCAGGACCCTGCACTTGGTCTTGTTGAAGCTCATGAGGTTGGCTTGTGCCCACCTCTCCAGCCTGTCCAGGTCCCTCTGGATGGCATCCCTTCCCTCCAGCGTGTCCACTGCACCACACAGCTTGGTGTCATCAGCAAACTTGCTGAGGGTGCACTCAATGCCACTGTCCATGGCACCCACAAAGATGTTGAACAAGACAGGTCCCAGGACTGATCCCTGAGGGACTCCGCTTGTCACTGGCCTCCACTGGGACATGGACCCGTTGACAGCCACTCTTTGGGTGCGGCCATCAAGCCAATTCTTTATCCATCTAGTGGTCCATCCATCAAACCCATGTGTCGCCAGCTTGGAGACCAGGAGGTGGTGCGGGACAGTGTCGAAGGCTTTGCTCAAGTCCAGGTAAACGACATCAGTTGCTCGCCCCTTATCTATTAATGCTGTCACCTGCTCATAGAAGGCCACCAGGTTTGTCAGGCAGGATTTGCCCTTGGCAAAGCCATGCTGACTATTCCCAATCACCTCTTCACTGTTCTTCTGAGTCATTAGTGCCTCCAGGAGGATCTGCTCCATGATCTTTCCGGGCACAGAGGTGAGACTGACTGGCCTGTAGTTCCCCGGTTCCTCCTTCTTGCCCTTTTTGAAAATGGGAGTAATGTTTCCCCTTTTCCAGTCTGTGGGGACTTCCCCAGTCTGCCATGACTTCTGGAATATAATAGAGAGGGGCTTGGCAACCTCATCTGCCAGTTCTCTCAGCACCCGTGGGTGTATCCCGTCGGGTCCCATGGACTTGAACACTTTCAGGTTCTTCAGGTGATCACGAACCTGAGCTTCACTTATGATGGGCAGTTCTTCCTCCCCATCCCTGGCATCGTCTGCCATGACACCAGGAGTGTGGCTGGAGGCCCTTGCAGTGAAGACTGAGGTAAAGAAGTGATTGAGTACCTCAGCCTTTTCCACATCACTAGTGACCAATTCACCACTTTCCTTACTGAGGGGGCCCACACCTTCCCTAGTCTTCTTCTTGCCATTAATATACCTATAGAAATTCTTAGTGTTCCCTTTAACCCCCCTGGCTAGATTCAGTTCAAACTCTGCTTTGGCTTTCCTAACCAGGCCTCTTGCTGCTCGGGCAGCTTCCTTATATACCCCCTGTTCTATCTGTCCTTCCCTCCACTTCCTGTAGAGTTTCTTTTTAAGTGATAGTGTGTCCAGCAGCTCCTTGTTCATCCAGGCAGGCCTCCTAGCATTCCTTCCTGCTTTTCTCCTTATAGGTATACATAGCTCCTGGACACAGAGGAGGTGGTCCTTGAATACTGACCAGCTGTCCTGGGTCCCTCTTCCCTCCAGGGTTTCATCCCAAGACACTTTGGCTAGCAGATCCCTGCAGCGATCGAAGTCTGCACGCCTAAAGTCTAGGGTCGTAAGCTTAGAATATGTCCTCCTGATTGCTCTGAGGATACCAAATTCAACTGCTTCATGGTCACTGCAGCCAAGGCCGTCTCTGAGCCTCACATTTGTTACCAGCCCTTCCCTGTTGGTGAGAACAAGGTCCAGCGTAGCACCTTTTCTTGTTTGTTCCTCTACCATTTGGAGGAGGAAGTTGTCTTCTATGCAGTCCAGGAACATCCTGGATTGCTGATGCCTTGCTGTGTTGTCCCTCCAACAGATGTCAGGGTGGCTGAAATCCCCCATGAGGACCAGGGCTTGTGACCTGGAAGCCGCTTCTATTTGCCTGTGCAGAGCCTCATCTGCTTGGTTCTGCTGGTCAGGTGGCCTGTAGGAGACCCCCACAGTAATATCTCCTTCCCCTGTCTTGCCTTTAATTCTAACCCATAAACTTTCAACCGACTCATCATGCCTCCCCAGGTGGAGTTCTGCTGATTCCAGCTGGTTGTTGACATAGAGTATCAAACTTCTTTTTTATTTTACATTTTAAAATATTTGTCAGAGAATGCAGGTAGAGGTAGAAAAATAGTGGAGGGGTTTTTGTGGTTGTTTTGTTTTCCCTAGTCAAAAGCATGTTTTCCAAAAGGTTATATTACATGGATGAATTTCAGGAAACAGTATCTCATGATCCCTGCCTAGAAAATTCAGAATGATTGAGGCATTCAACCATTAATGCTTGGAGCAAGTGCAAGTTTCACCAGTTCAAATCAAATTTTCCTTGATTGTTGATTCTGGGATCACAGTGCACAACTTCTGTCTTTGGGTAAAATCTTTCATTTCTCTACCACCTCTGCTATGAGGACAGGCTGAGGGAGCTGGGGTTGTTCAGCCTGGAGAAGAGGAGGCTTCAGGGAGCCCTAATAGCAGCCTTCCAGTTCCTGAAGGGGGCCTACAGATTGAGAGAGACAGTTTACAAAAGCCTGCAGTGACAGAACAAGGGGCAATGGCTTCAAACTAGAGAAGAGCAGATTTAGATTGACTATTACGAAGAAGTTCTTTACTATGAAGGTGCTTTAACACTGGGACAGGTTGACCAGGGGGTGGTTGAGGCCCCTTCCCTAGAGATATTCAATCTGGTTGTCCCTGCTGACTGTGGGGAGGTCAGACTGGATGACCTTTGGAGGTCCCTTCCAGCCTGGACCATTCTATGATTCTATGATTCTTAAAGGGGTAATAACAAAATGAGAAAAAGCTCTGCACTGTCTTTCTGTAAAATAACTATACATTCTAGAAGGATAAAATTGGCATTTAAACTTAGGATACAAGTACCTATATGACAACACTTATCAAGTCATAAATTTATTTACTTAAGAATAAATAATTAAAGAAACATTTAATACTAGAGATATTATAAACACTATATATATGTGGTTAAGATATAGAGTTTGAAAATACCTTTTTTCCTGAAAATTGTGGATTAGAGTGCTAGAAAAGGCAAGATTATGCTTGATTTATTAGTCCTAATATTTGCACTGTACATATGAGAACCAACATATGTACCTTGGTTTACCTCTTAAATACATATTTAGCAACAGAAATAATACTGAATTATGACTAAACCATAACTAACTCTTTTGACTGGATGTTTATGAACTTAGCACAGAAGTACCTCAAGCTTATTAAAAAAAAAAAAATCAGAATTTGGGATATTTTCTTTAAATTAGGAAACAGATTTTCCCCCAGACATTCACAGTAAAAACTGTGATGCAAAAGAACAGCTTTATTTAAAACTTCCCATTATATTCCCATAACTCAGCATTATAAGGGTGTTACATGAAAGCAAAACTACATGTTAAGTCTTACTAACATTGATACTCCTCAGCTAGCTACTGTAAACCTCAAATTCTTCCCAAGCCCATGTGGGAAGTGTCTTGTCACTCTTAGCCCTTTATCAGGTCGTAAAGAGCAGTGAGGAGAGGAAATGGAGAACAGAGATAAGAAGAAACAGTTCTCTCCACCGCCTTAGAAATATTTGTTGGTTTTCTGATTAACATACTAGTTTAATTTTCCACTACGAAAATTAGTCTGGTCTTAAAGGAGAGAGTGCAGAGAATTGATTGCTTTCAAGGGAAAATGGCATATATGCATGATATTAGAGACTGTTGTGTAATACAGACCAAAGGAATACTCGGTAGCCTGTTACACATCTGAAGACATAATAACTGTTTTCAGAAACAAGAAGTGTACAACAGAATCAAGTACAATGAATAACCCTAATTACTTAAAAGGACAGTTTCTGTGCTCCAGCTTGGTTTCCTTTCTTCTAGGACCTACCAAGAAAAAGTGAATATACTCATACAAAACCTAAGTAAATTATTGTAATGATTCATTCAATAATCATGATCATCATCATCTTTCTCCATATAACCTATTTGTTGAGAATACACATGAAAATATATAAGAAACAGCAGTGGCAAAGGGTAAAGGTGATGACCTCAAGAAAATTTGTGGTAGTAACCGAGTGTACTGGGAGAAGTCCTGCTGACGAATGAAGGTTACTCATCAGTGTTTGGTGTTATTCATCCCTGTTACTCTGGTTAAGTGACTTATCTTTGGGTGAAAACCAAGTAGTCAGTGTATTTATGAGGTAATGTACTTTCATGGAGATCTGCCAATGTATGCAAACAGAACTGTGTGTAAGCATTTCTGGTCACTCTTATCTCAACCCTCTGTTGGCTTGGGAAGACCTAAGAAGGCTGGTGTAAACTTAGGACGTGCAAGTACGCCTGTGTTTTAGAAATGGGACCGAGGAGATGATTAATGTGTAGGTAAGGAACTATGGTAAGCGGAAGGCGCACTTTATAAAGGTGACGGCTAGACTGCTCTATCCATGCTGGGCTCACAGCATGGGCCAGATGTTCTGGCCTCACCTGAAGCATTGTACCTGTGTGAGGGCTCGAAGACCCGCGAAGCTCCGTCTCCGGACTCCGAT
This sequence comes from Picus viridis, assembly GCA_033816785.1. Lineage (NCBI taxonomy): Eukaryota > Metazoa > Chordata > Aves > Piciformes > Picidae > Picus > Picus viridis. The sequence continues at coordinate 7,684,077 of CM066574.1, read as the reverse complement.
TCCGGCTCCCTACCGTTGGCCCGCCCCAAGCCGGAGGGGCGGGGCTGGAAGTGACGCAAGCGGGCGGGGTTATGAGACGCTGATGGCGGAGGCCCCATGTTGTTGATGTCACGGACGTTCTCCGCATCTATCTAGGTAAGGGGCTTCCTTAGACCTGGCTGTGGGGGACGGGTGGGTTTCACTTCTCCTTTGCTGCCAGCTTCCAGCAACCACTGGGGTAAGCGGGGTCATTAGGCCGTGGGCCTCAGTTCTGCGCCACCGGGAAGCTGTCCCCCATTCCTCCCCCCATATCTGTTTCGGGCCGGCCTCAGTTCGCGGCGGGGGAGAAAGGGGAGAGCGGCGGCTGTCTTGGGGTGCGGGAGGCCGTGCCGTGGGAGGTGACAGGGCTCCCCGCCGCCGTCGCGGTGGCGAGCGCATTCTGAAGGCCTGGTGCAAAGGTGATCCCCGGCGGGCAGGTGAGGCCGCCCTGGCCGCTGACGGTGCAGGGGGTGGGGAAGGGGTAGGAGGAGAAAAGGCGCAGGCTGGCCCCGTGGAACAGGGTAAACTAGAGCAGGTAGGGGCTGGGGTTGTCAGTTGCTCCCTGTCCCGCCGGGACCGCAATTGAAGGACTCCCGGAGAAGACGGCTTGGGGTGTTGCGGCTTGTCCTGCTTTTGTTTTTCCTGCCTGACGAGCTTTTCTTTCTCCCGTCCTTTTCGGTGCGTAAAACCAACCACGTCGTTCAGCCTCCTAGAGGGAGTCGCTTGTCATATGATAGTAATGAAGCCTAAATGTAGCTCTTCTGCTTTCTCCTCCTCCTCTTCTATTTCCCAACCGGTAGCTCTGAGCTAAATAAGAAAGAACCCAGCATCCCCTAACCTACCCTTGAACTGTAAGTAGATCTCTGCTTCTCCTAAAATCTGGGGATTTTCCTACTGGAGAACAGTAATCCCAGATAATTCTGCTGGTCTGTACAAATTCAGATTTGTGAATAGTTGTGCTTTGGGCCTGGAAAGTGGTTGCCCTTTTCATTTAGGGCTAGTACTTGTCAGTGGCAGCTGGCAGACAGTGCAGAAATTAATGTTTGGATTTTTTTTTTTGTGGTGGATTTTTTTTCTTCCCATTTTTTTTTCTTTTAAATCTCTTTTCCCCCTTTTATTAATGCTGTGTGAATTCTTTTTTCACTTAGGAGTAATGAGAATTGAAACAGACTGTTTCATGTCAATATTATTTGGCTTCGGGTACAACTAAATTAGTTTATTGTATTTGAAAAAGTTGAAGGCTATTCTTTTTCTTTTAGAATTGTAGGAACTGCTGCTTCATAGTATTTATAGTTCACAGTAGATTTGAGTAGTCTTAAATGTGATCCCCTGTTTTGAGAGGTGTGGGAGTTTTCTGGGGTTTACTATGCTGTAAAATTTCCTATGATTTTCTGGACTCTGAAGCTGGATAGCTGGCAGGATTTATGTGTATCTTACTGTCTCTCAAAGCTAGGCTTTACCCAATTTATTGCTTGTGTAAGTTCTTGGTTTTGTCTTTTATATCTGTTAATATTCACATGCTTGACATTTTATCTCATTGCTTTTATTCAGGGTAAAAAAAAAAAACACTTTTAACATCTGATACATCAAAACAATGCAATAATCACCTGTGTTTACTTCATGTGTTACACTAAATTAGGCAGTAATAAGCCTAAAACATTGAGGGCTTAAGAAAAACATTTAACAAGAATTTTTTAGTTTTGTGTTTAATGATGAATACCCATTTATTTCAGAGTGCGTCTTCTCTTAGGGAAAAGATAGCTCTTTGCTACTTATTTTTTAGCTGGTGAAGAGAGTGTGGTGTGTGGTTTGGTTTGGTTTGTTTTTTAAAGGCATTGTGTGTGTTTCCTATAGCCTTTCATCTTTGAACTTGATTTGCAGTGGCCCATCCCTTTTTGGGATTGGTTTCCATGTGTATTGTCAATGAAAGTGATATTTCAGATTGGCAGTTGCCTCATACAAAGTGTGAATTTGGTCAGTATAAAATCACATTAGTAGCAATTGAAAGAAATGTATTAGATATATAAGGCCCCAGTGCTCCTAATGTAAAATGTTTTGGCAAACCAGTTATTGTACATTGCAATCAAGCACTTGAAATTCTCCACTTCCCATCTTGGATTGTTGGCAGATATTGTTGAGTCTTATGAAGCGACCTACCCGTTCTGCTTGTGAAGCGTTTGGAATGGCTGTAATTTTTAGCACTGTGTTTTCTGAATGAGGTGGTGAATGGAAAGCATGATTAAAAGCTTTTGCAGTCCAACTGATTAGTGTTAATCCCTCGACCATGCATAGTAATGAAACCAAACATGCAGGGCTGGGAACAGTGAGAGAAGTAAAGGATAACCATAGACTCCTAAACAGAGGCAAGGGAACTCCTGAGGAAGGGGAAAAGAAAAAACCGAACAACCCTCCTGTTCAGAGGTTTTGGACTTGGTTTTAAAAAATGCCTTAAAATGGAATTTTACTACTTTTACTAAGAGGGAATGACAGACTTCGTATTTAAAAATGCTGTGAAAAGCACTGAGCAGTACAGATTCTGAGAAAAACTTTAAGTAGGGAAGCTATGGAGGCTTTCTTTCTCCTTTCCTGCCGCATCCAGAACCACTAAGAATATTTCATTAAGAATGAACCCTACTTAGTTTTCACACCATCGCTTTTATTTTGCGCTTTCTGTCGCTGTATCTGAGAGAGAATCCTGGGGGCATTCTGCTGAGCAGTGATTTTTCTGCATCTTGATGTCATTGCTGAAATGACAGTGGATGTTGGTGAACTTGGTCTGTAGCTGTCTATTTTTGGAACAGAGGAGCTAATTGTTTGGTTTCTTGTGTATTTAAAATAGATTGGTTTCTGTAACTTAACACATCTTTCCGTTCAATTGAAGTAGCAACTCCTACAATTTTGTTACAGATCCATCATGTCATCCTTTCAAGAAGTTCCATCTTCAGCTAGCACTTTGCAGACTTCCAATTTTGCACATGTGATTTTTCAAAATGTGGCAAAAAGTTACCTTCCAAATGCCCACCTTGAATGTCACTACACTCTGACCCAGTTCATCCATCCTCATCAGAAAGACTGGGTTGGTATTTTCAAGGTAAGTAAGGCTTGTTCTATTACTATTTCTCAAATGTTACTATCTTCTATTACCAGTTAGAAAACAAAAATGGCAACAACAGTAAAAGCTTTCTCAAACTTAAGTGGAACATTGCTCAAGTGATATATTGGTTCCTGCTTATTAGAATGTGAGTTTTATACCAAAGATCAAATTGGAGATTAGAACCAGAGAAGCGAGTACGCTTTAAGTCTGCTGGAGTAAAGGGAAGGTGTCATGCGGTGGTCTTCTGCAGAATTAAATGGAGATGATTTGAGAAGAGATGTGTGGGTACAGAGTGATGTGAATAGGATTATATGAAAGGTATGAGCCAGAGTAAAGGGTGAAATGTGTATGGAAAGAACAAAGAGATACCCTGGCCCACGTCCCTGAGTCATTTTTGTTGTTAGAACAGGCTGAACAGTATAGATCACTAAAATGACTCAAAAGAGACTCTTGGGAAAAGGAGAGGTGAGGCCACATCTAAATTATTTGGAGTTACTTTTAAAGGCTAACAGTTTAATGTGTGGAATTAGAAATCCATTAATTCCTACATCTGCTTTTATTTAAGATCTTGATCTATGTTTCTTCAGTGTAGCTGCTAGTAGATGACGCTTAAATTCCTTACTTAAATGGTTAATAGACATTTTTATTTGGGCTTTAAATAATTGATGTTTTGTCAGTGGGGAAGGGAGATGGGTAACAATATCTCAGTGCTGGAGAACACTCCCTTTAGAACTATATGCTCTTTAAGAATGTAAGTGCTTCACTTTAATCTGTAGATCACCAGTGGACTGTTTATCTTTATTCACGATAAATTGCTCTTCTGCAAAATAGAAGCACTGTGCTCTGTAACAGCAGAGACATTTCTAATGTGATGTGCAAAGACTATAGTCACTAAATTGTGCCTGGGAGGCGTTAATATACAAACAGGCACATTCTGAAGGTGCTGTTCATATTACACATAACCATTCTGAAATTATCGAAGGGTAACTTGAGAAGTGAATGTGTTTGCTTTGCTCATCTAAATGAGGGAGGCAGTCAGACAGGACTCTAAAAATACTCACTAGGAACTCTCTGAAACAGTTTTTCAGTGACTACATCAAATGCTGTGTACAAAGGACAGGTGTCTTTGTTTCATTTTGATGGTGTTGATAGATTTCATAAACTACTGAGGTATGAGTCTTCATTCTTCTGTAGCAGTGACAGGTAATACCAGTTTGGCTGTCGTTTCAGGAGCGTGTTGAGCTGGCATAAAGTACTACTACTGCTGAAAGGAAAATTTCCTTTCATACACTGCGCCTTATTTCTTGTGCTTCCTGTTCTTTATGTGAAATGAACTCTTGCGTGATAATCAGGAAATTGGCTGAGGTTGAGACCAGCGTTTTGGGACTGGATTTTTAAAACATGTAATTTCCCAGCTTGATTTGCATTCACTTAAATTTCATCAACACAGGGGAAGAAAGCATTGTGAGGTGGGGAAAAGGATGAAAATTCATTTTGTAACTATGTCAGCTGATGCTGAATATAGTGTCGGTATAGTTTCAGTACAATGGGTTCAGCTGTGTCTACAAATGTGTGTGCATGAATCATGTTTACAGTAAAATTAATTGTGAAAATATAGTTGTCCTGGGATAGTAAAACTTTTGTCTATTATCTATGCTGTGACTTGAGTGTAAAAATTAGTGACTTCTAGAGAACTGATTGTTTCTGATCAACAAGCCACCTGGAAGTGGTTTGAAAACTGATGAAACAGGCAGAGATGTTACCATTTATCCTATCTGTAATCATGAAAGCAATAATTAATGGCCTCCTGTATTGGCCTAGTATGCAAGGAAAGGGAGGCTTCTGTGATAGAACTCAAAGCATTGATTCAATGACTGTTTACCTAGCAGGAATAGAAGTCCACCTTGTCTTTCTGACAAGGAAATAAACTTGTTTAAGCTGGTGTCATTTAGTCTTTGACTGGAATTGTGCAGAAAGCTACTAGTATTGCAACAGAGTACTGGACAGAGAGAAAAGGCTCCCTGGCCAAAAAACCCTAGTGGTATTTCAGGTTAGTATAGAAAATAAATACGAAGTAAAATTTCTGCTTCCTTGTTGCTCCCCCTCCCCCCATTGTGTTTGGTTTTGGGTTGAATGTTGACTTTCATTTCGTTTTAGGGGGCAGTGGTTTCATCTGTTCTGTCCTGTTTGCTCAACTGGTTTGCTAAGATTTTTTTTTTTTTTTTTAAAACTGAAATGAATAAAATCTATAGATACCTTTTTAAGTAAATGTTTTTTTTTAAGTCACAAGTCCAAGTACACCTCTACAGCAGCAAAGCTGTCTTCAATAGATACTGGTTATTTGTATCCCTATACTATCTTGTTTGTTTTGCTTGTACAGCCGCATAGTGAAATGGATCAGGGAAGTAGTCTGTGAGAAAAATACACCTCCCCTCTCCAGCTTTTACCACTATGTTTCACAATTGGTGGTTTTTTTTTTTTGGCTGATAACTGTGTGATGCAGTGGGCAAGTGTGCTGGCATCCCAGTGATGGAGACAAATAGACTAGGAAGGTGTGTAGGAGAAAGCCTATGCCTTCTTTATTGTCATGACTGCTTAATGTGGAATGACAAGGTGGCATGGTGAGCTATTGGTGATCCAGGAGACTCCTGGAGTGCATTGAGGATGACTTCTTAAGAAATGTCAGCCCTACCAGAGGGGATGTGATACTGGACCTGATGGTCACCAAGTGACCTAATGGGTGACATCAAGATTGGAAACAGCCTGGTTTGTAGTGGTTAGTAATCACAGGCTGGCAGAGTTCACAGTCCTGAGGGGTAAGGCTCAGGGAAAGAGTAAAATCAGGACCTTGAATTTCGGGAAAGCAAACTTGCTCTTCAAAGAGCCTAGTTGGTAGGACTCCCTGGGAAATGCTCCTCCAGAGCAGGGGAGCAGAACAGAGCTGGCAGATCTTTAAGAGTGCTTTGTGTGGAGTGCAAGAGCTCTCGATCCCCAGGTATAAGATGCTGTAGATGGAATTTAAGTTTTTTGTTGTTGTTTTAAGGTGATAAATGTTAAACTGTTGTATTGCTGAGTGTGGTGGTAGGTTTAGTAAGTTTGCAGACAAGTAGAGTAGAAGTGTTGATCTGCTTGAAGGAAGGGAGGCTCTGCAAAGGGTTTCTGAAGATTTAATTTTGCTGAGGACAGTATGCTGGAAAGACCTGCACTATCAGCAGGTACTCTTGTGTATCTCAAGCTAATGTCTTTGGCCTTGCTGTGTCATTAATTAACTATTCCATCAAAATTTTTCTGTTCCTCAGTTCTAGTTGGTATATTTTTCTAAGCAATCTACATTACCACTCTCCTAGGATTTTATGTCACATTGTAGATGTGCTTTGGCATTGGCTGCCACAGTGTACCCTTAGAGAACAAAAGGAAATACTTTTATTTCCTAATGTCCACGTTTTTGGTGGACATCTTAAAAATGGTGATCTGACTTTCTGGTAACCTAATATATGCAAAAACTGAATTTACTGGGATTTGGAAGACTTTAGTAACTTACTTGAACACAAGAAATGCCTGCCTGCTCTGAGACAGTATTCAGTATTTGGGAGCTTGGCTACTGTTTGTGAAACTGTAGTACCTGTCTTTACATGCAACTTAATTTCTGTCTTTTACATGTGCTGATTTATAGCAGCCTTGAGAATTAACTCATCTGTGGTCAAAACATTCTGTAACAGAATTTAACAGTGGATTTGATGGACACCTAAGAAGTAGCTTGGTGATTGTGTTTCATTATGACAATGTAGCTGTATTTTTTTTTGTATAGTGCTCTGGGTTAGTCTCCTTTGAACTGCAGATAACAGAAACACTTGTGTGAGTCATTCAGTGTCCTGTTTCTGTGGTTAATTGGTTTTTCTTTTTTTAAGACATCAATTACTTTCATACGTACAGATCACGTTATAAAGCACAACAGCTGGATGTGTCACTGAGCACATGCATATAGAAATACAGTTTTTCTTGCATGGATCCTCATTGCATGGGAAGGCATGATAGATACAGGAATGGGTAGTGGATGATAAGTCCTATTGGTAAGTTAGCCAGGAATAGAAATACTGCAATTCACAACATTTTGAAGATTGTTATATCCGTGAATTGAAGTGATTCTGTTGGGTTTTGATTTACCCTCTGTGGAGAACCATGTTGTAAATCACTGAGAGAGAATATATCTTATTAAAATAACACAATGTTCCCATGAACTTTTTTGTTTACTCTTTCCATACCAGCTAGAGAAGATAGATTATTAGAGTTGTGTGAAAATTTAACACTTAATTTTCTAAAAAATACTTGCTATGGTAGCTTTGTGTGATGAGAGACAGAATTGTCATAGCAGTAGTTAGTAGCTGCTAACCATTTTGAAGCAAAGGATTGTGCCAATTTATAGTTCTCGTGAAATGTAATAGTAAATGAGTATTTTACTTATTTTGCTCAAAGGCTAGGCTCCCTCCCCCTCCTTTTTAATAAATTTTCATAGTAACCCTACCTTTGTTACTCTTTGATCTGTCATAACATTTCTTTGGGCAGTCATTTACATATGTAACAGGTTTTCATTTAGAGCGTTCATGTTGTTTCTGTATTTATTTTGATTTATACCTAATAAGAGAGAAAGTTGATCCTATAGTGTAGGCACTTGGTCAATATAATTTTGACATATTTCTCTGAACGATGAGGTAGAAATACAACAAATGAGATTGGTCCCCTTGATATTTCAACAAATACCATATGGTTTAATTTGGTAGTCCAAGTCAAAAGATTGCCTGGATGTGTTAGTAACATTCAGCAGAGATGGAGTTCGTCAGGCCTGGGCATGAGCGAACACCGTAAGATTACAACCTTTCATAAACAGTCCAGCATACCTTGCAGCCATCTTCTGCCCCAAAATGTTTCAGCTTCAGGGCTTCTGCTGTATAACAAGTTTTTACCTTGGTGTGAGTAGTGAGGTCATGTCTGAAGTGAAGTCTGAAATGACTTGGACTGAGGTAAGCCAAAGTTGCATGTGTTATAATGTGATCACAGACATGCTAAGAAAACCAATGTTGTAGCTTTGACTTCATTGTTTACTTATTTTGAAACATTTGTGCCTTACTATTACTGCAGTGTACTTTAAGTGCTTTTACTCGTGATTATGTTCTAGTTTTTTGGACAGTTTGATTCTTTCAGAATTGGCGTATAGATCTCAGTAGGTGAGGATGATACACGTGTTCAAAAGTGTATTGTTGTTAGCAGCATGTTAGTATTAAGAGTCATCTATCAGTAATTTTGCCAAGTAGGAGCTCCACTGCTCCTAGATGGTTTAATTTTTCCATCTATTTATTGGCTTAGGAGAACTTACTACCTCTAGCTGTCTGTTGTAGGCTGCAGTGGCACTAGCACGATTGGGACATTTTCAAGTAATGTTACTTGAGCTCAGGATTATGGCACATACAAAACTTGCTGTGGAGAAAGCACTTTGTAGGATACTGGGCCCAGCTGCATTTTGCTTTGACACCTGTGTTTCATAGTATCATAGTATCAGTCAGAGTTGGAAGGGACCACAAGGATCATCTAGTTCCAACCCCCCTGCCATGGGCAGGGACACCCCACACTAGATAAAGGCTACAAAAAATTTACAGTCCCTGAGGCAAATCAAATCTGAAGTTAACTTGATCTCCTGAAGAGACTGGTTTTGGGTTTATATTCACTGGATTTTATTCTTTCACTCTACATTTTCCAAGATGTTAATTATCAGACAGAAGGATGTTAATTTACTTGGGAAAATAGCATAGAATCAGAGTGTGTGGAGTGTGTGTGTTTTGTTTGTTTGTTGTTTTAACAGAAAGGAAAACTGCAACAGGATGAGAAGTTTACTTAAGTTCTATACAGCATTTGTTCCTGGACATAATTCAGTTTTCATTCTAAAATTAAAAAGAACAAGATGGAGACTTTTCACTCATTGAGAACTGTATTTGAAAAGCTATCTGCTTGCTGTTTTTGGTTGGTGTTTTGTGGTTTGGTTTTTTCTGTTGTTGTTAGAGCAGCAAGTAATTATATGTTTCCCTCAAGTTCAGCAAAAAAGGGTATTAACATCTGAGTTGGATTTGATGACATGGCTAATGTGGAAATCTGCAAAATGTTGTTCCTGTGAACTTTTATAAAGGAAGAATTCCTTTCACACCACCTTAAAGTCACTGGAAGAGCTTTCCATCTTATTTCTGAGGCTTAACAGTGTGGGAACAACAACCCCAGGAAATCTTGTTTTGTGTACTTCTTTAAAAGCTTCTTGATTGGAGGTGCAGGAGTCTTCAAAATTTTGGCTAAGAATAAGCTTAAGATGTCGTAGGTGATTCTACTCCAGTGGATGTGTAGAGGCTCTATGCTGCTTCTAATCATTGTTGCCTTAACAAAGTGACAGTAGTTAACAAAATGAAAATTTAATCCAGTTTTGCTCTTGTTCATAATTTCCGCCCCCCCCTTAAAGAATATGAACAAAACCAGTCCTCTTTTTCCAAAGGATTTTCCCACGTCTTCATACAAAGTGAAGAAGCATAATAGACATCTGTGGAATGGTTTATTCATGTTTTTGTTAACTAATGGCAGTTACTAATTTTCATATGTAAAATGTATGCCTATATACTTCAGTGCTGCTGTTCTTGTTTATCTAAACATCTGTTTTCTTTTTTAAAGGTGATAGATCCTTAAATCAGTTCTTAATGCTTTTTAAATGTGTGAATGCTTTTAAAATTTGCACTAAACACCACTGCAGTGTGTCCTTTATAAAGGAGGATTTGGTCTGCATTTGAAGTTCAGAAGTCTTGTCTATTCAAGTAATAGAACTAATGGTTTGTAATTTTTTTTTTGCCTGTTTTGGGATGTAACTTTTTTCTTCTTGAGCTGCTGTCTTGCCTAATAAAGACTGGCAAACAATTTGCCCCTTTTCCTCTTTTTTAGTCTTTCAAGATAGCATAGCCACTTAGTGATAAGTCAGACTATGCCTGGATTTTGAGATGACCTTAATTATCTTTTTTAGCCAGTGGATTAAAACTGACAGGTTCCTCCTTCTCCTTTACCATTATGCTGCTATTAATATGCTTTGCTTTACAGTAGTTGCTTTGGGGTTCAGGTTTAGATGTGTGTATTTCAAGCTTGTTACAGTGATAGTGATAGTATGTTTCTTCAGAGGATAGCATTTCTTACTGTACAGAACTCTTGAAGTCTGAAAGCAGGTTTTTGTTGAAGTTAGTGGGAAGACTGCACCAACTTAGGTTTTTGTGCAAATTTTTTCTTTGCAGACATGGCACGTATGCATGGGAGAGTTATCATTTCAGTGACATGTTGGTCTCTTGTGTTACAGAATTTGTCTAAAAGGTACTAGTTTAGCCTTGTCAAATTTGGTAGAAGAGAGAGCTAACTTTTTTGTTTCCTCACGAACCTGTGAATTGTGGGCACAAAAGAGTCAGTATTGGCAGACGCTAACAAAATCTCACTATAAGCTTCAGAGTTAATCTTTGTGCTTTTGTGTTCCTTGTATCTCAAATGAAAATTATGTACCAAATAGTAGTTTAATGTCTAGTGAAAACTGTCTGGCGTTTTAATTTATACAGACCCTTTTATTGCCTTGGACCCATTTATTGCCTTAGGTAACAAGCTTAATAAAATTCATGCTAAATCTTTGACATGCTTGTTAAAATATTCTTGATTTGTAAACATTGTTAAGTATCTTTTTATTGCATGTTGAAGCAGAAATATGCATATTACAGTAGGTTGTAAAGGCCAGGCCATGGTATCTTAACTGTACATAAAAAATTCTTTTGCTTAATATTTTTTTTTAATCGCTTATTTTAGGTTGGTTGGAGTACTGCAAGAGATTACTACACATTTCTTTGGTCACCTATGCCAGAAAATTATGTGGAAGGATCAACTGTTAACTGTGTACTGACTTTTCAAGGTGAATATACCTGCATTTTCCAGCCTGTATAGCTCTTCATATACTTACCTGTTCATCACAATGCTGAGGGTTGTATTACGGCTCTAAGCTTTTCGAAACGTAAATTGTAGGGGAATTTTCTGTACTTAATTGTGTGAAACTGTAAGGAGAACTTTGTGGCTCAGTAGGCTTTTGCATAGTAATGGCTAATACTCATGACTGATAGAGAAGCTCTGCTGGAAAACTATTAAAATACAGAAAATTACTTTGTTAATCATCAGCAGGGTTTTTTTAATCTTGGCATCTCTTAATACATTGTGTATTTACATTGCCTCTAGTATCTGGACTTTAATTCTTAGAGTTATTGGGCATGAATAATGATTCTTACAATGTAAATTGATGCTTGTCAAAGAACAACTAGTGTAGATGATGGTTTGGGAAGGGTTCAGAGTAGTTGAAGGGGTGCAGAAGACCTTTTGACAGTGAGGAGATGAGGGAAGTGACTAAAGTTTTAAAGAAAAGAGTAAAGAGAAACCAGAAGTTGTTACACTGCTGTACAAATCTGTAGTATTAACTGTGTGCTCAACACTGCAGAGGTCAGACCCTCTCCCTCCCCTTTGCAGCCTCAAGAAAGATGTAGAAAAAATAAATAAAGCACATCAAGGAAGGTCAAAATTAACAAATAGTTTCTGTATAGAGGTGTGGAGATGCGAAGGTGAGAACTGCATATGTAAAGGGACGGTGGTCTGGGATTGTGGCTTAGGAGGTTTACATTTGACATTAGGAAGAACTTTTTTACCAAGAGGGTGTAGTGCAGTACTCGAATCAGTTACCCTTGGTTTGGAAGAATGAGAATTCCACACAGTTGCCGAGACATCACTGTGGTAGCTTCAAACTGGTGCTGGAAATGGTCTCTTCAGTGGGAAGCTGGACTAGGTGACCTTCAGAACTTGCTCCCACCAGATTTTTCAACCTGGGAAAGGGAAATAATGAGAAATGAGTGATGTCTCTAGAACCAATGAAATGAATACATTATCCAGATTATTATTTAAAGAAGTAAGAGCCATTGATGTAAGCTACCAAGTGTTGTGAGATAGCGATAATACTTGTTTAATACAATGCCTGTGCAGAATTTCCTGTCACTGGATGAGTGTCAAAAAACTACACACATTTGAAGTTGCATGTAAAAAGGCACTTATGCTGAGCTTGTTTAATGCTTTTCTGCTTACTAACACAATGTTATGTACCATCTTACATTCTTTTTTTACTTCTCAGACCTGGCTTTTGTCTTTGTGTGTTTGTACTTACTGCTTAATGTGAATACAAAAAAGATAGTAACCGAAGTACCAAAATAACTACTGTGCTAGCTGCTTGTATTGTTAAAATGGCAAATACTGGCTGCAAATAGTGATAGCATGGATGAGTTTTTAGTTTTTTCTTGCATCCAGTCTTTTTTTTTCTTTCTTTTTTCCTGGTGCTTTTGATGTGACTGTATTATGACCTTGAAATCAGTGAAAAGTCTGTGTGCTCTTTAGGAACTAGAAGGAAGTCATTAGTTGCTTTTACAGTTACCAAAACTCATGGAATGAATGACACGGAGTTAGACTGAAACTACTAGTGACCTAGAAACCTAGTACTCTACATGCCATTATCAGTCCCTTGTGCTTAGAAGCTTTACCACACATGAAGTGACCAGGTAACTTTGTTCCATCTGTTACATTCCATGCTGACAGTCCTCCACTTTTATAGAGCTGCCAGATTTAATCTTCAGACAGTCTCCCAGTTGTGTTTGGCAAGGTATTTTGGTGCTGCTGAGATGAAATCAGTAGAGCTCACAGGAGCGTGATTAATTGAGATGAATGGTAGATATTGTGCAGCATGCTGTAAATATTTTTAATTATTTTTATCAAGTAGTTGTGCTGGAAGAAAATAGGAATCTGTTCTCTCCAATAAGTGTTACAAGAAAAAAGACTTTGAATAGCTTTAAAAAGAATTTGTCTGAACCAATACTAAAACTTGCTGGAACTGTAAACTAGATTGTTCTGAACTCGTTTCTGTATGGTGTTACCTTGTTTGAGCCTTTAGTCAGGTAAACTGAACTGCAGTGCTCTATTGGAAGGTGTAGTCAGGTCCAAAAGCACAGATTCCTGAGGTTTTGGGATTACTTCTTGAGCTACAATTAATAAAGTGTAAGTATAATGGAAATATGATGTGCTTGATACAAATGCTGTCTTTGTAGTGCATGCAGTGTTTTACTGTTTGTTGAAACAGTAGCTAAGAGTACTGGAAAAAGTCTTCCAGGAATCTGGAATAAAGTTGATGAATAGGAATTAATGATAAAGTTAGAAAGGGAGCAGATTGAATTGTAGTGAGTTATGGGTAGGGATGCATGTCATGACCTGCTGGATTGAACATATGGTGAGGATTTATTATGCTAGCATTTTAATCAAGCTGATTAGGGTATCGGATATTTAAGTCTTCTGAATAAAACCAGTTGTATTTTTTTAATTATTCAGCTGGGTAAGGTGTGGTTTCTTGCATGTACTAATAAAGGTATAAAAGCTCATCCAGTTCTGGAAACTTGTTTAACATCCACTGTCCTGGTTGGAGCTTCCAGTTTCAGATAGAGTGTAGGTTTACCCCCTTTCCCCTCCCTTTCCTACCATAGGGAAAAGCTAGGCAGGGGAAGGTAAAATGGGTAAACAAAACCAGACTTGCATAGAGCTGGAAATTAATAAATGTAATATTAACAAAAGTAAACAAAGGCCCTGATGGACTAGGCCCCACCATGTGGGCCACAGCTCCCAGCCAGCAAGAAGCCTCCCTCCTGTCCAGCAAAAGCAAAGGCAAGGGCCAGGAGCTTGCTGACTGTAAGTTCTGCCTCTTAGAGAATATGCAGGAAAGGGGATAATGCATTACATTTATTTGTGCCTCCCTCTTGGGAGGGGCTTTCCATCCACTGGGAGTAGTTCCATCACAGTGTTCATCAGTTAATCCTTAACCTACAACATCCACAAATGTTACTGTATAAATCTGGATATGCAACAGGCTTGATGTTGAAGCTTTAGTGGGCAGCAGTATGCATAGTCACAGAGAAATTATGTTGAAATAATTTGCTAGTACCATGCAGTATTGCACAGCTACCAGAAACATAATTTATTCTTGCCTGGAGAAGTCCAAAATTAGTTTTTTCTGCTTAAAAAAAATTAAGCTTTTTGTTAACCTTTGCCTCCTCCCAACCCCCCGATACCTGCAGCTTATTTACATATCATACTTTCAGAGTATTCCCTTACTTTGGTATTCAAAAATAACAGAAGTAAATTGTTGTTACTCCACAAAAAAAATATGCAAAAAATTGAACCTGGTAAAGTTGCAGATATATTGTTGTGGCATGTTATTTTGTCTTTAGTCTTACAGGTATGAAAAGGCCAAAAAGACTGAATTTTTGTTCTGTGATGGTACAGTGGTTATGTAGCAATGTGGTCCTGTTGCAACTTCAGGGCATGTCATAGCTAATGATTCTTCTGTCTGTTTCGTAAATACATAAACAGCAATTATTACCTAATATACGTCAGGTGATGTGTACAGGTAGCACCTTTTACCTGACACTGTTTTAGTGTTTGTCTTAAAAGCTAAGAGAAATGGTTGGGGGATGAAAGTCATTGGGTAGAGTGACTTTCCTTTTTGCTGTTTCGATAATTCATCTGTATCTTACTGAGGTGAAAAGCATGAAATTCATAACTTAAACATGGTCTGATCACCTATTTCCAAATGGAGATTTTTTGTGTAAATGTTTCTTCAAATGCAAATTCATTTTGATAGGCTATTACCTACCAAATGATGATGGAGAATTTTACCAGTTCTGTTACGTGACTCATAAAGGAGAAATCCGTGGAGCAAGCACACCTTTCCAGTTTCGTACCTCTTCCCCTGTTGAAGAACTGCTTACTATGGAAGATGAAGGAAACTCTGATATGTTAGTGGTGACCACAAAAGCTGGACTTCTTGAGGTTTGAGTCAACACTTTAAAAAATGTTACCTTCTTCTTTACTTTGTTATTGAAGGACAAACCAGAAGGAAAAAAACAACTCCATATGTATGATGCATGTATTTCTGGCTTGTTCTCCAGTATTTGATTAGAGGTCAGAATATTTGCAGGTTGAGTAAAGGTTCAAACTGGTTACAGGTATGGTGCAGCACTAAGCATCGACTGGGAAACCATAAGAGCGTAGGTAGGTCCACATCTCTCACATCTGTCCTCTCCAAGGTGAAAGGAAAAGAGACCCTTTGTGTGAAACAGTGCCCATGGTAAGGGGAAGAAAAACATTGAAGAAATAGTTCAATTTTGTATGTGCCCAAGTGAAGAGCCCTGGAACCAAGGCTCAATAATTGCAGGTGCCCAAGTATGTTAGACTAGCTCTTGTTTTATTTGAAGCTCTGTTCTCTGTCTCATGTTCCTGGGTAGGTAGATGTGGTTAGATTTGTCTGCTTACATTCGGAGTCAAGATGTTCGTACTTGCTTCCTGATATTTTGTAGGCTGAATATTACTTTAACAAAACCAGCAAACCACCAAAAAACTAAACCAAACCCTAACAAAATCAGCAAAACACAAAAACCCCAACCCTAAACCCAAACCAACTTGATTTTGTGAGTTGCTTAGTGGAAGGTTGCTCAGTGTGGCTTCTTTGTTTTGCCCTTTTGTCAGTTGGCATGCCTGTATTCGATTTATAGCTTTAAAATGTAGGGATAAGAGGCTTAGTATGGAGGTACATCTGGGATATTTTTGCTTTTCAAATATGTATTCAGTATTAAAAGCAAAAGGATTTTCAAACTTTTTTTTTTTACCTTGAGTTGTGTGCCTTTTTTTAATAATATTTTTGTTGGTTTGGTTTTGTTTTTTGTTGTTTTAATTAACTTCCTCAAACGTTGCTTTAGAGTGTGTGTGTGTATGTCTGTACTCAGCAACTATTTTTCCACTGAAGTGTCATCATCATAATTAGCTCTTCTATAGTTGCTGTCACTTGGGAAAAATAAAGGCACTTCATAGAAGAAGGGAAAAATTGAATGTAAATCAAGACAGTCCAAAATGTGGTGTCTAATGGTGATGCAGGACTATTCAGTTAGAACAGTGAAACTTTAGAAGTTTGGGAATAAGGGCAAGACTGTAAAGTAGCCTAGCCAGAAGACACACATCGTGTGCTTCTGCCCAAACACTGGAGTGGTTTGTCGTCCACTTATCTAATAGGAATGAAGGAGAGAAAAATGACCAAAAAAGAATGTTTTTGTTTTTACAGTTTAAAATTGAAAAAATAATAAAAGAAAAAGAAGAGCTATTAAAGGTAACTTCTGTTCTGGAAAAAGAAACAGCCCAACTCAGAGATCAAGTTGAAAGACTGGAAAAAGAACTTAACCATGAAAAGCAGAGATGTGACCAACTGCAAACAGAGCAAAAGGTTAGTTGTTTAACTGATTAAAGCTGACTCGGTGTCTGTAATCCTCCTTTTTTCAAGAACCAGTTAAACTGTGTGAAAATCAGCTATCAAAACCTCTCAGTAGTTAGACAGACATTTACACTAGAATAGGTCAGTTCCTGTTAACCTTCTGCCACTTACTCCAAAAATTTAAGGCTTTTGGTACCAGGCTTGGTGAGATAATCAGTGACAACTGTTACCAGATGTTTGACATTTAACTGTGGAATTCATAGTGGAAAGTAGCTGATAATTTAAATTTTACTTACATTAACTTAAAATGGAGGGAATTCCCATTGAAGGATATCTATGTAGAACATAGGGTATTGAAAATGGTAAAAAATTTTGGTATTAAAAGCTAAAATGGAGACGTAACAGAATAATTCTGCCAGGGCATACAAAGAATGTAAAGTAACCAGTCACTTTTTGGAAAAGTTTCACAAAAGTCTGAAGATACTCAAAGAGAAAAGAAGCACAAATGTAAAAATCAATTTGCAGTGTTAGTTGATAGTGACAATAGAAATCTAGCCTAAAACAAAGCAAGCTGAATTTGGGATTCCGCACATGGTAACAAGAGGAAATCTAATATGATGAAAAAAGCACAAAAAGGTTGCACCTAATCTTTAAGCTGAGGCTTTTTAAAGAACAACTTTTAGGAGAAGATTAAAAACATGTGGGAGGGAGGTGGTGACATGGACAAATTTGAAGTAATGAAGCCTATATAATTTAGCTGTGGACAGCAGTTAATAGGCTATTTCTAAGTACTAGTATGTATATGTCAACAGTTCTGCGTGATACACCTTTAATAGGAATTGTAGAGGGAATTTGAAAGGGTTGAAGCATTTTAGTTTACTTTAGAAATAGACTAGAATGTTGGGTAAGGGAAAAAAGAAAGGCTAGGATCTTGTTTAGAAGAAACTTTTTATTAGGAAAGAATGGATTTTTAACTTCGAGATACCAGAAGCTATCAATTAGAATCTAATGTCAGATATGTTTGTGTTGGGATTTGTTTTGTTTTGTTTGACCTTGACCTTGTATTTTTTTTGAAGTGATGCTGCAGTGCGAAGAACTTCTCACTTTGTGTTTAGCTGATGTAGAAATGGACATCTGACCAGAGGCTGGTGCAGCTCTTTAGCTGTGTAGAATACCATGGAAGTTTTCTAACTCATACAGTTTCATATTTTTGCCTCTTAAGTCTTCATTTTATATCTTCTTCATATATATCTTCTTTTATATCTTCTTCTACTGTCTTCATTTTATATCTTTTATGTTCTAGTCTCTATTTTTGACTTGGTTACAAAAAGAAACAAATTTAGTGAGTTTAAAAATCCTTAATTTATTTATATGCATAAGCAGAATATAACTTGATTGTTACTCTTGAAAATTAAGCAGGCCTCTACTACATTGGGTGCAATAAATTGACCTTTTCATCATTGCAAAATTTAGTAAATAATACTTTATATGCAGCTTTCTAGGCTCAAAGATGACTTCCCTTCTTGCTCTGCTTGCCTCCCTATACAAATATGTGAAATACAGCAGTGGATCAAGGAGTTACATGATTTATCTTTCCTGGGAACACGTACAGTGCGTTAATGAACTGATTTTTAAACATTTCTGAGCAGAAGTTATGCAGCACTTGGATGGATTATGGTACCTTGCTTTTACTTTCCTTGTAGTTTGCTTAAAAAACCCCAAACAAATAACATCAAAACCAAACCCAAACAAAACAACTCCACAAAAAACCCTTAAAAAAAAAAATTCAACCTAAAGAAACTCTTCAAAACCAACAACCCCCACCGCCCCAAATCCCCAAGCCAATCCGCTTCATGGGATGTGAATAATTGTTATGGGCAATAAACCTGAACAATGGATTAACATGGATGTTTTTTTAATAGAAGACTGCAAGGGATGACCTTGAAATGCTAAGCAGTAAAAATGTATTTTATGTAAAAGAATCCTCAGTTGTGCTTAGTGTGAGCTAGAATGTTTTGGATTGGCATATCAAGGTTTGTTGGGTTTTTTTTTTGCCTTTGAGTAATTCTTTGGGGGGTTTATTTTCTCCTTTTACTCCTAGTCCTCTTCTGTCACGTACAGGTGGATTTTTCAGTGATGCCTTAAACTTTTCATACACAAATAGCTAAAATGTGGAACCAATGAATTTTAAACATTTTTCAAAAAATACAAATTTTAACTTAGATGTCCAAGGAGTTAAACCTTTATTAAAAACAAGTCTCTCAGTATGCTTTAGAGCATGTCAGGCTAAAGAAAATAAAACATAATAGCACAAATGAAATTATAATAAGCACTTCATACTATGAAGTTAATAATTTGAGGAAGCTATAAATGATGAAAATCTTTATTTCTGTTAAAAATAAAGCTAAGCTGCTTTTAAGTCCTGTACAATTTCTTAACAACTTTTTTTTGTTAGCAGTTTGATTTAGAGATGCACAGATAATACTTCTGCTTGTCCTAAGAGCCCTCAAAAAAGCAACAGCAGTACAAAGTACTGTATTTAAAGAAGGAGCAGTTGCATGAGCGAAGGAAGTGCATATATCTGTACAGACATATGTATTTGATTCTCATTGAGTGCAGAGTTCCTTATGCTGCTAATGCATTGGCAACTGCTGTTTTGGTTTTTTTAATTGGCAGTTGTTAAAAGAATTCTCTTAAAATCACTTTTTAATTCATGTTTACTTACACTACTTTCCTCTTTTTGATACTGATTTTTGTCCATCCATTGTTTTTTCATTAATTGCTCAGGAGGACTTTGGATCCTTGAGAAATGTCTGTGGAAACATTGATTTCTTGATATTTGACAGGATGAGTTGTTAACAGACACAGCTGTATCCTGGTTAGTGTTTCTCTCCCACTCTTATTTCATCTTTCTTCCCCATCTAGTTATGCTCACAGAATTCTGGACAGTGAAACTATTGTTTTCTCTGTCTGCTTTTTGCTTAGTTGGGATGCTTTGTAAGTGGCCCATTAGAAGCATTAGGAAGAAACAAGCTGAAAGTAGATCAGTGTTTTAAGGACACAGCATACTAAACAGTCTATTTGGGTATAATGCAGTCAGTGTTCCACAAAGTTTAAATATTGGGCTCTATGCAGATTGACAAGAAACAACCCCCGCCCCCTTTTTTTTTTTCAGGATGAGTGTGGTTTTCTGTGTGTTTGGGGTTTTGTTTGTTTCTGTTTGTTTGTTTGTTTTTTTAAACCAGGACTTCACATACTAGTGACCACAACAAACTACAGGCGTTGGTTAGCTAGCAATGCCCTTACTGTTCCGGAGAAACAGAGTCCTTTGTGTTGCCTAATTACAAGTTAGCAATCTCATCTCCTACCAAAGATAGGAGGAACAAATGCATTCCACACACCATGTGCTGTTAGTTGTTGAACATTACTTCTAATGTGTGCTACGGCACAGTAAGTGACTAAAAGCTTCTGGTTTATATTTTTTTGTGTTCTTGTTTGTTTGTTTTTTTGGTGTTTAGTATTTTATCACATTGGAGTAAAAAAAGTCTCTGTTTTGAATAAATTTTCCAATACATTAATAGTTCTGCAGATGTAGTCTCCTGTTGTCATCGCTGCCATCAAAGAATATTTCAAGGCACACAACTTAGTGCTGGTTGGTGTTTATGCTCAGAAGGAATGTGCTCTCCATCCCCCTGGTTTTAGTGCACAGTATTCATAGGTTATGAATATTACCATTAAATTCTATTAGTTACCCCACACTGCCAAAGCTTAATATATTGTAGAACTTGGGATAAATCCAGTCTTTACTTCTTAGTTTCATTTTTTCTTCTTACCCAATGCTGTATGTTGTTGTTCTGACAAGATCAGTTTAGAGAGGGGATAAGTGAATTTTTCCCACCTCCCCTTTCTTCTCTTTTCCCCCACCATGCACACTCTCTTAAGTCTTCTGAAAAGGGCTGTTATCTTCAGTTACAGGAAACCAGTATTCCTCTGCAGCATTTTTCATGCCAGTTAAACCATTCCTAGACTTTTTTTTTTCCCTCGAGGTGACATTAAATCAGCTCTTACAGAGTTTGAAGGTTTAACTTAATCTGCTACTACTGTGTGTAGGAATTCAGAGTAAATGAGAAATTATTGGAAATGTTTCAGAAATGCCACATATTTTTCTCACAATCTTCTGTTAGTGTTTCAGCAGTAATTTGCTTTTACTGGGATGATGTTCCCTGATAGTATATTTTTATTTAGATTCCTGTTGTATGTACAGCTTGCAACTCTGCTAATAACACTGTTAAATAGTAAGTAAAATAATCAAGATGATACATTAACAAGATGATGCATGGTTACCAGAACTGTTTCAGGTTGCTTTCAGCATTTAAACTTTTTAGTTGGTTTCCTACTGAGATAACTTGTTCAGTGGTACATACTCCAGTACGTAGAGGCACATTAGTAAGCTGCTTTTATGTGAATGTATTTTAACTTTGGAAAATTTGAAGAACATTGAAAGAAAATAATCCTATTTTTATCTAGAAAGTAATAATAATACAAATATTTCTAGTCTGTATTTCAGACATTAAGAATATAAAAATACATACCTCTGTTCAAAAAAAAAAACAAAAACCCCCAAACAACCCCAAAACCATAGAGCTTTCTGCTCGGGGCTTGATGATCTTTGAGGTCTTTTCCAACCTTATCAATTCTATGATTCTTTGTACTCCCAATTTTGTGTGTACTCAAACTGTGTAAGTTCTGGCAGCAGTGCACTTGCCTGCTGTATTAAGATTTAATATTGGCGTACTGAGCAGGAGCAACACGCAGAAGTCATTGTGTCAGTCTTTCCTGAGTAACCCCTCTGATGCTGCAACCAGTGAATTCTGTGAACACAGGTTCTGTAAACGGCCGTGTAGGGCAGAGCTTGCACATGATGCTTTTGCAATCGTTTGTCTCCCTCTAGTGGGAAGAAAGTACTTCTGAACCGATTTCTTTAATGGTAGTGGTGACAAATCTTATTCCTGTGGCAGTAGTTTCCATAAATATTTAACCGGATTCAGAAGCAACTGATTTGTAGATTACCTGCTCGCTCTTTATTTCTGTGAACTTTTGAATAGTGTTCCTATTATGACATTGGCACAAATTGAGGCAGATGTGAATTCAGTGGTTTGATAAACTTGTTTTTCCATGCTTTTTGAAAGTTTAGTTCACCATTTAACTTTTAAAATTGCACTAATTAATCTGTCTGATGGGGGAGACTTGGTCACATTCTGCTGGCAGCTTCTGCCTGCACAGTAGCTTTATTCATTGGACAGTTTTATTCACATATTAGGAGTTCATTTAAGTTGGTTTTTGATGCCACTTCATAAGGATAGGTTTTCTGGTTAGATAGTCACTGTTGTGCAGTGTGGTATGCCAGCAGTGTAGGAGTAAGTGAATCAAGTGTGTTTTTCAGTAACTCTCTTTAAATCAACTTAGTTTATCTGTGCAGTGTGTGTGAAAATCTGATGGTCTGGATGGTGCAGGAGTTATTTTTTCGGGGTTTTGTTGTTTGTTTGTTTGTTTGTTTTAAAACAACCAAAAAACCCACTCCCAACCCAAAAAGCAAAACCACACCACACAACCCCTCCCAGACTCCAGATAAATAATGATATAAGGATATAAATTAAACACTGTGAATTGCTCAGGTTGGCAGCTGCAAATTGTAGCACCCTTGGGCATTGTAAACATCTTGTGAAGAGAAATCCCTGGTTTATTGTTTTTAGAGGGTGTTCTATATATGAATATTTCTGAAACTGGTTAATTGAAAATCATTGGATGATTGAACAGATTCACTTGCAGATATTTTTGCATTTCAGCTCAAATGATGCATTTATGAGTCTGTGAGTGACTCTTTGCAAAAGCAGTAGCTCATAGTGAAATTATAAGGTGTCATTAGAAGTTAATGTTCTGAAATGCAAATGCATGCTGCAAAATCATAGTGTGTAACTTCAGCTGCCTCTTCTAAAAAGTTGCACATCTGTAGCCTTCCTATCAGTCATTAGGTGACTATTACATAGATAAACTTCTACAGAGTTAGGCCTCAGTATTGTGGAGTTTTGATATGATTAAAATGTTAGTTCACACAATGACAGAAAACACCCAGTTGGAAGAGACCTCAAAGATCATCCATTCCACCCTTCAACCCAACACTGAAGGGTCTCAATAGTAAAGCACATTCCTAAGTGCCAGGTCCACACACTACTTAAATGACTCTAAGGACTCTGACTCCACCACTGCCCTGGGAGAGGAGGAGATTGAGCAGATTAGCCCAAGGAAATTACTGCCACTGTGACATCTTAGGTTTTTGAAATAGACTTCAGAATTTTTAGAGCAGTATTTCTGTGGGCAATTAGCCACAAAGATAATACTGAGTTTATGGGGAATTGGTTTGCTGTTTTACTGAAAGCTTAAATTTCACTTCAGAAAGAAAAATTGGAGCTCAGAATTTCTTTTCAGATCAGTACTTTCAGATTTTGCAGTGGCTGCAGTGATACTATGTTGTGCTGTACATGACTCTGTGGAAGCTGCAGTGGTGTCAGTGGCATAAACAAAAGGCTCCTGCAGTTAATTCATATAGGTCCCCTAAATTCTCTACAGGGTATGAAGCATAATGGTTCCTCTGACGTGAAATTGCATCCAGATAAATCAATCCAACTGAAAGGTGGTGGTGCTGCTGCTCTTTTATTTTATATCTTTTTTTAAATAAATTGTCTTGTATTTGATGAATTGACTTCTTTGATTTCAAAGCTTCATCACTCATTAACCTTTTGTCTTAGCCTTTTGTCTTTTCCAATACGATATATGCATTCTGAAAAAAGTAAAATAAAGACTGCAGGTATGAGCCATTAGTCAAAGATGAATGCTTTAGGTGTGGAATGGCTTGTAAAAAGTGTGTAGGGAGTTTCACACATTACAAAGAGAGAAGATGAAGCATAAAAAAACCAATGCAGGCCATTGCTCTATTGCAAGATGTCACAGCTGGTAGTCTTGTGTTGTGTTTTTCAAGTATATTATTCTGCCTTTTGGATCTCTCTCTGCCTTAAGTATGTTTGAAAAATGTTGATTCACAGTAAGGGATGCCTGTGCCACTTTGTTTCCATCAACTGGTCTGTACTCTGAAGTGTTTTATTGGTGTTGCAGAAATCCATTGGGAGTAAGAAATAAGCAGAGAAAGCATGTTGTTCTTCATTGTTGAAATAGAATTTTTTTGCCACGGTTTTCTGTTGCAAAAAGAGAATCTAGAAACTTTATGGTTATTTCATTCTCAGATTAAAAAAATTACTTGTTCTTTTGCAGTAGCAGTTTAATGAATTTCAAACTTCTTTTAAGAAAGAGCACAGACATGATCTTCACATATCCTTTAGACAGAACTCGCAATAGCTTTATGAGGCTTCAGTGTAGTTACAGTTAGGTTACACAAACCTAAAGCAACTGAGCTATAATTCAGAACTTTTTGCTGTAAAACTTCTTTTGGCAGCTGTTTGTATTGCACTGTGAAGAAATCACGTTGGGCAGGTCTTTGCAGCAGGAGGATGGTGATTCATACAACTGCATTAAAATTATTTTGCAATGATCGGTCTTAAGTCTTTTACCATCTGAAGGTACATCAAAATATTCAGAGTCAAATTTTGAGTTTAGCAAAAACCAATGCCCTTGACAACTATATTAAATTCTCTTTGTTTTCTTTCACTAGTGAGACTCCATGGAATTTTTGTTTTGGTAGCTTTCTGTTTTGCAGTAGTAATTTCTTAACTGTTTATTCTGGCCCTTGTGGTGCTGTTTGTTTTCCCCTTCCATCAATAAGGCTTTTGCAACTCTAGGAAGCAAGGATGGGGGAAACTGCATTTGTAACTGTGTTAGAAAGTACAGTCCAGAGTAAAAATAACCTTGAAATTCAAATCAATAAAATGATTTGTGGTCTTCCTGTGCTTTTCTTTGTGTTAAAGAAGAAAATATGGAATATTTGTGGATATACCAGATTGATTAACAGAAAATAAGGAAACAATTAGAGAAAGTAATATTTTTTTTTGGTAATAGAGATTGTACATGGAGTTGTTGATTATATTCTTCCCATTTAGATTCCTCCTAAAATACAGTCAGTGCTTACCTGTAAAATAGTCTAAAAGCACTCGCTTTAAACTTTACAGGCTCTGAAACTGCTGTAACCAGAGTGTATGGGACTAGGGTTGCAGCATCTAAATTGAATTGCTAAGAATTCTGTAAAATAACAAGTTGTTTCTAAAAATTAAACCTTTTTTTTTTTTCTTTCAAAACTGTAGGCTTTAGTTGTATCTAAACAGGTTTATTAGGTGAGAATCTGTTAAGTATGGAACTTTTACGTTTTAGTACCATGTCCCTTTAGAATAACTAGGAAAGCAGCATCAATTGTAATGCTGTTTGTGGAGCGCATTTTTTCAGGCTATTAATTCCTTTTAATACATGTTACCTTTGGCAGTCTGTTTGAACTAGTTGTACTGTTTGTATATATAATGTATCAGATTAAATTCTTTTGAAGGCACTTGGGTTACAACAGTTACAGTTATACCAAGGTGGTGTTCAGAGAAAACACAGATAGGCATTGAAATAGACTATTTACTATACTAGACTTCCAAAACAGGGGCAAGTAATTAGTCTCCACTGCACTGGGGAAGGGCAAGCAGTTAAAATGTGTGTTGTTGCTGCTGGTTATATAGCAAGTTTTACTTGAAATACTGGCCTTAATTAAAACACCCTGCCTTCCTTACACCAAGTACACATTTTTGGTTGCAGGAAATGGGGATCTCTTCAGAAATAAAAACCTTAGAAAACTGGGGGTCATCTTCAGTGCTGTTTTGACGAAAGATGGTACATTTGTGATCCCTTGGAATTCTTTGTTATATTAAGGCATATAATAAAGCCATTTAGAGCTTACATAATTGTAAGGTATTAGTCCTCTTTTTTTTTTTTTTTTTTAGATAGCTTATGTAACAAAAATAAACTGCTTTATGGGCTGGTATAGTGTTTAGGAAGTGATTGAGTCGTCAGGTTACATTTGCCACCCCTCACAATTCAACACACCCTTATAACACCTCCCCCACCTCCCCCAAAAAAATCATAATGCCTAAACTTCTGTTCAGTCGCTTGTAAAAACAGGGCTTAATTACACTTTCCAACAGTGTATTTTGACAATTAATGAGTAAAAACAGTCCTCATTATATTTTATTGTACTTAAGACATTGTTAGTTAGGTTGGAATCTGGCCAGTAGGGGTTCTCCGTAAACTCTGGCTGATGCATTTCTCTTGGTGTTACAGTAGAGTCTTGTTTCAGGGCATTAAGCTTTTGTTTAAGAATGAATAGATGAACTGGTGCTTTAATCTTCCAAATGTGGAGCAGAAAGACAGCTTGTACCTTAATGTCTGCACAAACACTGTAAGTCATGCAGTCAGGCACCTCGGTCGGTCTGTCTTGACCTTGTTTACAGTTTGAATCATGCCATTGTTATGGTTGATACTAAGATGGGCTTTATTGAATTTTGAAATACTAGCATATTATCTTGGTATATGTATTCTACTTTAGTGGTGTTAATTTACTTTCTCAGGAAAATAGTATTATATTGAAAAGATTGTTTTTCTAGGTAATTTAAATAACCTGACTTTAAATGGCCATTTTGCTGTGCTAGAAACGACATTTGGTTGTCTGCTGCCTAGAATGATGTGGATGTTGCTGGATTTAGGCAATGCAAGTGTCTCACATTCTTGCATCTTGTCAGTTTTCTGACAAAGGAACCTGTATTAGCTGGTGTCGTCATCCTCTGTCTCAACTTCTAGCATCCAAAACTTCAATTCCAAAATCATGTCATGAGCTTCTGTGAGCTTTTCATCAGTTCTTACTCTTTTTTATTTTTTTTTTCCTTCCCTGTTTGCCTGCAGTTATCTTTACTGTGGCTTGTTTGAGTGGTATAACTGTCTGGTCAAATGCAAAGTCCTCATTTTCAAAGAAAAATAGGATTTATTTGTTTTTTAAGCCAGGCAGTTGAAGGCTGGTTTGTAGAAAGGAGATGTGCAAACATCATGAAATACAGCTTTGTTTATCCTCTACTCTGAAGTCTTTGGTGGTCTCTAACTGAACGCTTGCACCAAAATAAACTCCTTATTGACTCATTGATGTATTAAAAGTACATGTCAGATTCAATGCATTTATATATTTAATAGTAATATTTATAAATACTGAAAATGGTCTTTTATATGTTTTAAGGAAGAAATCTAATAACCATGTTGTAGTGTTAATTCAAATAGCATGTCGTAGTTCTAAAGCTATGCATTCTTAAATGACATCTATTTTGTAATTTTGAATTATTTTTTGTTTTAAGAATAATATTCAGACATCAGAAGCTCTTAAAACTGAAGTGGGTGATTTGAAGAAAAAGCACGATGAGGCTGCTTCAAAAGTCCTCCAGCTTGAAGAAGATATCATGACTGTTACTCAAAAAGCCATTGCAAAAGAAACTGAATTAGACAGGTATCTAGTCACTCAGTTCCTTACCTTCCTTATTTTGCTGTTTTTTTTTCAGTGGGTGGGTGTTTGGTTTTTTTAACACTAACATTTTTTAATGTATGCATCAATGTTGTGTATTAATAGTTCTGTACTTTTAATTTGTTAATATCTTAGTCTGAAGGACAAACTGAAGAAAGTGATGCTTGAGAAGGAGCAACTTGAATCTGTGTTAAAGACTGAAAAGGATGAAAAAGAACTTTATAAGGTAATTTTATTTCTTGTACCTCTATGCACTGAAGTGGTTTGAAATAAAGGTAATAATGCTTTATGGTGAGGTCTGATAAATTGAATTTGTTAAGGCAAAAAGGAAATGGGTGGCTTCTGCAACTAGATTTTATGACTATTATAGATGTTCTCACATAAAAATGAATGAGGAAAATAGCATCTGAATTCATCCTATGACATAAAAAAGATCACTAAGGAGGAGAATGGATGATAAATTTGTTAAAATCCAGTCATAGTAACAAAAACTAATAGATGGTAGTGAAGAAGTTCTTTAGTTACACAGTGCATCACCCAATAACTAGTTTTTCTAATAGGCTTTTTAATACATAAATCATGTTTTACTAAGTTCTCTCAATATACTGTTTTCTAGATCTCTACTCTTGGATCTTGTGCATAACTCTGAGAAGCTTTAGTAGGATGTATACTGCATTGATTTTTTTACTTTTTTTTTAAAATGCTGATTTCTTTTGCTGGTATTAAGAGATTCATATTTAAAATACAATGTCCTTCAATCCCAGCTCATTAGGTTGTATGAAACAAATCAAGTGTGTTAAAAAGATAATTTCTGTTCATAGGAAAATGTCATTATGTGGCAGACAGTATTAGATATACACTAGAAGTCAAAAATCTCAGACCATCTGTTTCACAATTGTGGGATTTCTTTGTGGATCAACACAAGTCTTCTAGTCTTTGAGTGGACAACACTTGAGTTCAACAGTTAGCCTTTATTAGGCGTAGTATGATAGACTTGACGTCTACAAAACAAATGTAAGGTTGTTAGTTTGCTGTCTTTGGGCATGTCTATTCCTCATGTGGTCCTGTTTGCTTAGATGATTGCAAGTAGGTACTACTGGAAGTTTAATTTCTCTTTGGTTTTCTGCAAATACTTTAAATTTTTTTGTTAGTCCTTAGCTGTCCAGCATTTGTAAGTAGAGGAGTGAATTCTGATGAGGTTACTTTATGTAGACAGAAATCAGGGCCTTACCTTCTGGCTTTGGAGTGGAGCTGTTGTTAACTGATTAAGCTGAAACAATTCCAGCCAGACAATTTGTGCTGGAGGGCACTGATTATATCACACGTTTAATTTTTCCTCTTTGCTTGTTCTAATCTGTCTCAGAGAATAGACAGAGTTTAGTGAGCACTTAAATGGACAGGTGAACAGTAGTTTTTCCTAACGTGGAAGGAGAGTTTGACGTTTTTTAGCATCATTGCAGATACACTTGAAGAATACAGAAATAGAAAACAGCAAACTAGTAAAAGAAATCCAGACGCTTAAGAATTTGGATGCAAACAGAGAAAACATGATATCGTATTATAAAGAGGAGGTTGGCAGATTACAGCTATTTGTAGCTGAAAAAGAAAATATGAAGAAAGCTGTTTTGCTCTCCTCATCAAACAAGGTAAGCATTGCTGATGTAATTGGCCTGGCTTAAAGTGAATATATCTAAGGTTTTATGTGTTTGACTGAGGGAAAGGAAGAATTTGAAGATATCCTCAGGGTGTAAGCTGAGAGGCAAGAGGACTGTGATGTTCTCAGTAGATGCAGAAAATGAGTGAAAGAGTGAATTTGATTTTGCACATTCTGAGCTTGTTGAGATCTCTCACATGTTGAGCTGTGTGATGTACTATGTGTGGAAAAGTGAGTACAGTAAAAGTGGTGCACTCTTAGAGTTGCTTTTGACTTTGTGAAAAAGGATAATGAGGACAGGAGAATAATACTCTAGCTATGTTGAGACAGCAGAGGCTGATGGAGGAGACTTTGAAAGATATGCTGGAGGGCGTTAGGTGAATGTGCTGTCAAGACATGATGATGTAAAACCTGAAAAAGGATAAGGTACCATATAAATGAACTTGTCAATGAGTGCCAGTAGGACTTCTAAGGAATAGTGACTTTGTTACAGTGTTGGGTTAGTACACTGTGAGCTAGCAAGCACTGTGGTGCAGTGGGAGAGTGAAATAGCTCAAGAACTGGTATCTGTAATGTCCATGGCCCACATGGGGTTACTTCAGACTAGTTTTAGTGCAGTTCTGCAGATAGATATGCTTGGTTTTTGTGGCAGGGTTTTGGTAGCAGAGGGCTATAGGGGTGGCTTTTGGAAGAAACTGCTTAAAGCTTCTCCTTTGATAGGGACAATGCCAGCTGGTTCCCAAGATGAACCTGCTGCTGGCAAAGGCTAAGCCCAGTCGCACTGATCATAGCAGCTCTGTGATAGTGTACATAAGAAGTTGGGGGGGAGGGGGAAGCATCTTCAAGAGCAAATGCAACCAAAGATAAGAGTGAGAATATGCAAGAGGGACAACTGCAGACACAATGTCAGTGAAGGAGGAGATGGTGCTACAGGCCCTGGAGCAGAGATTCCCCTGAAACCCATGAATGTCCCCTATGCTGGACCAAGTGGATGCTTGAAAGAGTCTGTTACCCCATGGGAAACCTGCACTGGCATAGGCTTATGGCAGGACCTGTTACCCCACATTGAAGTGGTTTTGCTGGCAGGACTTCTTGGGGACCCATGCTGAAGTGGTCTGTTCCTGAAGGACAGCAGCCTTTGAAAGGGACCTCCACAGTAGAGCAGTTCATGAGGAAATGTGGCCTTTAGGAGGGGCTTGTTAGACAAGTTTGTAGAGGAATGGCCCTTGTGGGAATGACTCTCTGCTGGAGCTGGGGGAGTGTGTCAGGAGTCTTTCCCCAGAGGAGGTACTGATTGCAACCCCTGTTCCCTGCATCCTTACACTGCTGGTGGGGAGGGGTTAGAGAAAATCAGGAGTGAAGTTGAGTCTGAGAGAGGAGGGAAGGGGGTGGGTGGAAGGTATTTTTAAGATTTGTTTTTTATTTTTTATTATCCTACTCTGATTTGGTTATAAATTACATTAATTTTTTTCCCCCAGCTTGAGTGTGTTTTGCCTATGATGGCAGTTGCTGAGTGGTCATCCTGTCCTTATTTTGACTCATGAGCATTGAATTATACTTTCTCTCCTGTGTAATTAGAGGGAGGGTGATAGAACGGCTTTGGTGGACACCTAGTATTCAGACAGCATTCAGCCTACCACAGTAGAATACCCATCAGATGTTTTAGTTCCTGGCGTACATCTTCCTGTTTAAATTCCTTTTGGATTAAACCAGTTTCTGTGCCTTGAGACTGTTCTGTCCTGTGATCTACAGTATGATAGGTAATAGGAGTTGACTGGGAGTTTTGCTTCACAAATCTGGTCTTGGTCCAAACCAGAGAGTTAAATTTGTACACACCCTTTGAGGCTAGTATGTAAAAGTCAGATGATGCTGGTGACTTTGTCTTGTGTATCTTACCTGTCTTCTCACAGAAAAAGCAATGTAGATCTTGAAAGAATCTAAATTGCATTAATGTGAGATATGAATGTAAAATTTAAGTAGAAAAGTGTTGTTGAGAATGGAAATGTCAGGAGGACAAAAAGGATAATGCTATCTTATGTCGAGTTACAGTTTCTTCCTTTAGTCTTCGTTTCTGAGTGTGTTGAACTACTACTGTATTTTACTTTGAAGTAAAAAGATAGAGTGTGTGTGTCTGAAGCAATCAAACATTTATGTCATTCATTAATCTTGCAGTGCTTGTTGTATTTTTGGGGGGTTAATTTTTTACCTTACATTCTGAAACTACAGATACTTACTCAAATATGTAACCGATGCATCACGTGCTGTGAAAATAGCTAAGGAACAGGAGTTTGGGGTATTTCCTCGTTCATCCACCTTTATAAAGGTTTACAAGATACATTAGTATTCCTCTGGACTTGCTGTGCTAAATGATTAATCAAAAATGAACTAATAATGCACTAGTGATACCTGAATTTATGTCTGGACTCAAGAATATGAGATGCCTTCAGGAATCTCAGAGGTTACAAGTAGCTTATGGCAACATTGCATTTTTATTTTATTTTTGTGAACCCGGGTTTCTCTGAGGAATTCTTGGTCAGCTGGCCCTTGGGCTGCACTACAGAGCTGCAGCCGTGCAAAGAGTCTTAGTGCATGCTGTGGCTTGCTCTTTTTTTATTCTTGGTTCCTTTTGAAAACCTTGCTGTGCCAGATCTTGGGAAATGGATCTGTGCGAAAAACATCCCAAAACTGCTTTATAGTATGTTGTGTCAACCAGTTTTAGCTGTTGTAAGATCTCTTACTCTAAACCAGAACACTCTGTTACCTGCAGTGTCTTATGGTGGAGTGAACTTGGGTTTTGAAGCTGTATGACCACTTAGAATCATAGAATTGTTAGGGTTGGAAGGGACTTCAAGGATCATCCAGTTCCAACCCCCCTGCAATGGGCAGGGACACCTTGCACTAGATCAGGTTGCTCAGAGCCACGTCCAGCCTGGCCTTAAAAACCTCCAGGGACAGAGTTTCTACCACCTCCCTGGGCAAGCTGTTGCAGTGTTTCACTACCTTCATGGTGAAGAATATTGTCCTAACAACCAATCTGAATCTACCCATTTCTCGTTTTGCTCCATTCCCCCTAGTCCTATCATTACCTGACACCCTAAGAAGTCCCTCACCATCTTTCTTGTAGGCCCTCTTCCGATACTGAAAGGCCACAAGAAGGTCTCCTTGGAGCCTTCTCTTCTCCAGACTTGTGCCCATTAAGAGTTCTGTGGTGATAAGAACAAAGATGTTCTGGAAAACAGATTTTTCTTTCTGGCATGTTCAAAATGAAAGCTGCTAATGTAACAAAAATCCAGTATGGGTAAAATACTTGCAATTGCCATTATGAAACATGTTTTCACACCATCATTAGAAAAGAAGGCAAATAGGGAAAATGGTAGTTGGGTACTAACCCCTTGATTTAAAGGTTTTGCTAAGGCCACTGGGAAAAGGAAATTTTTCTTCTTTTAACTGCTTCTGATCTCAATATCAATTTTCATTTAAGCTTTGAATTAAAAAATGATGGACTCTCTTCCTGCTCTTCTCTGTCCTAGGAGGACGCAAGTATTTTAAAAGAACAGCTTCGGAAGGCTGAGGATCAGATTCAGGCCAGCAAGCAAGAAGCTGTCCTCATGTCGAAAGAGCTGAGCGACGCAGTAAACGTGCGCGACAAGACGATGGCAGATCTCCACAGCGCGCGGCTGGAGAACGACACGTTGAAAAAGCAGCTCACCGACGCTTTAGCTGAGCTGAAAAAAGTCACAGCTTTGAAAAGTGAGCAGGTAAGCTGTCAGTATTCAGCACTGAAGTTTGTCTGTGTTTGTGAAATCCGACAGAGCTAGCTGTGCCAAAGCTGGGCAAGGAAACATGCTTCTGGATGGTGAGCACAAATTACTATCACATCCTCTTACAGCACTCAAGGCGCTACCTTGAATCAAGCGCGCATTAGCTGATTTGGAAGAAAGGAGGTCTCTGCTGCTACTTAGAGCAACACCTTTCCACACTTGTGTGTTGTTTTCACAGAATAGCACAGTTTTTACTCTATATTATTTTGAATTCTCTCCCTGTCTGAATTATTTTTTAATGCTGCTGTGGCTCACATAAAAATACATTCAGAGTAGAAGATTGATTGTAGAATTATTACTTTGTACTGTTCTTTCCTTATGGGTGGATTCACTCTTGATTCTCTGGAGTACTTCCAATATTTGTAGTCATATTTAATTTGCTTTAACATTTATAAGTATAAAAATATTAATGGAAATTGTCTTGTCTTGACTGTCTTGGATAAAAGCCTAGTAAGCTAATGTAAATTTCATCGTGATGACTTCAGTGAGCTTTCTGCTGTATCAGATTAACTCACTACTGGGATTACTGTAGTGATACAGCAGTTTGTAAAGGTCTGTTGAGCTGAACAATAGTTAAAATAGCACAGTAAATATGACGTGAATAGTACAACCCTCAAAAGAATTATTAGAGTTCAAATATCCAAGAATTGTATGTTTTTTCCTAAGAATTTAGGTTATAAAAGAGTCTTCAAAGTGAATCCTGGAAGAAGTAACAGATGTTTGTCTATAAAATGGCTAGGATGCTTCTGGAAGGTATTCAGACTTTGGTATACATTCAGACTTTTGGTATACATTGATGAGCCTGTAGAGTAAGAATCCTCTTTACCATCCTGTGGTGTTGTACTCATGCCTGTTTACTTCCTCAGTGTGTCCTGCTTGGAATGAAGTTCAGCACAGATGCTGCCTCTCTGTGCTCTACTATTCTATTCTTTCCTTTTCACAGACAAAACAGGACCTCCTTGTGTACTTATAAAGTATGTTATGCTTTCTTTAATTGGGGGGGGGGAAGGCATCTTTTTGGGAAACAGTGGTATTTGAACAAAATGGAGAAATGAAAAAGGTTTGGTTTGGTTTGGTTTTGAAGGAAACTTCAAACGCGGTGGAGCTGGAGCTGCGCAGAGAAGTTGAAGATCTGAAGCTTCGTCTGCAAATGGCTGCTGACCATTACAAGGAAAAATTCAAAGAGTGTCAAAAACTTCAAAAACAAGTAAACAAGTTCACAGAACAGGCAGTAAGTAGAATGGGGGAAAAATTGCACTTGGCATTTTGTAATTTTTTTTCAGCAACTATTTAATTTCCTCCTGCAAAATCCAGTGATGTTTAAAAAAGATTAAAACATGCAGTAAGCAATGGCTTTTTAATTTACTGTTTTCTCCCATAAAGTGAAATGATTTCTCTAAGGTAGTGGTTGAAAACGAGCATAGAATTTATAGTAACCGGTGTATTTAGAATGCTAACAGAATTTAGGTGAACCTGTAAGCATAACATTGTTCAAAGAAGAATTTCGAAACACAAGCAGGGAAAAATCCATAATTACTACCTGTGATCAGTAGCATTAATTTTTGACAAAGGGAGAAAGGTGTGTGAGCAACGGCAAGATGTACAAATGTGAATTCAGAAGAAGAACAGACTTAAGCAGTTCTGCTGTCCATGGAGCAGTGGGGTGGTTATGGAGCTTTGATCCACAGATTACTTCAGAAAGTTGTCTTCTCATCCAGAAGGTCAATGGTGAATGAGGTGTCATATCAGAATGCCTGTGGCTTTTCCTTAAAAGTCTTTCACATGTTTGGTTATATTGTATTTCGGGTAACAAACGCCACAGTTGGCTACTTTGGCACCAGGAGTCCAGCGCTCATGAGTAGCAGAGACTCCATTTTCAAATGGAATATTAGATTGAAGTTAGTAAATCTAAGTGTAACTGACTCTCTAGAAAATGAGATATTTTTTTTTCCCTATTAATTTGCTCAGATGTTACTGTTCCTGGGGTAGAGGAACTTTTAAAAGTAAGATTATAAAAATGATAGACTGAGGCAATTTCAGTGTTGGTTAGAATTAAATGTGTTTGTGTATTATTGCCTCCTGTTTTAATGAGCAATTCCATCTAGTCCATCTTTGGAGGAGATAATAGTGCAAGTATACATTACTTTGTGCTTTGACTTTCATTTAATTCAATGCCAAACCAAAATTTCCTTTTCACAAAGAAAATTGCAGGGCCTCAGCAGAAACCAACAGACGCATCTAACATTGAGACAGCTACTGCCATCGTTGCAGACAAAAAGTTGTCGGCATGTCCAGGTATCAACAGCTTAAATTTTGTCTATTGGTATCAACCTGAAAGTATGTGAAGTAGTCTCTAGTTGTACTTACAATATAAAATAGGTTCTGTTTTGAAGCAATGATTAGAAATAAGAAAATTCATCTGAAAATCTTGAGTCCTCTATAAATAACTTCATGAATCCTTTTTTAAATCAGATCAATTGGTACTTGTTAATGCCAGTAGGACTGAGCTCTCTTAATTTCTGCTTTGTAATTAACACAGAGCTGGTTTTGCAAGGTAATAAACAGTTCATTTAAAAGGGGGGGGGAAAAAGAAATCTTCCCCAAATTTGCCAATTGTGTATGGCAGCATGGCGATTTTGTAGTTATGTTATAGTGACTATCTACTGTAGCATTCTCCTGTGAAATCAAATCCACTTGAAAAGTTCTGATTATGTGATGGTAAGATCAAATCTTTAGAGCATTCATGATTACAAGCAGTAGTGGTTTATTAGAAAATGTTTGGAAAGGTGACAGTTTTTATGAACTATAAAATTCTTTCCAAACTAATCATCTAAACCATAAACATAATAGGATAAAACTAAGCCTGGTTTATTATTCAATTTAAATTGATAAATGCCCCTAAATGCATTCTTTCTGTAGGGCTATAATTGTAATTTCTGTCAGTTTCCTTCTGTCTTAACTAAATGCAAGTAAAAATGCAAGTAAAATCCCAGCAAGCTCATGATGTGATGAGATGAACTAGAGTGCTGAGGCATGTAATGTTTTAAAGGAAAAACAGTATCTAGCATGATACCATAATGTATATATCCTGATGTTTTGCTTTCATGGGAGCTATGGGGAGAGATGTCCTTATGATCTTCTTCACTGTGCAAAAGAACTGAACACAGACATGCCAATGACTGCTGAACTTGTGTTTCACTAGCCACATGATGCTGATTGTCTGGCTAATTACTTGCTTGGATACCATGGAGTAGTCTGCTCCTGATGCACTGTTAAATTTGGCTTCTGTCATCTCTCTTACACAAACTTTATTTATGGAACAAAAAAGAAATAAATCAATATTCTTGTTTCTTCTTCAATGTTCACAGTTAGCCCCATTTCATCTGACATAGTGTCGGAATTCATGGTAAAGGAGCAAGTACAAGAAATGAATAAAGAAATTGCTGAGAAAACAGAGAAGTATAAGAAATACAAGCAGATGTTGGCAGTAAGTAAATGGCTGCTTCAGAAAGCCAAACAGAAAATAGCTACAGGTGCTAACTCTTAGTGCCTCAAAGGCCACCCAGCTGAGCTACCTTCCTTGTTTGTATGATACACTGCAATTACAGTAGAAATCTGAATGTTTGAAAAGATGCTTTTATTAAGTCAGCTCTTGATCGCCTGTGGTGTTAGAAAGTCCCGATGGGGTCTCCTCAGGAAAACCCAGGTGTAGTGAAACAAATGAGCAAAGCTACTACTCCTCCTCCTGTGCTTAAGATTTTGAATATTCAACCTCCCCCTCCGCCCCCAATTATATGTTATGTCTATTTGCTTTTATAAACCAAATACAGCGTGTTGCTATATGCCAGCTGATGTCTGGAACAAGTGTAGCAGCGTTTCTCTGATAGGCTGTTCAAATGTTAGTCTTCCAAACCTGACTGTCCTGGACTTTTACAGTGTTTTGATGTTCAAGTGGGTGCAACATACTAGCTTGGGGCTCAGTCGTATATGAAGTTCTATGTGTCTGGACCAAAGTTGACACCAGTATTGCTGCAGCCACAATAGCAATGCCCTTCAAATATATGTGTCAGTCAGTCCTAACTCAATTTTCTTTTAAGCAGTTTGGGTATATGTGTAATGATGAAGTATTGCATCAGTGATGCTGGTGACAAGTTGACTGTTGTAGAATTGTTTAAGAAGTGCTTTCTGCATGTTGCCTTTCTTTTCTCTGTTTGTCTTGTTTCTCTTGTTTATCACAATAAGATGCATTTTATTTTGATGTTCTCTCCAGGATGTAACAACTGTCATGTAATTCCACTCATTACCCTGTGTATGAAGGGCTTAGCTAATTCTTCTGTAGTGATGCTTGAGGAAAGCTTTGCCTTTTGACCTTCTGGATGAAAGATATATTTGGGTTGTAAAATTTGCATGGGAAAAGTTTTCTGTTGAAGTGAAACACTTGAAGGATAATCATGATTACAGTGTAGTATTAGGATACAAAGAAAGTGGAAACTGTGAAGCTAAGAGGAATATCATCTTGTTGAAAACTTGGGCAAGAAAAAATTGTATTGAAGATAATCTATGCAGTGATCAGTGGACCTGTGCTCTTCATAGTCTTGAGTCAGGCTTGATTCCTTGGGGAAGCCCTTTGTAACTGGTCTTGTTCTGAAAACATGGAGTTACAGAGTGTCCTAGTTGGGGATAGGAGGGGAAAAAAATCTCTTAATTGTAAATATTTCATGCTATGCTACAAACTGCTTTAGGATGAGAAGATGAAATGCAGTGTTTATGCTGATGAACTAGCCAAACTGGAGCTGAAGTGGAAAGAACAAGTGAAAATCAATGAGAGTATAAAATTACAGCTGGCAGCAATGGAGGATCAGTATAAAGTAAGTTACAGATTTTGTTCATGAAAGCAATATCCTGTTCTTAACATGATTGCTTATTGGAGTAACAGAGTAATCTTGTATCACAGGGAAAAACAGGCTAGTTTTTCTAACTTCCTATTGCTTAATATAATATTAACAGGAATATTGATTGCCATATTTGTCTAAAATACTGCTTGCTGCATTACCAGTGTGGTAATGTCTAATGCATTTTATCTGAATTAGCTAGAGAGATACAAGATGAATGCCTGTATGCATTGCTGTGTGATTTGGTGTATGTGTTCCTGCACTGGCAGGTGTGTTGGACTGAATGATATTTTGAGGTCCCTTCTAGCCCCTGTGATTCTGTATTGTTTTTAAAATTATGAGAATATTACTATAATTTGGAAGGTCTCAACTATAGTCTTAGTAGAGAGTCATGGAACATGCTCACCAAAGTCTTTGAGGTCCTGTGATGCTAATACATCTTCTGAAGTGAGTTTTTAGGTCAACAAGGATGAGATGAGCAACAGATTTCTGTAAGAAGGGCTTTTATGTTTGTTCTCAGTCTAATGGTGATAGTGTAGTTGACAGGATAGGCTATTCTTCCAACTTTTGCCCTTTGGGATGAACAGAGATAGAATTGAACTGTAACTGTATCAGCTCTGGTAGGAGCTGATATAGTAATTTCTAATTTCTGTTGGAAATTACAGCAGTTTATAAAATCTGAATTACTCTGCAGCTCTTTGTAGCATTCTGTGGCTGTCATTTTTCAACACTTTCCAGAGCTCTGTTTCAGTTTCATAAAATTCATGTGTCTCTCCCAATTTATTTAATCATAGTAATTTGATCAGTTTATGTGCATAATTTAATATAAAATGAGTTTGTGTTTTTAACTTCTCAACATCAGG
This sequence comes from Picus viridis, assembly GCA_033816785.1. Taxonomy (NCBI): domain Eukaryota; kingdom Metazoa; phylum Chordata; class Aves; order Piciformes; family Picidae; genus Picus; species Picus viridis. Next base: position 7,645,808 of record CM066574.1, on the reverse strand, counting down.
AGTAAGAAAGAATTGATTCCAAAATTGAAAGCATTTTGACAGCAATTCAAAACTTACTATCATTCAGGAGGGGGCAGGTGGTGAAGGAAAAGTAAGCATTTCTCCACAGCTGGTAGATTTCTCTCTGACCTAAACTAGAGAGGGAATTTTGAAGTTGAAAACAATTGATAGGTAACTCTGCAGAACATTTGAGTTTACATGCTAGAAAAACAAATGAAGAGGCAGTCTCCAAAGAAACTGGGATACAAATAAAATAGGCAATAAAAATAGCCCTTTGCAGAGAGAGATAATGTAAATAATCTGTTTGAAGCAAGGAGGAGTCCCTGAAGAATTGTGTCATGCGCCAGTCTAGTACTGGATTAGATAAAATTTCCATAATTTTCATCATAAGGATGAATGTTATCACTGACCTTTATTCAGGGTCCTGCATCTGGGTCAGGGCAATCCCAAGCACTGATACAGGCTGGGCAGGGAATGGCTTGAGAGCAGCCCTGAAAAGAAGGACTTGGAGGTGCTGGTGGATGAGAAGCTTAACGTGAGCCACCAGTGTGCACTTGAAGCCTAGAAAGCCAGTCATACCCTGAGCTGCATCCAGAGAAGCATAGCCAGCAGGTTGAGGGAGGTGATTCTTCCCCTCTACTCCGCTGTGGTGAGACCCCACCTGGAGTACTGCATCCACTTCTGGAGCCCCTGTGACAGGAAAGATCTAGGGGGAATGGAGCAAAACTAGAACTGGGTACATTCATATTGGATGTTATGAAGAAGTTTTTCACCATGAGGGTGATTAGGCACTGGAACGGGTTGCCCGAGGAGGTGATGGAAGCCTCATCCCTGGTGGTTTTTAAAGCCAGGCTGGAAGTGGCTCTGAGCAACCTGATGTAGTGTGAGGCAGGGGGATTGGAACTAGATGCTTCTTGAGGTCCCTTCCAACCCTAACGAATCTATGATTTTCACAATATAACATGCAGGAAAAGAGTTTAATTACTAATACAGAAACCTGAAACTTGTTTTCATAAAGGTTCAGCTGGCAGAAAAAGAGAGACGGATAAAGGAACTGGCATCACAGTTTGAACTCTTTACCAGTGAGAAGGTATTGTCCCATTTCTTGTTATGTTTTGTACATTAACACTTAGGAGGTTCTTTGGTTTGAGGAACTGCAGTTTATTTTGGAGAATTGTTGAGAATTGTCTTTAAGCTAAATACAGAGAACTATGTTTAAAGTACAAGTTCTGTTAATGATACTAGTAATTCTTTTAAGAATATATATATATCCTAATAGACCAACTTAGAAAAACTGACTCAGCCTTTGGCAATATTGTCATTTAGTGTTTGGTAACAGTGTCCTGGGATATTTTCTACATGAAATCTAGCCAAAATATTGCTGTGTCAAAATTTCTTTGTTCCTAGAATTCTTTGTCTAAAATCATATTTCATCCAGGATCTAAAATAATTGTTTCTGTTTGCAGATAGGGATTACTCTCTGTGAATTAGTAATCTGAGATTGCAGCTAGCTGTACAGTTCAGAGAACATAGGAATTCCTATGTTCCCCCCCCATCAGCAACACCACTGTTTTTCTACAAGTTTTCAGCCTTCTTCCTGCTTTATTCTTCTTATCTCTTAGTGAAAGAAATTCATCCCTCTTGTGTCTGGAGACTGAAACCAGTTTAGTACATGTGCTGCTGGACCAAATAGAGAGGCTTCTTTTTGAGCTTATGCTGCAGCAGCCTTTTTGCTGTCTGAGGCAACATCAGTTGTAAAAAGAAAACTTGCAGGAATTTAATTTCTTGGAGACAGTCTCTGCCCTTGATACTTTAAGGAATTACTTGCTGTCAGGCAGCAGAATTTGTAAACCTTAGTCCCTTTGGAATCCTGGCATAACACATGAATGGTACATGCCTAGCATGACATTTTATTTATCATCACTTGTTAGGTTTGTGGGTGGGTTGTTTTTTGGGTGTTTTTTTTTTTTTTTTTTTTTCCTTTTATCCAGTGGTGCCCTATAACTAGAGATGTAGATATTTCAGCAGTATAGTTCCCAGGTTTGTCATGATGTGTGCATCATGAGAAGGGACAGGGATCTACTCGAGAGAGTCCAACGGAGGGCTACGAGGATGATTAGGGGTCTGGAGCGCTGCCTTTTGAGGAGAGGTTGAGCGCCCTGGGGCTGTTTATAGTCTGGAGAAGATTGAGAGGAGATTTAATAAATATTTATAAATCTGAGGGCTGTGTGTCAAGAGGGAGGGGAAAGGCTCTTCTCAGTTGTGCCCTGTGATAGGACAAGGGGCAATGGATATAAACTACAGCACAGGAGGTTCCACCTCAACATGAGGAAGAACTTCACTGTAAGGGTCATGGAGCACTGGAACAGGCTCCCTAGAGAGGCTCCTTCCATGGAACCTTTCAAGACCCATCTGGATGCATTCCCGTGTGACCTGTGCTAGATTCTATAGTCCTGCTCTGGCAGAGGGGTTGGACTTGATCTTCGGAGGTCCCTTCCAACCCCTAACATCCTGTCATACAACCAAATCATTTGACATCGGCAGTTCATTGCTTTTATAATAGTAAAAGCAGCTTGCAATGTGACTTCTGTAAAATACAACTGGAAAAATCTTTCTCAGGAAATAAAGAAACACAGGCAATACTCCAGTTTTTAAATGATGTTAGGAAACAGACTTCTGCCTTTAAGAATTCACTGCCAAATCAAATTCATTATGATTATTGTTAAACCAGACATTCTGAAATATTATTGCTGATGTTCTCATGTTGGAAGTACCTCTAAGGTATTATATGGCATTATAAATTAATAAGGTATTATAAATCAAAGCTAGGTTTTGAGGAAAAGTGAAATAATAAAATGTCTTTACATTTGTTGGGCTTGCTCAAAATACTTAAACCCAGTATGAACAGATACTTAGGAATTTGTGTACTGGTAAAGTTGAAATGAAACATCTTTCAGATGAAGCCAGCTAAGTGTTCTGTAAAAATTCTAGGTTTTCATAGTTAAATATCAACTGTTAAAAATGGAGCAGTGGTTATCTTAATAGAGCTCATGGGTTTTCTAATTCAGAAGAAACCAAAATAAAAGTTGAGTTTTGAGGAATCTACTTTAGCTGGAGGGAGTAATTTTAAACACAGGAGGCAAACTACTGTAATAATAATGTATGGAGCTTCCAAAGGCTTGCAGCTTTGTCTACCAAATTTATAGATACTTACACTGCAGAGAAGAATCAAAAGTGCCTTGCTAGACTGAAACCATGATTTAAAAGGCAAAGCACAGTATAGTAAACAGCTTTTCAATTTATGCTCCATTATCAGTGTTTGTTTATAAATGTCACCAAACACAGCATGCTAAAGATGTTCATTTACTGTCTCTTCAAAGCTATAAAATTGCTTGGTTTCTATTTTATTTACATACTTACAGCTTTTGAATTTTTTAACCTTTTTTTGTTAACTTGGTCTCTGCCCTTGCTATCTAACTTCTGACTAAGGGTATTTTACAGCACCTCTTTACAGTTACTTTGATTTACATTCTGTTTCAATCTTATCTAATGCTAAAACTGAAGTGGTAGTGCCATTGCCTCTCATTCTCAACTGCTTCCATATTGCAGAAGAAATTGATTTTAAAAAGGAAAATCTTAATTTTACTGGGAAGTAACTGTTCCTGCTTTGTATTGAGTAAAGGTGAATTGCTTAGATTTTATATGCTTACTAAAAGTTTTAAGTTGTAATCGTAGCCATCTCACCCTAACCATTTCAATCATGTGCAATTTAATCTATAAACCAAAAGTGACACTAGCATAGAGTCATAGAATGTTCCAGGCCAGAAGGGACCTCCAAAGGTCATCCAGCCCAACCTCCCTGCAGTCAACAGGGACATCCTCATCTAGATCAGGCTGCCCAGGGCCTTATTGAGCCTCACCTTGAATATGTCCAGGGAAGGGGCCTCAATGAACTCCTGGGCAACCTATTCCAGTATTCCACCACCCTCATAGTGAAGAACTTGTTCCTAACATCCAGTAGTTCTGTATCATCTCCATAAGAGGGTACTTTACTTAGAGGGTGCTAGACAGAACTTGTCTTGTCCTGTACTAGAAAGAAAAAGAAAATAAATGCTACTGTGTTTACAGCCAGAGCTCCAACAAAAGTAATTTTCTGTAAGCTGCTTTACCATTTGTAGACACCACTCTCTTTTTTTCCTTTCCTGTTTGAAAATGATTTTATGATGTTACTGTTGAAGTCTAAACATACATGTCTGAAACCTGATAGAACCCGCATTGCAATAAATGCACAATGTCTTTCGAGCAGTGGTTTGTTTTCAGAGTAGTTATTGCTACTTGATTTCTGTATTCCTGTGTTCTAGAGTTTGGGGTCTGAAGTTTACCTGTATTAAAAAAAAGATTAAAATAGAGATCAACTTGTTCCTTTCAGCTGAGGTATTTTACTTTTCATGTGGTTACATCAGTAGCTGACGTTGTGGTTTTAAGTTTCAATCTGAAGTCTTGGGAACAGGGCACGCTCCCATCTTTGAAGTTTTTGTCAGTGTTAGCAAATGTTAAACGTGAACTCAACCCAGAAGAAAATGCTATCCAGGAAGAACAAAACCTTTGGGAAGCATTCCTCCTAACAATCTTTATTTTGTAATTAGTGGTTTCATTTTTAATTCGTGGGGTATTTTTCTGCGTTCTGCATTGCAAGGGGCATATTCCCTTGGCTATTCTTGGGATGCAAGCTTTCTCTCTCCTAACCCATTTTATTGAATGGAAGGATGAGAGACACTTTTCTTTGAATAAATTACAGCTGATGCACTGACCACACTTAAGTCACTTTAATTACTATCTTTTAACATAGATATGACTTAGAATTCTAACGGTTTATAAGCTTAAAAAAAAACCCTTTTAGTAGTTTATAATAATTATTATCTTTAAGGATTGTATGCAAGAATCTAGAATCTTAACTGTATTAATTTTTTGAGAGTTGTGTTTGAGCTTTTTCCTGGAAAAAATAGTTGCCTTTCTAACATGAGCATTTAAAAAATGGAATCAAACTAAGTGGCCATTTAACCCCCTCAATAACCTTCAGATTTTTACATTTTGCATGCAAATGCTGAATTTTGAAAGCAAGCTGTTCACAAACCCTTGCTGAATTCTAAATACACATTCCTGGTGCTCAGCACTGGTTAAGCCACACCTTGAGTACTGTGTCCAGTTCTGGGCCCCTCAGTTCAAGAAAGATGTTGAGATGCTGGAACATGTCCAGAGAAGGGCAACAAAGCTGTTGAGAGGTCTGGAGCACAGCCCTATGAGGAGCAGCTGAGGGAGCTGGGGGTGTTTAGCCTGGAGAACAGGAGGCTCAGGGAGACCTCATTGCTGTCTACAACTACCTGAAAGGATGGTTTAGCCAGGTGGGGTTTGGCCTCTTCTCCCAGGCAACCAGTGACAGAACAAGAAGACACAGTCTCAAGCTGTGCCAGGGGAGGTTTAGGCTGGATGTGAGGAAGAAGTTCTTCCCAGAAAGAGAGATTGCCCATTGGAATGGGCTGCCCAGGAGGTGGTGGAGTCACTATCACTGGTAGTGTTTAAAAGGAGACTGGATGAAGCACTTAGTACCATGGTTTAGTTGATTAGATGGTGTTGGGTGATAGGTTGGACTTGATGATCTTGAAGGTCTTTTCCAACCTGGTTAATTCTATATATATAAAGTAGGTGAAGATGCAAAGGAAGGATAAGGATGAGTTAGAATTCCGCTCATTAAATTCATGGAAGGCAAATGATTTTTCACAAGAAGCATAACAACCTTAGAAATCTGTGTATGAAATTTAGTCTCTGGTGTGTTTGCTCCTAAGCCAAGGTGAAAAGAGTGGGAAGGTGTGGTGGTGAGAGGTTCAATTCTCCCCCACACACAAAGAAACCAGGTAATTATTAAGGAGGAAATTTGGTTAGCTCAAAGCGTATGCAAGAATTAGTTTCTTATTTCTCATCTGTTAGCTCGGTTAGTTCAAGGTCAACTCCCTCTAGCACAGCTGAGGCTCAGAGAGACTGAAACAGGCTAGGAGGATGTAATTTTAAAAACAAATCAAATATTTCATGAAAAATCCCAAACTCTGCTTAGGACTCCGTAGGTTAATTGCATTTTGAATCTTGCACTGTTCAGGAACTTTGCAGGACACAAGGAAGTCAAGCTGGGAGGCTGATGGAAGGACAGATTTCACAACAGTCATTGCATTTTCGCAACCCTTACTCGGAGGAAAATGGCCCAGTTCCGGCAGTGCCAAGTAGGCTACCAGTCCTGCAGTATGGAAACCCTTACGCGATTCAGGAGAGAAGAGGTAAAGAAATTCCACTCCTCCCATCCTGTCCCCCAGTGTAATTTCTTTCTCACTGCTTCAAAAGTAAAGGGTTATTGAATACAGATTTATGTACCAACAATCTTCAGTGTAGTGGGTTGAATTAGATTCCCCCTCAGTAACTTTCTCTTTTTGCAGTCTGCCTCAGAGAGCAAATCTCACCACACTCAGAACTTGGAAGACAAAAATGGAATTGTATTTACAAAAGAAACTAACTGTAACAGTGTGTATATAGTAACAACAGCACAGGACCCCCCTGTTCCTTTGAGTCAGCTCTTTGTCCCCTCCTGGGGACAAAGGGCCTCAAGACAGCTATGCAAACCACACATGCTAGCTCGGCCAGCCCACCCTGTACCTTACAGAGAAACCACCAGGGTCAGAAGGGAGGATAGCACATCCTGAATCCCAGCAGCAAAGAGAGCAAACTATGCTGCAAGATATTAGGTTTTCAGTACACCAATGGAATTAGGTTAACCTATCTATTGTTATCATTCTTTATCCAATCCCTTCCATTATTTATCTTTGACTCAAAAGTCTCCAGAATTTTCCCAATTACAACTAGTATCTAAGCTAGGGACTGGCTTAAAATGCTACAACTGATGTAGAGCACCTTGATGTTGATTGATGAGAATCAATGAAATGCTTTTGTTATATTGCATTAGTGTTTTAAAGAAACACTTTTTGAAAAGGATTCTTTCTGTTGGTTTAGGTTACATTGGCTGGAAAATGTGTGGGTTGTTTTTTGTTCGGTGCAAGGTAGCACATCTGTAATCTGAAAATACAAACAGCACTGAACAAAGGTGCTCTGATTTTTCCTCAGATGGAGCAGATGGCGCTTTTAATCCTGATGAGATCCAAAGGCCACCTGTTAGAAATTCCTTTTGGGAGCTAGAAGATGATGTGGTGTGTAGTCAGCCTTCACGCAATCTTAGCCGGCCTGATGGTTTAGAAGATCCTGAGGATAACAACGTAAGATACCTCTTTAATTGTCTTTATTCCTTGATGTGGTTATTGATACATAATCAAGAGCTGCAGTATCTGATAAGCCTGATTTATTGTTATGTAAATCCAGAATTGCTTATATTTATATTCCCCCACCCACCCCTTACTCTGAACTGTGCTTCAGGTCAATATTGCTTCCAGGGACAAAACCACACATCAGTTGATAATACTCTGCTTGCTCCCGTAGTCACTTGAGTTACTGACAGCTTGTTTTGGTGTTAGGACTGTAGCTTCTTAATCTTGTTAAATACTAAAATAGAGAAATCTAAGTAATATCAACTCATTCTGCTCTTTCTCTCTTATGTGGTAGATTGAGGGCTAAAACTTTAGCTATGTCGTACTCAGCTGTCATTTGGGTGCAGGAACTGCATTGTAACAGAAGAATTAAGGGTCCTGGTACCATTACTTCAGTCACATGTTGAATGGGAAATTAGTCTCAGATATTTTAATGTATTAATGCTTTGTTCTAGCTTTTGCAAATCTACTTTTAATAATTCCTCTTTGGAATAGTTCCTGTTAGACGTGCAGTTGGAAGAGCTAATTGACTGTTACCTAAAGCCGATTAAACTGGACGTGGTGGATTCTCACTGATTTCTTTTTTTGTAGGGCTTTTTATGTTTTAAGTGGAAACTGGTTAGCTTTGCTTTTTAGTACAGTTAACTTGCAAATTCCACTATGGAAAAAATTGGCTTCTGTAATCAACTGGACTGTAGGTCTTCATTTGAACAGGAGCAGACTTATTGCTCTTTCTTATTTTAGGTACTCTTGCACCTTCAAAAATATTAAACAAGAAACACCTTTCTGCAAAGTATTGTGCTCTTTGCAAGTACAGTGGTATCATGACCTGTTTCTCATTTAGTCTAGTTTGCCACATTTAATTGCTATTAACCTTTGCAGAAACTAATCAGTGTTCAGACAGGTATGATTTTAGCCCTGGTGCTCAGCACCTATAATGGAGAAAAATGTATTTCTCCCTCCTACCTTTTGCCCTCAGTGTCCATTACTGTGAATAATTAGAGAACCTGTCAGAACTTCTGCAGCCTGCTCAAGCTACAGAATGTGAGCTCAATGCTGTTGCCCACCTTGGCTTCACATTTTGCATTTTTAATCTGATCATTCTTGACGCAGGTATTCCGTCTGACAAGCCTCTTCTCTTCTTTAGTCATCTGCTTCAGTTTAATTAGCAGGGTGTTCATTCTGGTCTATCTGCTTTGCCCTCTTGCAAACCCAAGAGAAACAGTGCTAGAGTCTTGTGCTCATTTGCTGACACAGCTTAGATTTTTGTAATGAGATGGAATACAAAAGTTCAGCTTGAGAAAAGGTGCCTTTAAATCAAGTAATGCATGTCTTTATATTTTTTTTACTTTCAAATGAGAATCAGCTGCTTGCTTCTCCCAAAGGTAGGCTCTGTGTGTAGTTTACAAATTTACATGCAAACAAGTAGTACCAAGAATCCTTCTGGAGAGACATAGCAATATCTCAAAGGTAAAACAGCTCTAAAGAAGCGTTTAAAGAATAATCAGGGAAAATGGATGTCATCTACCTGGACTGATGATAGATGTCCTTAGCCTTTGACACAGTCCCCAGAAACATCCTTCTTTCTAAATTGCGTGGACTGTTCAGGGGATAAGGATGGCACTTAGCTTGGGGCAATCCTCTCTATCAACACAGGCTGGGGAATGCAGGGATTTGAGAGCAGCCCTACAGGAGAGGACTTGGGTGTCCTAGCTGGTGAAAAGCTGAATACGAGCTTGGAAGTGTGTCCCTAGAAAGCCAAGGATAGCCCGGGCTGTATGAAAGGAACCATTGCCAGGAGACTGAAGGAAGTAGATAAGGGGAGGGCTTTTTGTCATTTATTGAAAAAGGTATAACTCAGTGTACCTTGTCTGTGATACACTGAAAAAGGTCATGTTTCTGTTCTGTAAATTGCTTGCTATTAGGCATCAACCATAGTTTTCTTCATCAGCAGAAAGGTTCTTTTCCACCTCTTTTCCCAGTGAAAAAAAACTAAGCCTGTTGAGCTAATGTGGCTGCCATCATGTGTACTTTTTGGTTATATACCTCTTAAAAATCTGAGACAGCCTTGGATGATCTTCCTGCCTATCACAAGGAGGAGCTGTGCATCTTTTGATTGCATTGATAGATGAGAGGTATGGAACAAGGTAGGAACTACCCTTTTGGTTGGCAGTGGCCATTATCTGGACTAGCAGTGTAAGGTCACCTTATGGTGATGATCCTGCTGGACTGAAATTTTCGCTGCCTTCCCTAGCTTCAGTTACTCTTGAGTTGTAGTCCAAGGATGCATCTGCAAACATTATCATTTTCTGTTTAATGTTGCTACTGTATTTCAGTTTTGGGCACTTCCCAAGGAAAAATCACAGGTTGTCATGAAAAACCATCAATGTGGTATGACTTTGCAGAACTCTTCACAGCTTTGGATTTTGGAACTCTTAGGGCAATTAAACCCTAATTTGTGAGAGGGGTAGGCTGGTCTGTGTTAACCATGAGCATGCAAACAGTGGTGATTTTGTGTAGAGTAGTTGACTTGCCACAAGTTCCTGCCGTCATCTCCTCTGCACTAACTTTCCATTTGCTCATGTTCCCATAACTGACCAAAATGGAATAATTTGGAGCAACTAATTTCTAGCAGCAGATTTGTTTATGGACCTCTCCCATACATAACATACACATGTGTGTATATATATAAATATATTTATTTAATGCTAAATTGTGAGGTTTAGAAATGTAGTCCAGATTACAGTTGGCAGTAAGCCCGGAGTAACTATCCTGAGACTCTTAAACAATGCTGTTAGTCACAGTAAATTTGTGGGGGATGGAGAGTGCAACTTTTGGCAGTTGACAAACTGATGTTTTCTCAGATGAATCCAAAATGGCTTTTTTTCCTAGCAAAAAAACCCCTACACTTCATTAGCCTGATCTTTCCCTGGCAGCTAATTACTATCTTTTGTATAGGACAGACATAAAAGGGGACAATTGGTATGCAGGTATGTTCTGGGGAAAGCAGACTGCCTGCAGGGAGGGAGAGAGATCTGAACCCCCACAGCAAAGCTGAAATACACAGAGAAAACATCTATATTCTTTTCTCCATTTCACCTGCACTGTAGGTGGGCAGTGTCTGCCCATCTATTGTTAAACGATGCCCATCTGTAGCTGCATGTTAGAATGAGCTATAGAAATTGGAGCTCGGGATTGCTCAGGCCTTGCTTCTAATTTCTGTTTGGCAATCTTGGAACTGCTCACAGTTTTAGTGATGAAAGCAGCACTTTGGTTAGCTTGGTAACTTTGGTTTTGGTAAAACTAGGTGAGTTGTGCTTATTTCTGACAGTTAACTGGGCTTCTTCCTCTTCTAGTGACAACCTCCCTCCCCTTTGTTACCATGCTTTATTGTCTAATCCTGTGGTTGTCTCTACAATTCCTGTAGTCTGTGGAACTCACTGTGGCGGTTTTAAAGAGTCAGAATTGCAGTCCAGTGGTCATAGTGATGTTACAGGCATCCTTTATAATTCCCTTACTTAATTATCCAAGCTTCAGAATTTAGAAGGCCTGGCACATCATCATAGTGCCAACCTCCAGGTACGCTATCTCAGGCTCGTCATAAGGACCTGAGGCCACATCTCAATTGTGTGTTACGTTGCTGCAGGGCACTGAAGAGGTCTTGGACTAAGTGTGTGCAGCCATGTCCTAGTCATCAGTCTGAAGTGCAAGGAATCTGCCTCTGTGTCTACATGACAGGCAGATTAAATGGCCTTTTATTCAAAATAAAGAATATGGGCATCCTTCCAAATAACTTGGATGACTGGACCATGGGGTCTTGTGAGTAAGCCTAGATGCCTATGCCTATGCTTAAAACACAGTGTAGCCTGAGCCACTGAGGCATGGCCACAACAACCCCATGCAGAACTACAGGCTGGGGTCAGAGTGGCTGGAGAGCTCCCAAACAGAGAGGGACCTGGGGGTGCTGATTGACAGCTGCCTGAACAGAGCCAGCAGTGTGCCCAGGTGGCCAAGAAGGCCAAGGACATCCTGGCCTGCATTAGGAATGGTGTGGCCAGCAGGAGCAGGAAGGTCATTGTGCCCCTGTACTCTGCATTGGTTAGGCCACAGCTCGAGTCCTGTGTCCAGTTCTGGGCCCCTCAGTTTAAGAAGGACATCGAGACGCTTGAACGTGTCCAGAGAAGGGCAACAAGGCTGGGGAGAGGCCTTGAGTACAAGCCCTATGAGGAGAGGCTGAGGGAGCTGGGGCTGTTTAGCCTGGAAAAGAGGAGGCTCAGGGGTGACTTCATTGCTCTCTACAACTACCTGAAAGGTGGTTGTTGCCAGGAAGGGTTGGCCTCCTCTCTAGCAACCAGCACCAGAGGACGCAGTCTCAAGCTGCGCCAGGGGAAGTTTAGGCTGGAGGTGAGGAGTAAGTTCTTCACCGAGAGTCATTCGCCATTGGAATGTGCTGCCTGGGGAGGTGGTGGAGTCACCGTCCCTGGAGGTGTTTAAGAGGGGACTGGATGTGGCACTTGGTGCCATGGTCTAGTAGTCATGAGGTGTTGGGTGACAGGGTGGACTTGATGACCTTTGAGGTCTTTTCCAACCTTGTTGATTCTGTGCTTCTGCTGGCACAGCTGATGTAAATGGCTGGAGCAGGGCACTGGTAAGATTGCTGCCACTTGAATGATGAGTCCGAAGAACACATCTCAGTGCGTTTCAGTGTTTCAGTAACACCTGCATGAAGACCAAGAGCTTTCCTTTTCTGACAGCGATACTAACATTTCTGTGGTATTCTAACATTTGTTTGGAAGATGGATTACTTCAGGAATGATGAGTTCTGTCCAGCTGGGCATTCAGATCAGCACTCTCTTTCAGGTCTGTGTAAAGACCCATCAGAAAGTTGAGGTTTATTGAAGCCATCAGTAATTCAGAATGGGCCCCACCTGTGTTGTCTTAGCCACATCATTTAGGTTAGTGCCTTCTGTGCCCAGTCAATACTTACCATTGGTAAATTCCTGACTCCTTACTCAACTGAAATTAATCACCTTTAACATAATGACTAACCTGTTCATTTGTCCCAGCAAAGCCTACTTAAAGAGTTTGAGGCTGAAGGGCCCTTTCACCAGAGCAGTACCTCATCCATCTTGGCATTTGTAACTAAGTATTAGTAAGTGCTGTAACAAAACTGCCACATGTTCAAGTAGAAACTGAGTGATAAACAGTAAAGAACTACAAGGAAGCATTTTCTAAGGATTTAAATGTGAATTAGGGCTGTGCTTGTAGTGAAACTACTTTTCATTTTTAAAGAAAGATGCATAGGTAAGTCCTGGTGTGCTTACAGTCTGGTATTGCAGTATCACAGTACATAAGAGGTTGGAAGGGACCTCCAGAGATCAAGTCCAACCCTCCTGCTAAAGCAGGATCACCTAGGGTAGTCTGCACAGGAATGCATCCAGGTGGGTTTTGCAAGTCTCCAGAGGAGACTCCACAACCTCTCTGGGCAGCCTGTTCCAGGGCTCCATCACCCTCACTGTAGAGATGTTTTTCCTCATGTTGAGGTGAAATCTATGTTCAAGCTTGAAGCTGTTGTTCTTTGTCTTATTTGTGCACACCACTGAAAAGAGCTTGGTCCCCTCCACTTGACACCCACCCCTCAGGTGTTGATAGACATTGATCAGATCCCCTCTGTCTTCTCAAGACTAAACAGCTGCAGGGATTTCAGTCTCTCTTCATAGGGAGATGTGGTAGTCAGTGAATTTGTCATGTGTTTGGCACTCTCTGAGCTGTAGCATTTTAGTACAAGAGTACTTTAAGTAGTTTTTCTTCTTTAGTGCATTCATCCTATCTATTTTGTGACAAAAGGAACAAATAATGGTTTAAGACTCATGTGCCTTTTTTACTGGAGGTGCAAAGCAAGCAAGTTAGACCAGAAAAATATGTCTGTTGCTAGCATCTGTCACAGCAAGCCCCACTCTCTGCTTAATGGGAATGTTAAATGGTGGAAACTAAACAGCTGTTGTCAGAAGGAAAATATTAAGGGAATCTTCCTGTCCTGCCCTGTTTCCATTAACTCTGCGTAAGGACAAAGTTTGCTTGCCCCAAAATGAGATATGTTTGAACGTGCACATTTAGGTATCTGTGTAAAACGTGGAGCATGTGTGCTGTTCGGCATTGTCCTGTGCACAGCCAGTTTTGAAGGTCATCTGAATCTTAATTCTTGTGTGCAAGGTGTTATTGAGATGAAAAGGAAAATGACCTAGGAGTTGGGGCTCAAAACCCTTGCTGAATGTGCCTGTCTTCCCAACCTGAAATGCATGGGGATTGACTGCTTCATATAGTTACAGAGCAGAGCCAAGATGCTGTATAATAAATAGTTTGGATTTACAAACACAGTGCTCTTTCTCCTCCTTCAGGTCATTCACTCACCTTTTGTGATGTTTTCTTCCCCTAATTATGTCACTGTCTTTATTTAAATCTTGATTTGTAATAATACAGCCACAGAATTAAAAAAACAACCATCTCAAACCCTGCAAAGCATAAGTGCTCTGACCCCTGGCTTCTCAGAAGGGACTTCTTAGATTCCAGGCATGGTATATGTTCTTCATTTTCCTGCATGGGCATGTCCCATTGCAGGCAGATTTTCTTCTTTTGTGTGAAGTGAGGAGCAGCATACTCCCTGGTGGCCAACCTGTCTTCTTAACCTGATGGAAGCTCTGAGGCAAACCTGATTGTCCTTATCAGTGCCTGCTGCAGCTCTTGCTGTGCTGTTAGCGTGGCTGAAGGGAGAGCAGGGCTTGCTGAGCTGCTGGACAGGGTGGGTTGGCTGCTGTGCCAGAGCAGCAGAGAAGGCAGGACAAGCCTGGCTGCTGGGATCAGCCAAGGCAGATCACTCCCAGCTGCCTGCTGGAGAGGCAAGTGTGAGAGGCAGTCAGTGTCATAGAATCATGGAATTGTTAGGGTTGGAAGGAACCTCAAGGATCATCTAGTTCCAAGCCCCCGGCCATGGGCAGGGACACCTCACACTACATCAGGTTGCTCAGAGCCACATCCAGCCTTGCCTTAAAAACCTCCAGGGATGAAGCTTCTACAGCCTCCCTGGGCAACCTCTTCCAGTGTCTCACCACCCACATAGTGAAGAATTTCTTCCTAACATCCAATCTGAATCTGCCCATTTCTAGTTTTGCTCGATTTCCCCCTAGCCCTATCACTACCTGACACCCTTTTCCTCCCTGCTGCGGTGTGAACTGGCAGCTGAAGTCTGACATTGACATTCTGTTGTCTAGAATTTCTTTGGGTTGTGGCTCTTGATGAAATACTGCAATACTGTTTGGGTTTGCAGCCTAGTGGCCCCCATTCAGCTTAACACAGGTTTGTCTGTTCTGCCTCAGCCCCCAGGCAGTCACATCTCAGGGAGGTGACCCTGCAGACCTGCGTTTCCGCAGTTACTGTGCTGGCAGAAGCCTTCTGGCAGTTCTGGCACAGGTTTCTGCTCTAGGTGCATTGCATAGTCAAAAGGCACTCTGTGTTTTGCTTTTTCATCTTCCTTAACCATGGCTGCCTTCTGTACACTGAAGGAAAGCTTAGGCTGCAGAGCTTATAAAACAAAAGGTAAATTTCACCCAGGTTTATGCTTTTACTGCTAAAATGTATTTTGGGGGGGGGGGGGGAGGAGAGTGTTTTCTGGTGGGTGTGACTTCAAAATACTTTATCCTTTTGATAGGATGATGACAACACTGTACCTTCTGCTCCTGATCCACCAAGTCTTCTCTTGCATGAACGGGGACCAGGCTTCTGCTTCGATTCCAGGTAAATTGTTACCTTGTATTGGTCTTTGGTGGAATGGGGAGATTGCTCTACAACTGCACTTCTTTACTGAAGGGTGGGAGGGGAGAAGAACAAAGAGGCGTTTCCAGTGAATGGCTGGTTAGCAGTTAACTATTGGAAAGTGTGCCCTTAGACTGGGCAGATTTGTGCTGCACCTTGTTTTGATGGAATGTGGACGATTTCTTTAGTAAATGAACGAATAACTTTTGTTTCCTTCCCCTCTATTTCCAGCCTAATTGTGAACCTAACTTAGGGCTTTTATAAAGTCTTATGTTTGCTAAGAGCAAACTGTTATGATCAGGGAGAGTGGTTTCCCATGAAACTGCTTGGCCATTAAGACGTTCAATAGATTTGCATTCAGTGCTAGCTGGAACGATGTCAAAATGGTGTCGTTTAAAATGCCAGGTTCTGTGGGAATTCCTGTGTACAACTGCCTTAACCCTACCCAGCACTTCCAGCAAAGACCTTTAAATTAACTGCATAGAGTCATAGAATGGTCTTAGGGCAGGAGGGACCTCTAAAGTCTGGCCTCCCCACAGTCAGCAAGGGACATCTCCAACTAGACCAGGCTGCCCAGGGCCTTGCTTAGATAAGAAGCCTGCTCAAACTGAGCTTTGCAGTCAAGTTGTTCACGTCAGTGGCGGCAGGACCCTGCTTGTGTATTCATTCTGTAGTAACAGATGAAATGTTTTCTTTTCTCTTTCTCTGTGCCTCCTGGTGAAGCTTTGATGTGCACAAGAAGTGCCCACTCTGCGATGTGATGTTTCCACCTAACTACGATCAGAGCAAGTTTGAGGAGCACGTGGAGAGCCACTGGAAGGTGTGCCCCATGTGCAGCGAGCAGTTCCCACCTGACTACGATCAGCAAGGCTTCGAGCGGCACGTTCAGACGCACTTTGACCAGAATGTATTAAATTTTGATTAAACACTTTGGGGTGTAGCTCAAGACCCTCCCACCTCTGAGCGGTCCACCTACAGAACAAAAGCAGTGCAGCTTCTCTGTAACCATGCAAACTTCTAATTCAAAGCTACTAATGTACTCATGGGAGCTGTTGTGGCCGTAAGCTGCTGCTGGGCTCTCTCCTCTCCCTATCTAACATCATACTGAAAATCCCACGAAACGCTCACTGTGTTGTGTGTGTAGCTATCAATTCCCTTACTTAGTGGAATTTGTAAGAACACAGGAATGACCTAGCCTCAGAAAAAATAGGAGCAGCTTCATGATGCTCTCCAGCTACATTAAAAGACCCCTCACCAAAACACCTGTGGTTTCCCTTGATAACCACGGCACGATTAAAAATGTAACAAATAGATGCTCCTCCTAGCAAATCTGTGCAGTTTTTCTTTCAGTAACAGTTAAATCAGAAAGTTCTGTTACTTGCCCTATTAAAGTATAGTTTTCTAGTACTTTTCTGAAGCATAGGTGCATGTAGGGTGATATTACATGCTTGCAACAAAAGGAATGGCAGATATTTCAGTTTTACATTCAGGCTGTTGGCCTTAAGAGATAACTCTACAGTTAAGAACATTATACCTCGGGGCAGTATTTTTGAGTTTGAAAGTGCTGTGCTTTAAATGCCTAAAAGTAATTGTTTTACTACATAAATAAGTAATTGTTATGTTGCAGTTGCATTCAGTAGAAAACATTGTTCTAACATTTTCACAGCAGTGACTTGTGTTCATTTTGGCTTAGGGCTCTTCAAACCTTCTGCGTTTTAGCTTACTTCACGTCTTTTTCTTTCCAGTAAGTAAAAATGTGTATATCTAAACGTTTTGTATTTACTTTAACTGTATTAAGTAAATTTGCTTTTCACTTGTTGTACAGTAGTCCTGTTGCATTAAAAGCAAAATCATCCATGGAGTCAGTGGGTCATTTTTTTCCCCCTGAGATAAAACAGAGTTTAGGATTTACATACTTGAGTAAATGATGTTTCAGCTTTGTATGACAAAGATGATGTTGCTCACAGCTATTTATGCTCGTTGAGAGAAACTTTAAGGTTTTGAGTAGTTTCTGTTTGCAGCTCTCTCATGAACATGTGCAATACCCTGGTCAGTGCAGGATTTATTAAAAGCTGTCTGATACAAATTGCAGCGTTGGACATGGTCCTGACTCCTCCTGGCAGGCTTGCTTACCATCTGCAACAGGAAGTTGTCATCCACACATTCCAGAAACTTCCTGGGCTGCCCCCTTTCTGCTGTGGTGTACTTCCAGCAGACATCTGGTAAGTTGTAGCCCCCGCCATGAGAACAAGGTCTAGGGAATGTGAGACATCTCCAAGTTGTTGAAAGAACATGTCATCAGTGTCTTTATCCTGGTTGAGTGGTCTGTAGCAAACTCCCCCACTATATCAGCCTTGTTGGTCTTCTCCTTTATCCTTATCCATAGACATTCCACTCCTTAACAATGCTGCTCCTCCACTTCTCTTTCCTTGCCTGTCCCTTCTTAAGAGCCTGTAACCATCCATTGCACCACTTCAACTGTGCAAGTCACCCCACCACCTTTCTGTGATGGCAATGCTATCGTGGGTCCCTTGGTGTACAGTAGTTTCTAATTCTGTGCATTGGTCTATAAGCATTTCAGAGAGGGATTTAAGCCATTAGTTTTCCCTCTTGCCCCAGCCACTTCCCAGGTTACTGTCCTGTGTTTGAGCCCTGTGTTTTTATTGTTGCATCTACCACCACCATTACCCACCTCACGTGGGACAGCAGGTTGAAGGCTGTCCTTAGGCTCCTCTCTAGTGAGTTTTGTTTCCTTCCCCTTTCAAGCCTAAAGTTGGCCATGCCAACTCCTGTGCAAGGATTCTTTTCCCCCCTTAAAGAAAGGTATACTCCATCTGCCACCAGCAGACCAGGTGCTGTATAAACATCCCCATGATCAAAGAACCCAAAATCCCACTGGTGGCACCAGTCTCTGAGCCTTGTGTCCATTGTCTTGTGTGTCTTAGACTCTTCTAAGTGTAAACTTCAAGAATATTTTGTCTTCTTCCCCCCCTAGCCTAACTGAACAGCATAAGAGAACAGCTACAGCAGGCTTTAAAGCCTCAGGCTGGTATCCACACAGGCAGGAGAACCTCAAAACCAGGGAGTTCTCCTAGCTGCATGTAGGGACAGTGCAGTTTTGTGCGTTCATGGTGTAGTGCTCCAGCTGCTCCAGTTGTTTACTGTGTGGAGTTTGATGATGGCGAAGTAAAATACACAAACAAAACTATATACAGGCCAAGAACTTAACTCTTCAGGTTAGTAACAAGTTCAGAGCAGCCTGGTTAGGTCAGAGGCAGTTTATTTTAAATGTGATTTGATTTACATTTATAAGCAGCTTTCTTGACAGGAATTCTTTAAGTCGTCTTCAGTTCTAAAACAAACCTCTGTCACTTTCAAACTTAAAGTACTTTGTCCCCAACAAAACATATGAAAATATAATTTAAAGCACACTTTTCACAGACACAGTACAATACATTCACTATACACAGTATAACAAAATAGTCCCATCTTTACCTGTTGAATAATACTGTCACAATGAATAGGTAAATAGAAACTGGAGTTTCGCTTTTATAGTTGAAAGGAATTTACATGCAACAATGACATTTTACGACTGTTTAGCTGTTGAATGAACTTACCCAGCCTGTGGTTTAGTTTCTTGCACTAGGAGCAGAGCCAGAATGGATCTGTTGGCCAGATCTGTCGCCAAAACTGCAGAAGGTGGGAAGTGGCCACCCGGGGCCCTGCGTGTACCAGCAGGTCTCATGTCTGGATCATCCTTTAAACCTGGCTGATGGCACTGCGCAGTGCAAGTGCTGTCACCTCTCTAGGATTTGAAACACTGATTCCTTCAAAATGCTTCCATATTAGGATGATTCCCAAGTGTTTTAATGAGGCTTCTACTCTGCTGGAGAGTAGCTAATTGTCATCCTTACAAAGTTTTTGTTAAAGCTTTAGGGGAAAAAAAAAAAAAAAAATAGAGGAAAGCTCAGTCCTCAGCTTTCTTTTGCACTTAACAGGAACTAAGCAAAGGCGATGACTGTGTTCAACATGGTGAGTTCCTCCCTAACCCTCACTGTAAGAATTGGTTTGGGGCTGGGGCAGGGCGAGGGGTGCCTGAGTCCACCCCTGGCCAGCTGAACTCCAAGAATAGCACTTGTGAGAGAAGAATGCTCAAGGCAGGATGGCAAGCAACAAATGTTCAGGTATGGTCCAGACACGAAGCGCTCTCATGTTGGCTTTTGTTTTAAAAGTCAGTCTCTGACCACCTGCTGCAAGAAGCACTTAATCTTCAGTAAGGCTCATATGTCATGGTTCAGCAAAAGTAATCGTAAAGCTAAACAGACACTTCCAAATGGAATGCGGTGACCTACAATGAGAAGCAAAAAAAGAAACACAACAACAACAACCAAAAAAAAAAAAAAAAAAAAAAAGGCACAAAGCAAAAAAAAATAATCTCCAACTACCTCCAATGAACGTGAGGGAGAGGCAGTAGAAACTCCCTTAGCACAAATAATGGACCTCCTCTTAATTTTTATTTGCAACCACAGGCACATGGCTCCTACGGCAGTTGCAAGGATTGGCAACACATAAAAACATTAAATCTGTTGGCAATAGAGAACTACAAAGTGCTTTAAAAACTTCATCCGAGATGAAGGTAATGGTTTCTCTCACACACACATAAATTTGCACTTAAGTATTTCCAAGTGTCTTTCCTAAGAGATAGTTCATGGGGGGGTGGGGTGGGGGGGTTAAACATTTAGTTGGGACTGGGTGGGATGTTGGTCCTCAAAAGTCTGCTTGGGCGTGACCAGAATACGACCTCTTGCTGCAAAAGAAACCGGCAGTAATTTCTAACGCTGAAGTGATTGTTTACTGATACGAAGGGCAACATTGTCAGCATTTCAAGAGGGAGGGAGGAGGGGGGGAAAACCAAACAAACCCAAAAACCAAAAAAAAGAGGGGGGGGAAAAACAAACCCCAAAAAACCCCAAACATAAAGATTTTGCAAGAGAATATAAAATACAGCAAGCACACCTCTTTTTTTTTTTTTTTATCCTTTTAACGTATGTTATTTAAGTATGAAAATATTTTTAGCATATTATGTTAAACATTCTTTTTTTTTTTTTTTTCTTATTTATATTTCCATTACCTAAAAGACTTGCTACTCCACTGATAACTCCGTTATGTAAGGCATGTTAACTATCCTTGGACGAGGGTGGGATCGTTTTGGTTTCGCACACAACATTGACAGATGCGTTGAAAGTCTTCATCATCGCGTTACACTCTCGGAAGGGTGTCAGTGCCAAGCTCTCCTCCTCCTCCGGCCCCCTCTCTCTTTCTCTCTCTTCAGGACAACTCAATCTGTGATGCTGCCCCCCACCCCCTTTCCCCCTTCCCCCCCCCCCCCCCCCCCCCCCAGGGCTTTTTTGTTTTGTCTTGGAGAAAAAAAACACAAGTGTTCTGAAGAACCCCTAGCTTGTATAGCACCTTATCTCAAAGTAATGAAAATGGGTACGATGATTACATGTGCAAATGTACAAAATCATTACCTCTACAAAGATACATCATTCCAAAATTACAGAAAAATCTTAAAGCATGCATTTTAACTCCTGTTGTTTTCTTGTTTTCTTCCTTTTGTTTCGAAAGCAAAGGGGTGCTGAGTGCTTCCCCCTGCAGAGAAAAAGAACAAAAAAAGAAAGAAAAACCCAGAACAAAACAAAAGGTGGCTGTTCTCAAAATCAGCAACTGCTGGTGAGGATTTCTTGGCACATTTGTGACCAGCATGTTTATTGCTGCATCTTCCTGATAATCTCAGCAGACACGGGGGTGGAAATTGATTGTGTGGTGCCGCAGGCCCTGAGCTGTCTTGTAACTCTTTCCACAGCGACACTTGAAGGGTTTGCGTACGCGGATCTGCGTCCTGTGGCCGTTCTTGGCGTGGTACTTGATGCCGTTCACATTCTGTCAGGGAGAGAGCAAAGGGTTAGTGCTCAGGTGCTCTGGTCATAGCTTCCGGTGAAGAGCTGAAAACAGCTTGAAGGGTATGGGCAAACAACAGAAGCTGCTGGGGGCTCCGCAAACGGTGAGTGCTGAGAGGATGGAGCCAGGCTCTGCTTGGTGGTGCCCAATGACAGCACAAGGGGCAGCGGGTGGAAGTTGAGGCATAGTTAGTTTCATGTAAATAGGAGGAAAAATTCTTTCCCTGTGAGGGTGACAGAGCACTGGAACAGGCTGCCCAGGGGGTTGTGGAGTCTCCCTCTCCGGAGATATTCAAAACTTCCTTGGGTGTGTTCCTGTGTGATCCTGCTCTGGCAGGGGGGTTGGACTAGATGATCTTTTGAGGTCCCTTCCAGCCCCTGAAATTCTGTGCTCCTGTGATCTCTTGTGCTTCCAAGATATGAGGTGGGACAAGTTGTAATGTATGGAACAAACCTACCTGGGCAATGCTGATTTGTATCTCCCAACATGTGGCAGTTCCCAAAAAGCACCATTTAATGGGCTCACACATGGATGCTCTTTGCTGCCTGACATTTTTCCATCTAGTGTTCACAGATTTTAGTCAGAGGCTCATTTACAAGCAAACAAAGAATTGGCACGAGGTCTGGAGTCACAACAAACCAAAGCTTCCTCAAAAACCAAAGCTCCCCCCGTGGCGTGCCTGTTCCTCTTTGTGTCATTGTTTCTAGAGATGTCTTTAGGGACCAGCAAATTCTGATCGTTTACACATTGTCTCCAAAAAATTAACTGCAGGGAATGCTTAACTCCAAGAGTGAAAGAGAATCCAGAGAAACCCTCTTGCAAACAGCCATTGTTAATCTACAGCTCATACTCGACGGCTGATCCCCACTCCAGTTTGGAGAGAAAGAATGAAAAGCAAGCACCACCTCACACCCTTACACTGGCACTGCCAGGAAATGGGCAACTCTTTTGCTAGGTGAAGGAAGAGCTTTACCAAACCTAAGCCAAACCCCCACCCCTGTCCTCCTTTTCATGTGTTTCTGGCAAAAAGGGAAGAAGCTGTTGTTGGCACAGCTGCTGTGATAGAATTTAGAATAGAATTAGAATAGAATTAACCAGGCTGGAAAAGACCTTTGAGATTGAGTCCAACCTATCACCCAACACTATCTAATCAAGTAAACCATGACACCAAGCATCCCATCCAGTCTCTTCCTAAACACCTCCAGTGAGGGTGACTCCACCACCTCCATGGGCAGCACATTCCAATGGCCAATCACTCTTTCCGTGAAGAACTGATGCTGCCTAATGTTGAATTTGCCTTACTGGAGTCTCTCTTACCTGCTTCCACTACCAGAGCCTGGATGTTTGATAAATAAAGGCAAACTGCCTTTCCTTAGAGATTCTCCTAGGAAGAAACCAAAGAAGATGCCAAGGCAGTTCATGGCAAACAGATCCAGCTCCAAGGCCTTCTAAAGTTTCCAGATACACCTCCCAAGAGATTAAACAATAAATATATTAAAACTAATAGCTACAATCAATTAACAGCCTGAATATTAATTAGTTTCAGGGATTTTGTCTTTGCTGAGCCACTGCCTGGAGTTAACACATAACAAGTCCCTCTGACTCTTTAAGCAACAAGTGCAGTTAAATCAATGTGCAGGTTACAGTCAGTGGAAGCTCCAGCATGGAAATCACAGGAATGAGACAAGTTAGACAACTTCTAACAAAGAGGAAAAAGAAAAAGCCTTCAGTAACCAGAACAGAGCTACAACTCCTGAAACCTCAGAAGCCTCTATCTACATCAGAAAGCAACCCCCAGAAAGCTTAACACCTCCAGTACCATCCCTCCTGCCCACCCTTTCCATGCTCCTCCCCTACCTCCCAATCCAACTTAGAATTCTGAGTAATCCTGCTCCTGAGAGAGACAGTCCCCTTGCTCCGGCTCCTGAGAGAAACGGTCCCTTGCGTGCTGCCCTTCACTGCCCTGCTCTAACCACAGCTCCCAAAAGCAAACAGGAAGCATAAGGAATTTACAGCTCCTTTGGGGAAATAGGGAGAAGTGCAATGAGAAGAGAAACCACCCAGTTTCCCACCCAGTGGCAGTGTTCTCACAAGACAGGGTGCTGGTCCCTCCTTATCAGAGGTTACCTGTGCCATGGCAGCAGGGTCTTTTTCGTCTTTAAGTAGAAACAGTCCTTGGATTTCAGTTGCAGGTGAGCATGGCACTGTCCCTGTCAGAACTCTAATGCCCAGGGTAGTCTGTACCACTGTTTTAGGGCAGCCTGAGTGTCTGGAAAGGCTGATTTCAGAAATCTAGAAAGAAAAACTTAGCCTAAAATATCCACCCTGGAAAAGAGTATGGTGCAAGGCTGCAAGCAACTGCTCTGCCCCCAAAGTCACGCTTCTCTTTTCTAGTGCATCCAGGCACTGAATCCTGGCTTGAAGTTGTGAATCCACCCCTTAAATGATCCTTTACACCCTTAAAAAGTACTGGATGACTCCTGCACAGCTACCAGCTGAGCTGTGGGAGATGCTAACCTTCAGTCTCCAGTTCAGAGCAGACACACCAACACAAGACCTTGGTGCAGGTTACTTCTGGGTGAAGAGCACTCAGAGGAGGCAGAAATTCTGTACCACCAAGACAGATGAGCACATCAAAGCTACAAATTGTCCTCAGAAGTAGCCAAGTGAATTCCCTGAATCATAGAATTGTTAGGGTTGGAAGGGACCTCAAGGATCATCCAGTTCTAATCCCCCTGCCATGGGCAGGGACACCTCACATTAGATCAGGTTGCCCAGAGCCATATCCTGGTCTTAAAGACCTCCAGGGATGAGGCTTCCACCACCTCCCTGGGCAACCTGTTCCAGTGTCTTGCCACCCTCAGAGTGAAGAACTTCTTCCTAACATCCAATCTGAATCTACTAATTTCTATTTTTTTTTTCCATTACCCCTCGTCCTATCACTACCTGACACCCTAAAAAGTCCCTCTCGAGCTGTCTTGTAGCCCCCCTTCAGATATGGGAAGGCCACAATAAGGTCTCCTCAGAGCCTTCTCTTCTTCAGACTGAGTAGCCCCAACTCTGAGGCAGCTTCTAGGTGGTTTTGCACACAGTTGTAACCTGCAGCACCCACAGGACCACTGGGGGGCAGGGGCAGGGAGATGACATGACACTGTCCTGAGGCATCTGTCAACATCTAAGTTAATGACCTGCACCTCCAAAGAAGAGAAAATCCGGGGGTGATTTTCTCAACTTCTGCTACTGCGGTGACATTTTAAAACCAGAGCTCTCTCCAAACCTTGTATGCAGTTTGGAAGCCACAGAAACGTGCTTAGGCTTTTATTTTTTTGTAAGAAATCAAGATGCTTTAGGACTGCTATCAACTGCTACAGGTGCCATAAAGTGGCAATCACACATATCCTCACTGCTCCATGCCAATGATACTCTTTCCTGGAGGTAGTGTGACATGAAACCTGCAGGATCACACAGGATGGTAGGGGTTGGAAGGGACCTATAGAGATCATTGAATCCAACCACCCTGCCAGAGCAGGACCATAGAACCTAGCACAGGTCACACGGGAATGGATCCAGACGGGTCTGGAAAGTCTCCAGAGAAACCTCCCACAACTTCTCCGGGAAGCATGTTCCAGTGCTCTATGACCCTCACAGTAAGGAAGTTCTTCCTCCTGTTGAGGTGGAACCTCCTGTGTTATAGTTTCTCTCCATTGCCCCTTGTCCTATCACAGGGTGCAGTTCAGCAGAGCCTGTCCCCTCCCTCTTGACACTCAGCCCTCAGCTATCTATAAACATTTATTAAATCCCCTGCCCTGTGCTCCTGTCCAAAAGAAACCCCTACCTAGAACTACAGCCCCTCTTGGGCGCTTTTCCTGCTGCTGCAATGTAAACACTTTGCTGTCTGTCTGGGCCGAGTTTGCTGAGGTATGGCAATCTCACTACCAAACTCATACATCACTTTTATTGCTCTGGTTACTGAGGTTGCTCATTATTTACTCACACAAATGATTGAGGAAGAAGATGGCAGTGTAGAAGGGCACTCTTAAAACCTTAAACAGGAGGAAACAATTATTAACCTGGGACCAGATCAGGGGGAGATATGGAAGTTCAGACTGGCACTACCTGGTTTGCATGGACACAAGGGCGCTTGCTGGGCAGGGCCCCTTGCATGGGAGTACTCACGAAGCCACTACACTGCAGACAGATTGCCACCCCTTCAGGTAACAAGAGTGACACCAAGGATGGTTTGGGAGGTTTTCTTGTTTCAACCTCAACATAAATAAATGTTTGTCTGTCTCCTGGCTGTCCCTTCCGAAGGCTTTCTCTGTGACTCCAGTTTTTCCTGCCCAACTTGCAAGCTCTGGCTTGCTCCTTTCTTCCAAGTAAATTCCCTTCTTTTCCTCTCTCACTTCAATATTCTCCCTCCCTAAGCTCTGCTGACTCTCAGAGAAAGTCTTTCTTTCTTAGATCAGCCTTCTCAGTGCTAGGACCTTTCTCCCATTGCCTGCCAGAAAGACAAGCCTTGGCATTCTTGAAAGGTGCCACTTCTCCTTCCCAAGGCCAAGAGGCAGTCATGCAGACAAGCAACATTTTGTATGCATGGAAATTAGTTATTTATTATTCTATGTGTAGATACTATAGAAACTCCTGCAAGTGGTCTAGGGGTTTTCTGCTGTGGCCAGCAGGTCAAGGGAGGTGATTCTCCCCCTCTATTCAGCTCTGGTGAGACCCCACCTGGAGTACTGCATCCAGTTCTGGAGTCCCTGTCACAGGAGGGATATGGATGTGCTGGAAGGTGTCCAGAGAAGGGCCATGAGGATGATCAGAGGGCTGGAGCACCTCTCCTACGAGGACAGACTGAAGGAGTTGGGGCTGTTCAGTCTGGAGAAGAGAAGGTTCAGAGGTGACCTAATTGTGGCCTTCCAGTATCTGAAGGGGGCCTACAGGAAGGCTGGGGAGGGACTTCTCAGGATCTCAGGTAGTGATAGGACTAGGGGGAATGGAATGAAGCTGGAGGTGGGGAGATTCAGGCTAGATGTGAGGAAGAAGTTCTTCCCCATGAGAGTGGTGAAGCCCTGGAATGGGTTATCCAGGGAAGTGGTTGAGGCCCCGTCCCTGGAGGTGCTTAAGACCAGGCTGGATGAGGCTCTGGCCAGCCTGATCTAGTGTAGGGTGTCCCTGCCCATGGCAGGGGGGTTGGAACTAGATGATCCTTGTGGTCCCTTCCAACCCTGACTGATACTATGATACTATTATTTGGTGGGGGTGGGAGAAGGTTCTATCTATTTATCTATCATGTATCAAACTGAATTTTGCTCTTTGGAGGTTGCCTGAAGAAGTTTATCTACATCCTACACACATTTTGAATGTCCTTCTCCAGAGTTAGAGAACAAATAACTGGCACACACACATGGTGTTGAATAAAATGAAAACTAACTGGCACCTGCACAAAGCCACACTTCAGCTCCTACCGGTGGCATCTTGCAAAGCACATGAACTACTCACCACCCACACACTTCTGGATGTTGAAATATGGATGTACATCTGAAATCTAGTCAGGGGGCTCCACAGAAACAAGGCTAAGATCTCTGGGTTCCTTTGAACCATACAGATGATTTTGTAAAAATCAAATGTAAGGCACCATGTACGCCAAGAAGAAAAACAATATGTAAAAATGGCAGACTATAAAATACTGGTAAATTGTCACCTAGATCAGTAACTATAACAAGAGAAGAAGAAAGCAAGATTTAGAAATTAGTTCAGGGGCTTGTGTTTTAAGCATCTAGAAGTCAGTGTGCCCCAGGTTAATTTAGCTGTTTCTGACTGTCCAACAAACAAATGTACATATAAACACCCACCCCCTGCCACCCCTGTTTCTCATTTCTTCAGACTCTTCAGCTCCTCAACAACATCTCTGCCATGCTATATAGAGTACCAAATAGGCATTACAAGCAAGCAATTTTATTTCTTAAGAAAATAAAACAACTGAATGTTTATGACTCATTCCTACTGCACTGCCTATGGGAAAGCACCAAGAGATAGATGCTGGGCAGGAGGCCAGTAGGGTCTTCTGATACTCATCATGTATAAACACGTTCTCATTGCAGTTTCCATTGTCTGCCCCAGCCCATTCCTTAGGAGTATTTGTTGTACTCATTCTTGTCCTATTTACCTTTCCATAATGACTTTTCAGTGCAGAGGCCATTTTTTATCCTTGCACGTTGTTTGTAAAAAGGAGACCCATCCCTAACTGGGTCCTTTAAGCAGTGCTGTAAGACAAATAACACAGCTAAAAATAACGCTCCTGCTTCTCAAATGTACGTCACCTAGGGCCAGACAAAAGAAAATTGTGTATATCCTTTCCTCCTCACTCCCCAGAGGAATGCATCCTTTCTCAGCCGTAAAGTGAGCCTGGCAATTACTGTATGTGCATGCCCCTGTTCCTGTTTGGAGCGCTATAATTGTTTTACAGCCCTGACTGTGATTATCCAGTACCCACCAGAAAATCCTAGTGCTTTGATCACAAGACTCCCTACCCAGACTCCACAAATAATTCATCAGAGGAGGGGGTTAAGCAGAAGGAAAATGAAGAGGAAACAAGAAACACAACAGACATGAAGCTAAAAGGAAGGAAACAAAGATAAAAATGTAAAAAGAAGAAATTAGGCTGAGAAGAAAAAAGGGAGGAAACAGAGCTCCCAGAAAAGAGAGATGAGGTGAGGCAGAGTTGAAGGAAATACATTTTCCTATCAGGTCTAAACAGAGGTGAGTCTCTTAGGAAAATAGGGTAGGTTTTATTTGCTGCTGCTCTCTGTCAGCCTCTCACAGGGTCGTTAATTTGTTCCCTGTCCAACTGTTCTAACATTAATGGTGTACAAGATACCCCTTAGACAGTCCTCACGCATTTGAGATGAAGGTAGTGAGATAGCAGAAGCCAGCAGAAACAGCTTGCTTATTTGGGCAATAAAAAAACCAGAGGGCTGGCAGTCAAACAGAGAACAGACAGGATATAGCAAATTACAGGGTTCTCCTTCTAGCCTTTGCCCATTAAGGGAATGTTTTCTGCAATGCATAGATGCCCTGTGGGCACAGTGACTTCTAACAATCACCATGGCTTGTTTGCTTCCTGAGCTAGGGATTTGGGTTTTATACTACACCCTTCATCTGGCACAGCTTCTACCACATGGAAAAGAAAAAGAAAAGAGTATTACTCTTGATTAATAGGGGATATCTGCAAAGTAGTTATTGCAAAGTGTCTGAACACATCTTTCCCTTTGCCCTGGAGATGGTGTTCACTTTTTCCTGTAACTGAAGTGAATAACCATTACATAGCTAAGGCTAATCTCTGACAAACAAAACAAAACAAAACAGAGACAAAAAAAAAAAAAAAGGACTTGCATGTCACTAAGAGCACACTGCTTTCTTGCTCAAGTATTAGCTGGTCTGCACAGGAATCCCACTCTTGCCATTCGCTGCCATGGGACCTGCCACCATCCAGCACAGCTGCACTGTCACTGAAACCTGTGTCTGTGCACTGCATGGTTTCCTGCACAGCTTATTCATTCCTGTCACAACCATTTTACCTCAACTGTTACTGCTCTTCCTATATTTTTCTTTCATATTTCTGTTCTTGTTTAAAGTTCCCAGTTTTGGGTTATTTAAAGGAGAAGCCATAAAATAAGGCTAGTGTAAAAACCAGCCCAAGCACCACTGTTTTTAATAGGGTATAGATGAGTGGTTGGATTTTCCAATACTTCCTGCACAGAAGATGATTTACAGGAAGTGTGCCAACATGCTGTATCTGTTCCCAAAAGTCAGCATCTGGAATACCATACTGAAGCCCAAGCTGTTCAACACAATTTCATCTATCTCCTCTCTGGTTCACATGAAGCAATAGCTTCTGTCTATGTGG
Source organism: Picus viridis (assembly GCA_033816785.1). Classification (NCBI taxonomy): domain Eukaryota; kingdom Metazoa; phylum Chordata; class Aves; order Piciformes; family Picidae; genus Picus; species Picus viridis. The sequence goes on along the minus strand of CM066574.1, from coordinate 7,616,771 downwards.
GCTGCCGCTCCTGTCCTCACATCACTAAGGCATGCTCTATACCAGCCAGCTCAAGGTTCAAAGTTCAAGTCACTTCACACTCACTGTCAGGTAAAAATTTCTCATAATGGAGAATAATTTCAAAAGGATGGTGGGTGGGGGTGGGATTGCTTTCCAGCATGCAATGCAGGGGGATGCAAGCCCTGCACTTGGGAGCCAGACACAACAACTGCTGTGGAAACAAGTCACAGGGACTGGGACCCAGGACAGAATGATACCAGAATTTCTCAGAGGCCTTCCTGAGGTGACCTCTGACTTGCAAAATGTTAGCTATCACTTGTGCCAGGAGAAGTAGGAAAGACTGTGCCTGGGCACAGTCTTAACAAAGAAGAGGCAGTATCTCTAGCAGAAAGTATTAATTCTAGCACTACTGGGAAGTAGGTGGGTTTTTTAGTGCCTCTGAAAGAGACTTGAGAGATGATTTTGCTGGCAGTGCCTCCTGAATTATGCAGTTAATTTGTCTACATAACAGAAGGTTTGTTAAAGTGTGTGAAGCAAAGGACTCCCTACATGGAATCCCTCTTAACAGACAGTATCACAGTATTACCAAGGTTGGAAGAGACCTCGAAGATCATTGAGTCCAACCTGTAACCACAAACCTCACGACTAGACCATGGCACCAAGTGCCACATCCAGTCCCCTCTTGAACGCTTCCAGGGACGGCGACTCAACCACCTCCCCGGGCAGCCCATTCCAGTGACGAATCACTCTCTCGGTGAAGAACTTTCTCCTCACCTCGAGCCTAAACTTCCCCTGTTGCAGCTTGAGACTGTGCCCCTTGTTCTGGTGCTGGTTGCTAGGGAGAAGAGGCCAACCCCTTCCTGGCTACAACCACCTTTCAGGTAGTTGTAGAGAGCAATGAGGTTGCCCCTGAGCCTCCTCTTCTCCAGGCTAAACAACCCCAGCTCCCTCAGCCTCTCCTCATAGGGCTTGTGCTCAAGGCAGCGATGCAAAAGGCAACATCCATTGTACAACCAGCAATTTGGTTGTGCTTGAGATGAAACCAGTGAATAAAATATGAACACTGCTAAAATGCCACAAAAATAAATGTGAAAAGTCTATTAAATGAAAAAGGTACAAATTATTTTAAAGGCTTCCCCCATCATTACACCAGCAGAAAACAAGCTAAGTCTACACTACTGCTTACCTTATATCTTTTTTTACATCCAGGAACAGGACAGGCAAAAGGCTTCTCATCCCCTCCATTCATGCACATTGAACTAAGGATAGCTTCAGAGCTGATAGCACTTTCTGTAGTCCAGGACTCATCACTGTCTGATTCTTCATAGTCTACTTCCTCCTCATCATATTCACTACCTAAGGAAAGCAGGGTAGTGAGGTAAAGTAAGAATGAATAAAAGCACAGCAAGATAACATATTCTGTATTTATTACATCAGTTACAGTGACTTGTAATTTCCCCACTCCTGTCTTTGCTGGAGCACAGTTAGTTTTTATTTTATAAACCTATCTTTCTTACAGTTATTTATTCCTTCATAAAGACACCAGTGGTTCTTGTTCTAATAAGCAGACAGGCATTATTAAAAAATATATATATATATTCATAAACAGTTAACTGCATGACACAGAAAGTTCAAAGGACTGATTTTTAGAATGCAGTTTCATTACTCCTCCAACACCAGGATCTTTCCATCTTTCCCAGTGCCCAAACAGAAAATGTGGCTTCCCCCTGTCCCTGCAATTAAAGCTAATTTTAAGGCTTTTCTTTATGCAACACAATGCTGAAGAGTGTAATTCTGCAGATCATAAACAGTGTAAAATAATATGTTGACAAGTCCTAATGCATTTACTAGCCCTTTGGAATTAATAGGAATTATAACACAACATTAATAAGAATTATATTGTAGCAATTATAGTTGAGAAATCCATTCCCTCAGGTGTGGGCATAAATTGCATTGTGTGGCTGCCCCGAACAGGCTGCATTATGTTCCAGATATGCTATGACAGCCATTCGAGCAGCTGGTGCTGAGTTTATTTATTATATTTTAATTGCAGTAACTATTAATGAAATCCTCTGAAGAAGTTAAATGTGAAACAAGAGAAATTAGGAAAGCAGAATTCCAACTATAAAAGTACAGTTAAAATAAAATAAATAAAATAAGCAGGGGAGGGAAGAGCCCCAGCTGATTAAAAAGAAAATATATGCACAGAGGGAGAGAGAGGGAAAGCCGAGGCAAACTTCTGTGGTGTCAGCAGGAGGTGGTGCTGTGTTTCCCCTCCCCTTTATTCTTTCCCTTTCCCAGCTCTGCTGAATTTTACCCTTTCTGCTGAAAGCCGATTTGGCTCCGAGTGCTGGAATAGCTCCCGTCGCTGCAGCCGGCGCTGTGACAACCGCATGTTTGTTTCCCCCATGCCCTCTCAGCGCACGCCTCCGAGCAGCTCCACACGCCGAGAAACAAATGCAGACGGGTGCCTCACAGAAACATCCCAGCTTCGCAGTGAAAACCCCGCGTTGCAATGTGCAGTGAGATCTTGGGTTTGGCGTTTCTTGCTTCTAGTGAAGCTATATACACACACCTATCGTCTCGGATTGTGCCCTTCAGGTTTGCCCTCCACTAGTGCTCTCCCTCCGGCTCCGCAACTCGCCAGCACCGAGTCAAATGGACGTCAGCTGGCAGCTGCGAGTACTCAGGACTCCCGAACTTTAATCAGACGTTGCAAGTTCGCTTACAGATGTCAGGCTATCTGCGTTTCTTTCCTGTGGTTTTCATCCACACAGGGTGGTGTGCAGATGAGGGAAGATGGATGGGTTCCCACCATCAACAACTGTTGACATGAGCGCACGCACACATGCGCTGCTGCACATCTGGAAAGCTCTGCCCTCCTGACTGTGACTCCTTATCCCACACCGAATCAGTGAAAGCCAAAGAAAGCATAATTGACCTCTGAAAGTATTTCTGACCTCTAGGAACAGTTAACCTAAAATGAAGCTAAGAATTATAGTTTAATTAACTAATAAAAAAATGAAGGCAAAACCACAACTCTGCCTCAACGATTTCCTGCCCTTGATTGTATCTTGATGGAAAAAATTCCTCAAGCTGTTCCTTCCAAACTTTTCAGCTCAGTGGGGTTTTCTAAGCAAAAGCAACAGAAAACCCCATTGTAAATACATTAATTCACTCCTAGGATGAGAAAACAACCAACGTTTCCAAACACTGACACCACCTATTTCTGCCATTATAATCCCTGCCTTGTAAGCCCTTGTAAGAACAAGCAATTTCTTCCTAAACAGGATTTTGTCCTCCCAAAGAAAACATCATTTGAGACTGTAAGGCATCTACTAAGCATATCGCTGCTTGTAGCGATAACAAGGACCATGCTTTTACACAACAACAGTCAGTGCTCCATAAAACCGAATATGCAATATGGTATATAAGGGAAAAGATACACAGAACAGTGGGGAGAAGTAGAAATCATTGCAATTATGCATTTCCTTAGGTTTTCCTGTATTTTCAGGGCATCCTTTTCATTTTTATAGTAACTTTGTGCGCTAGACTCAATCCTGTAACAACTTTTGCCTGTGCTTCACTTGTAGGTAGACTTGAGAAGGGAAGACAAGAGAAATCAAAATGCGTGCAAAAGCATCTGAGAGGTCAGATCATCCTTACAGATTTCTTTTGATTAGCTTAACTGCATGAAAATGCAAGACTTAGTCTAGTACTGTGAAAAGGGTTGCTTAAACAGTACAAGCAAATGCTTTTAAAAATAGCCTTGTCACCATGGATGAGGTTTTTCAGGTAGAAATGACCACACAAATGCATTCTTTCTTCTTGCATAAACCAGTAATACCAACAGCGCCAAGCACCTGAGCGGCACAGCTCTCCATACAAAGCTGGAACTGGAGGCTGGAACTGCTGTTACAGATCTGTCCTACTGAACTCAATTGCTGGTACTGTCTTTAAAAGTAAAAGAAGGTAAATTAAACCCCAAAAATGTATTTAAGAAGGTCCTGGTTTAAAGAAAATGCAAAAAACCTCAGAGTCTTGGAAAAAAACCCCCTCATTAGCAATACAAATTTATCCTTTAAATAATGATGTTTTTTCAGTTGACATAGAAAAACAAGACTGCTTTAGTCAGGCTTTTAACTGATTCCACCTCAGAATTTAATTTCCTCAGTTGTCAGTGTCTAAGAGTTGCAACCCATGTGGTGCCTCACTGATTGCGTGCAACACATCAGAGGAGAGGTGGGGGGAAGAGGAAAAACAAAAAGCACAAGGCAGAGGTTGGCGCTGCCATAATTAAACGGCCCCTAGATGAGGCATTTTAATTAAGCACTCTAAGGCTGAGGACGGTGGCTTTGCAAAGCTGTTCCCACGCCAGGCAGGAGTCTGTGGCTCTCAGCTATCCGTCAGGTGTACAAGCTGCAACCCGAGCCGTGGGCTGCTGCTGGCTCCTCAAGCAGCATGCCAGGGTACCAGCGGTGCACGGCAGGGGAAGGACACAGCACTGCACTTACATCAAGATCTAATTTGGTTTCTTTCTTCTTTTCTTATTAACTTGGTTGGTGTTTCACAATGATATTTGTAAATATTTACTTTTAAAAGGCAAAATAAAAATGAAGCACCTTTGCATCTAACCCATGGCTTGTTCCAGGGTGTAACAACTGCACGACTTGGACAAGCCTTTGCAATAACTCTTAAGAGAGCTCCAAGACAGCTGGCTCACTGATCTCCACTTGGACATTGCCATGCACATGGAAAACAGGATGCTCTGCTGGGGCACGCTGCCCTTCTGGGGGACTGAGCAGAGAGTCATTCCTGTAGCACACGTGCTAATGGCCTTACCATTTCTCATTGTGTTTGGAAAGCAGAATGATCACTATTCCCATCAGTACTCAAAGGAAAAACACAGGAATTGTGTTTCAGAAGCCTGAATAGCAAAAATCTCCCAAATTCAACAACACCCACTTCTCTAAGATGAAGTGTCTAATTATCTGTAGGGGAAGGGCCGACAGAGAAGCACATGCTCTCAGAAAAGCAGTGTACAAACATACAATACTATTACTGTAACTAGATACTAGTTCTACAACAGTAAGAATATTGCTTTCTCGATCTCTCTCCCCTGGCAATGCTCTTTCTGGGGCTCCTTGCATTTTAGCATATCCATTTTCATCATCTGGCTTTCATTCAGAGACCCTGCATAGTTCTACCTCAGCCTAACCTAAGCCCACTGCTTTATTATCCAAATGACTCAGTAACATCTCTGTAATATTGCTCCCACCCTTGCATGCAGCATTCCCTCAGTCCTGACCCATGAAGCCATTTCCCCTCTTCTTGCTCCACTGGTCTTGCCAAAAGGCTCACTTCATCTGTGCTGCCCCCAGCAGATTAAAAAAAATGAAACAAAAATAAAGCAAGGAAAGAATGCTAGTTTGGTGGGGTTTTTTTGCTGGAATCTTCCATGCTGAGAAATGGCAAGGCTCCTCAAAGAGGAGCTGAACTCCACTGGTGGAGATGGACTTGAGGTGAGCAGTACTAGGCACAGCTGGCATGGTGTGTCCTATCAGAGCCAGCTACTACATAAAATTACTGGTTATGAAAAGGCAGAAAACATACAGGGTCAGTAAGTATCCTGGAACGTTATTTCTCCTCTATTCTTTATGTCGTGTTTAAACACAACCTGTCACAAATGAAAAGGCTGTCTGCAGCCCAGAAGTTTATTTGCCAGAAGTAAACACATGCACAAAAAATGATTATGATTACTACCTGTGCAGCAAGAAATTTTTGCAGTGTGATGAAAAGCAAAGTTGCACCATGAAACCTTGCTCTTCCTCTCCTTCCAGTCAGTTTTGTTATCAAAATCCGCAAGAAGATCACTTAATCCTACTGGAAAGATTGAATCTCTTGAATGCCCATGTACTACTTGTCTTTTTCTAGCAGATGAAGCCAGTGATTTAACAGCTCAGAAACATTTTGCAGACGGTTAATCACTTGACATTCTGTAACAGACAACATCCCACAAACACTGCTGAAAATCTGGAGCCTCACCTTTCATAAAGTTTCTGTATTTCATTTGGTACTCGCACCACTGTAGCCAAGATAAACTCTACCTTTTGTGAGAGTTAATTCATTGCACCATGAGATTTGCAGAGGATTTTCCCCTCCGCTTTGAATGAATCTTGGTTCTAGCAGGTGCAGATCACTTGTAGTTATGTTGCTTTTTAAATCTAGAGACTTCTATACTCTGCCTTGAAATATTAAAAAAGACATAGCTAATGAAAACCAGCATAAGCTGTGTATGCCATTACAAAGAACACAATCTATCTCAGCCCCTGATCAGGAGCATTACTAGTTCTTCCTTTCTCCTCCCATGAAGAAAAACAAACCCAAAACACTCTTGCCAATTATTTTTGCAACCAGAAAGCATGCATTTAAGCATACAATGAATAACTACAAGAGATTAGCTTCCTGCAGTAGGAATCAACATTGCTAGTGTCACTGAAAGTTCATGGCAATTCCAATGATCTCTCATAAAAATTCAGCTTCACACTTTGTCCTGTGCAGGACTTGCAGTTTGTACTTCATAGAAACAGTTTTATGAGAGCACTTCTTATGTCAAGAAGTTTGCATTCCTGTATACGGGGTCAGCTTCCTTGATTAAACCAAACCAAACCAAACCAAACCAAACCAAACCAAACCAAACCAAACCAAACCAAACCAAACCAAGCCAAACCATAGTTTTATTATGTGAATTTTGACTCAATGCTAAAGTACACTTATGGATTTGTCAGACTTCTTCCCTCTCTGCCCATGGATGCACACAGCCTCCTTCATGCTCACCAGCAGGGAGAATGTTCCCTCAGCTGATACTCATTGTTGATCTAAAGACATATTGAGTCACTGCAAATTAAATAGTCTTCCTTTATATGAAGCACAGGCAATAGGATGCTAGGGGAGATGAAATACAAATCAGTTAAATACCACGTATCATGGCTGCTAAGCAAGCCTTTAGTCTGGAAGCTGCAGCACGACTTTTGGCAGTGAGATGGTATGGGTGGCACAGTGCATTGGCTCTTCATGCTCAGGCAGTGAATTTCAGACCCAGGATCATCCAAACAGACCAAGCCACATTTTTCCCTTTGGTTGCTTGCTTGTTTTGGGGACGAGGACAGAAGGGCACTCAAGATGACACAAAGTGTTTATCAGCCTTTGTGAAGGGTCCATTCAGATTAATTTCTTGTATTTCCCAAACTAATTCTATCATTGGTGTCCACAGACATGGTGCAAACACATATGTAATACAACTGAAGGAAACCCAGCATAGCTGAAACCAAGCACTGTGCCGTGCTACAGATATTGGTTTGTAAATTGCAAATGCAATTCCAGTTAATTTTTTTCTCTCTTATCCCAGTAAACATCTCTGAACCTCGTTCCTGGGAGAGGAGAGGTAAATCTGTTCTCAGAGCCAACTGCATGCTTGGCAGCTCTGCTGTCACTTGAGGGAGCTGCTTGAGATGGTTATGGTTTGTCAAATGGGCACTTGCCAAGGCTGGCAGAGACATCCATCTATCCTTCTGCATGATCACAAAAGAGCCACAAAATACCACTTACAACTTACTCTTGCCTTGGCCTTGTGCCCAGCAGGGTGGGCTGCCCCAGGGCACATCCCCCACAGTAGGTCCTGCAGGCCATGCGGTCTGCGGCGGTTGCTGCTGGGCCACGCTCACATACGTCGTGCCAGGAGCACATCCCTTGCCTTGCACTTCACCCAGTTATGCTGCCAGCATCCTACTCTTCCTCATGACACTAGTCAGAGCAGTATTTAGCCAGGAAAATGGCTTCTGGAGAAACCACCTTTCCTTCCAGTCCTCTCCTAGCTCAGATTGAGTATCAAGCGCTGAATAATTAGCTGTTTAGGAATTATTACTACTCAGAAGAACTAACTTTCCACTGTCTCCACCTAAAGCAAGGCTCAGTCAGTGAATAAGCACCAAGAGAATTTAAATAACATACCTCATGTAATGGTGTGAATATGGATTCAAATACAAAGAGCTACATGCATCATTCGAATGCTGTCAGTGAGTAGGGTCTGCTGTATCAAAGGTGGGAGCATTTAAGCAAGCAAGGATATAGATTGCTGTTTCTGGACATCCTCTACCCTCTCGCACAGTCACCAGAGAAATGGCAAGTATGACTCAGCCTCAGAAACAGTCTGAAAAGATACTTTCTATAGTTATTCTGGATGGTGGTACCACAAACAAGAACCACACATAAGTAGTTATGCACCCAACCCATGGATAACCTTGGTGTTTTAAATGAAGTGGTAGATAGGTCGATTCCAACATCTCAAATCACCTTTAGTTTTCATTTGAATGTAAGCTCAATGCTGAATTTTAAGAGACTGAAAATGTCTTCAATGACAAGGTTTGAATCCACTTTGGGAAGCACACAAACATGTGAGACCCTAGAGGTAAAGCCCAGAACTAAATCTACTGTATTTTGGCATAGAAAGATTTCAGCTGAGCTACTCTGTATGGGAAATCATCCTGAAACCTTGGAGGTATAGCTAAAATGATAAAGGTACAAAATAAGTATAAAGGGTTTTATGTAAAGTACTAGCAGCATGGCATTAGTATTGCATATTCTTATTCACTTTCAGTGTAACTGGAAACTATTTATACACGAGATCTGGTCATCATTTGGGCTACAAGACAAACATCACTAATTATACTCAGGTGCAAAGAAAATACTCCTCCAGAGCCAACATATTTTAAAACTGGATTTCTACAACTCCATGTAAACAAGAATAAGCTGTTAAATGCTGTATGAAAGGGGCTGGTGGAGCACCTGGACTCTCTCTGGCCTTGGGAGCAAGTGTGGCATTTTCTATCTCGATATATATATTGTATTGTATTGTACTGTATATGTCTGTATCTTGATACCAGTAGATCAAAGCACAGTCTTTAAAGCTGAAATGCAAAATCCCAATCCAGAGACCATAACTCCACTGAAAGAAGACTGCACACCTATATAGGTAGATATGTTACAGCATATTAAATGTAGAAATGTATGTAAATAAAACATATGTGTAATAAGCTCAATCAGGAAAAAAAAAACCACAACAAAATCTCCACTTCCAATTACTTGCAAACCAGCAACTAATCACAAAAGCATGCATGTGAAGAACCAGTGCTGGAAAAACCAGTCAACTGATACCACAGCTTGTGTTTTGTAGAACAGGACCTTCTAAGAAGGCTGCAGAGGTGCTAAAGCAAATTGTTACAATGTCACTGCACAATGTGCCGTTGAGGTTTTATGGTCGCACTGCGCCAATAGTCTCGGGAAGTTATTTTGCATTCTTATATAAACTTCCCCCCCCCCCCCCCCGGCCCCCAACCCTGTTTTCCACAAAAAGGGCTTTCAATAACGTGTACAACCTTCTGTTTATACACAGTGCAGGAAAAACACGACAAACCCACCAACACAATCTCCACTTTAAACATATTTTAAAACTAGATTTCTACAACCTCGTGTAAACAAGAATAAGCTGTTAAATGCTCACCAAAAAAAGGAGCGTAACCTTCCTGGAATTAAATGGCAGTGCTTTGCACTCTTTTTTTTTTTTTTTAATCATGAAAATAAATAAAGTAAATAAATAAATCAACCTAGCAGACCCCTCCCAACTCGAGGCTTAACCTGCAAATTAATGTAACAGTAATAAAACCCCTGCCAGCTGGAATCCTTTCTTTGCCTGGCTTTGGCACAGGCAGCAAGAGCAGGTATACATTTGAAGAAAAACATGTTAGTTTTGAGTCCCACCTTTAGTCATGGGATGTTAATTGAACTCTGGCAAATGTTTAAAGATATTCTCCAAATGTTCAAGAAAGAATTAAAACCAGTTGGGGCTGAGAAAAAGAAACAAGCCATCCTTCCTCCCCCTTCCTCTCCCCCCAAACATCTGTTACAAACTTATACTCCAAAAACCACAGCGAAGAACAGTCATAATTAATGTCATTTTGGTTTTTCAGTTCCAAGGTCTGCATTATGAGGTTAGAAATAGAAAAATACAAGTTCAGGGTACTATTACTGTACTTAAGGACTCTCCTGATGCATATAACAAAAAGGCAGGTTTTTCTTTTCTTTTCCCCCTTTATCATAAAAAAAAAGGTATCAGGAAACAGTTTCATGTTTAAGATAAAGGATTACAATAAAAAGCACCTACATAAATGAACTACAGTTTATGAAGCTATGAAAATACAGTTGAGATGTGTTTTATAACATTGGGTTAAACATGCTTTACAGCTGTACAAGAGCTATGCAGACACTTACAGCACAGGCCATAAAGCTGCTAAGGCACAGTCCTTACTTGCCCCGACTGCTGTGTGCTTTGCCTTCAGCACACAAACTCAGCAAGGATGCATCGAGCTACCACCAGGCTGCAACTCCAGGGCTCACTATCACTGCACAGGTAGCACTCACTACACAAGAAGTGCTGCTGGTTTCAGCAGGATTCAGCTACATGGAGATTTCCAAGATGCTCTTGGACCAGACCTTAGACCCTCGGGTGTGAATGGACTCAATCGTGGCAAAGGAATCCCACAGCAGGCTGCCTGTGGAGGACCAGGGGGCGGTGGAGCTGCAGAGACCCAGGGCAGCTCAGCACTTTTTCAGTGGCTTTGAGCCGCGGGAATTTCATGCTTATGAGTCCCAGGAGGGTTACAAACCCTTGACCAGCAATGAGGGAGGCAATGGTAGACTCTCCATTTCAATGCACTGAAGGTCAGGAAGACTTATTTTTCACAGAAATACACTTGATGCCTCCCTCTACCTGCTTTTAAGTGCTCTGACCACCCAGACTTAAGATTAACTCCTTCAGTATAATTTGAAAGACAGTGGTAATGGCAATACTCAGAATTATCAGTAAAGACTGACATGCCTATTGATTACTGAGCCAGGATCAAGGCTTCTGTCATTCTGCCTACATACAAAATCTACAGGAAGGAGCTGCTAAGTTTTAAAATTGATCCTCTTTCATGTTTCTAAGAAATGCACTTTTAACATCCAAACCTAAGAACATGCTCAGCAGGGAATAACATCTCCTCTCTCTTCTAAAAAAACACAGATTCTGACAAAACAAACCCTGCACTGTGCCTGGCATGCTGTCCCAAATCATTCTTTGAGGCTATCACTGTTTCAATCAGGTGTACAGAACATCTGCTGGCAGGTGTGAGTTGTTTCAGATGATCTATCACTGGGTTGAAGCTGAAATGAAGTACTTTTCAAGTTGTTATTTTCCATTGCTCCTTGGCATCTGGTATCCTTTGGCATTAAAGGCAGAAATGCTGAGAAACTGCTGTGGATGATGTTGTCTGACTATATATGGAAAAATATTACAAGTGGGAGCCTATGCTAGCATGGACAAAGCACTAGCCTTCATCTTCAGCAAGAATTAGGGTGGTGTCTTCCACCTGCCAGGTCACAAGCACTAAAAAGATGAAAAAAACATGTAGTTTGGGGGGGTCAGCAAGTACTTCATAGCCTTGAGCTTCTTTGGTAATCTGTGAGAGCTACAAATAACCCTAGAGCTTTTCCTAGAGTTCTACATCATCTTGATGATCATGTACTGGCTGACATCGACTCATAATGCACCATTTCCCCTGTGAAATGAAGCTCTTTGTTTTAAGCTATTGAATGTGCAATGGTAGGTTAGTCCTTGCTTTTTACTACTTGTGATTTGCTTTGGCCACAGTGCAAGGAAAACTCAAACATTTGCTGAAGTTCCACCATCTTCAGCACACTGAAATGCTGCCTTAACTATGTTTTTTTAATATTATTATTATTATTTTCTGCTATGCACTGTAAAAACTCCTTGAAAACCGTAAGTACATACAGCACAAGTATGGCTAGAATGACTTCTTTTGAGTTCTCAAGGCACTACAATGGTACAAATAAACCATCTGTGCTTTCAGTTAATTTTCAAGGTAATTAGCAAATTACTTATAAAGCCAAATAATAATAAAAAAATCCTTCCACCAATCAGCCCTTGCACCTTAAACACACAAACATGAATGGCATCATTGTTACTCAGAACTACTGAAGTTCTTTTTCCATTGTCAAGATATTCCTTCATGAAACCAGTTATGACACAAGCTGTGAAAGGCAGGCACAGCAGATATTTTTTCCCCATTTGTAGAAGCATGGTCAGTGTACAGTGGGTGCACATCTACACAAAAACCCTATTACAAATTAACACAGAGATAATCTTTACTTGAAGTTTGTTGTACATTTTCTGTTCTCAACCCTGTTGAAAATGGTTTGCCAGGTCAGACTACTACGATGGGGGTTATAAAACAGTTCCTGTGCTTGAAAGTGCTTTAAATCTACAAGTCATGTTTCTATTGCTGCTTTGTAGCTCAAGCCCCAAAACTAGTGATGATTTTATGAGTTGCTATAGTCTAGACAACTCAGTTACTTGTCAATGAAACTGTTCCTTGGGAGAGTACTGTGAAAATTCCCATACAATTAATGACAGGTAGGTGCAACTAAAATACAATTCTACAGCACAGTAGCTTTACAGTTGCTGGTGCAATTTATGTCTGTATCAAACAAGAATGCACTGAAGAGGCTGGAAAGATGAAATATAACAAACAGGAGGTTACATGTAAAGCTACCTGCAGATGGAGGTTGAGATAAGATGCAATGTTCAATTTTTTGTGCTTTCTCCTCTGGCAAGATTCAGTTCTAGAGGGAAGCACAAAAATCTAACAACTGAGTCAACCTTCCCAGAACATATTTTTTATAGCAAACTAGGTTCAACACATTTTCACTGCCAAGGTGACAAGCAAATGAGAAATTTATCAGAATTATAATGGATATGCAGACATAATGCAGGAAGAGGAAGAAAGTGCAGAGGAAAGCTATGAGAAGAATTGTGATGAAACCCCCCACCTATCATATATTTTCCCCTCATAGCACAGCCCTATTTTCTCCCATCAGCTGTTTTTACCCCAAGCTGACTTTCCTCTATATACACTTATGAATGGCTTTTTAAAAGTAATTTCAATTGTTGTAAGCACCACTTTAAAATAATTTCACTTTTGTGAATGCAGTATAGGCCTTTCTCTACTTAGGTGATTAGTCTAGGATGGGATTAAAAAAAGGACTAAGCAGGGGAGGTTATCATGATGTGTGTCCTTGTGGAAAACGCTGAAAAGGTGAGTCACAGGGGAATCCCCATTATTTTGCTCCATCTTTAGAAGGTTACAGCCTTGGATCAGGGGGAATCCCAAACCTCTGAAAAAATAAGATGTTGGCAGATAGGGGCTGGGGGTTGCAGAATTCTTAAAGACTGCAGTCTTTAAGGAAGGAAAATTTGGCCTTCCTTGTCAGAGAAATAGCCATCAAGCCTGGGACAAGTGCTGTATTTTCTCTTTGGGTCCAGCTGACCTGCAGAGCAAACAGCCAGGTGCCTAGATTTCAGCTAGATTTCAATAAATGGCATGTAACAAAATGGTGCATAGGAGAAAAATCAAGATACTGTTTGGTAGATTTAAAATAAAATTTAAATGATTTAAATAGAAAAGTTGTCTCTGTAAGCACTTGTCCTGTTTAGATTTCTTGGGCAAAATATCTCTCCTTTCCATTCTACACAACTATTCTACTTCCCCTCCTAACTCTTGACACTCACAGCAACACCTTAGTGCCACAGCCCCCTCTGTGTTCCTGCAGGATGTTCTGATTAACAGTAAATATGATCCAACACTGATCCATCAGTGGGAGTTACTCTTATATAGTGCCACTGTTTCATCAGGATTCCCTGAAAACTCATCAAGAAAACAAAGTCCAGTCTGCTGTTGGTCCCTCAGCAGAAGAGACCTTCAGGCACTTTGTTCCTGGCAACCTAGGTGTACTAGGGAATCACTGAGCAACAAATCTGTGCAGGTTTGACTAAGATAATGTTCTTGGTCTTCGTAAGCGTTCAAGCTGTTTGATTTGGGGCTCTAAGTTAGTAATTATTACTTGTCATGCATTCATGCCCAAGATATGATAACAGAACTGTTGCTATGCATGGAATATGAGATCATCTTTTCTCCACAAATCCACAAAGCTTGAGTTTCAGTATGTTCTGAGAATGCAATTACTTCAGTCTGGTTTGGTTTTGCCAGTGAGTACCCAATGCAATACATACTCTTGTCTCTCTAAGGAACCTGGACAGTCACCTGACAGCAGATGACAGTGAGAAAAGAGATCCATTTCTGAAGCACAGTGATGAGCAGTTGAGCATTTTTCACTCTGGCTCCCTAGAAGGGGAATGTGGCATCTAGCTCTGAAAAAACAACATCTTTTAGCTGTTGCTGGGAACAAATCCGACCTGTGCTACGAAAACCCCTATAGGAAATCATCGCGCTTTTACTTCTTGTTTTTCATTGTTACTGGAAACATCCTACTACAGTTTTACTCCTTAAGGCAGAAACTAGAAACTACCACAGATTTGACTTATTATTCATGCTCAGTCACGACCTCAGCCAAAAGCTCAGCTTATAATGTCACACCATGTCTGAACACACACACACATACATTATAGTTAACTCATATGCTTAGCTTCTGTTCTGCACAATGCCATTCATGTAAAAAAAAAAAAAAAAGTATTAATTTTTTTACAAGAACACCAATAAGGCTCTGTTAGAATAGGTGCCTCAGACTTCTAAATGCTGGGCAAACACGTGTCTACGTTAATTAGTGTGCAGGATTAATATTGGCTCCCAAAACCTGCAGTTAGAGGGAACCATTTTGGCTCAAACAATTATAACGAAAGTTCCCTTTCGTCATCTGCACAGAAATATGAAATCCTGGCATCAGTGAATTCCCTCAGTTTTGCCACAGACCACAAAACAGTTGCCTTGAGATATTTTATGGTACCTTGTAGGCCCGAAACATCAAATGCATTCAGACAAACTTTCATTACATTGGAGAACAGAATTTGGTCTTCATTTTGTGAAGTATGCCTTATTTGCCCATACTGTTTATACAAGAGTGGGTCTATATATCTAATTTTTAATAAAAACACAGTACCCAAAGTTCTTTAATCTCTGAACAGGCAATTAAGCACACAGAAACTTCTGTCAATCTGAATAACTAATGAGATGGTTCCACAGACATCTGAAAGTGTGACTTTTCAAGCCGCAGTAGAACTTGGTTGATTGGTGCTTTACTGAGCTAGACACCCCATAAGTCAAACACACAAAAATGTAGCACTCTCAGCCCACTTCTCAGCAATGATTTAATAAAAGAGCCCATAAAAGAGCTCATATTTCTACTTTTCATTATTTTTTCAATTACATCCGCATGACACTACGCGACATTAGCAGGAGGTGTAACGATTAAACCCCGGCATGTATGATACGCTAATGCAGGTGAGGAGTTTTGGAAGCCAATGACTAAAGGCAGGCTCTTGGGCATGCCTCAATTCTTGCAACTCTACAAGCACAGAATGCTTAATCCCAGCCTGACAAAACACTTGTTACGTGCTCCAAGTCAGGCATTCATCTCCTCAGTACTAGGTGCTTAACATTAGAAGTGTGCTTAAGTGCATGACCTGAATTTGTAGATTTCCAAAGATCCATCACCTCGTACTTGTTTCCCCTGACCTGACCTGACCTGACTCCCAAGGCTAATTTCCAGCACCTTCAAAACCTCAATTAAAAAAATATTTTTTGCAGTGCACTGTCCTTAAATAACAAAAAGCCCAATCATAAAAAATGCAGGCTTTGCCCAAAGAAAAAGCTGCTGCAGATGATGAATTTAATGCTTCACAGCCTACTCTGAATCAGCCTGACAGAGTTCAGATATGCCACCTGCTGACAGAAGCCACAGATGCTGATAAAAATAGCAGTCCTGTTACAAATTCAGATTCATTTGGCTGTACATTAATAGTACGTCCATAAACAAAAAAAGTTTGAGCACCTAACTCCTCCTCCTCGACATTCTCAACTCCTTTGTGGGGGGCACATCCTTTACATTTCTACTGTCCATTTTAAACATAAAAAGTAGCTTAGCTCAGCAGATCTCTTTTTCATGCTAGATTCTGTTCAGCACGCTGCTATAGCACTCTGCACAACAGCTGTCTGTGCCATAGGATTACTTCACTGTTGAAAGCATAACATATGGAAACTATATGAAATGTTAACTGCTTTGATAACTATGAAGAGGAATGAGCTTTTGCAATACAACAAGACAATGCATTTTTATAAACAATTTAAAGTTACAAATATGAAGCACACCTTCAGAATCTAGTTTTTGTCATGCCTGTTACTCTGTTTCAATATCCACTTACAATGGCTGGTTACAGTTCTGTTTTGATTGCTATTAACAGCAAACAATGGGTGGTTTTCATTCAACTTTTGCATTCTTAGAAAAGGGAATAGGCTTATTCCTTCATGAGCTAGTTATCCATGAGGGCAGATGCTATACAGCACAGTTATAGGAACAGTATCTCATGTCACTGAGATAACATTACTTGAGATAACAAGGTTTATTGGGAAAACTCAAACTGCCACAGTGTTTTGCTTCCTAAAACCAAAGCTCCCACGGCAGACAAGCCCTTAATGGACCACAAGGCAAGGTGGATCCATACAGATTCATTTCTGAGTCTAAATTGCCTTTGGCAAAAGCAGAAAGCATATTTAGATGTAATACACAGACTTTCCTCCTGTGTAAATTAGTCACCCGTAGAAAGAATAATGAAGCTCTAAATTGCTTCATTAATAGTCGCAAGAACTCTATGTTAACACAAGAAGGAAGCTGTAAGTTTTAGGTCAATGTTTTGCCAGTAGTTGAACTCGAATCCTGAACAAAATCCAGCTGATCAAGAGAAAAGATTATTAGTCTGAGTTATAAAAATCTATTAATTTTGTTGAATAGAAGTTTCTATATACACTATTTTAACCTTAGAAGATATCCTCAAATGATGTAAAAGAAGCACAATTCTCTCTAGTTCACTTTGTTAATAAAACCCACAACAAACACAAAGATATTTAAGATTGTTGTAGATAAATTTAAGAATACAGACAACACTAGGTATCAAAAGTATTTCTAATGACATCGGGCTCTAAAAAGACACACTAGGTGAAGATTTGTTTTATGAATTGAAAATATATTGATTTTCACTCTATCTTTAAATCACATATTATATAAAGTCATGGTTCACCACTACCATGATTTATTAGAAACAAATTAGCCCATTTCACATGATATATAACTGGCTGGAACAGTGCAGTTTTAGGATTACTGACACAGCTACAAAGTGGTCTTGATTTCAGTTTGAGAATATGCTCTGTATACCTAAAAAACTACTTAGTTGATATAGATATAATGAATCATCACTCAAGCAGTATCTTCAGATAGTAAATGTAATGGTTTCTACACCAGGAGTACTAACTTGAAGGCTTCAGTCATGTTTTTTTAGTCTTAAAATACTGCTGTACTGAATGTTTAGGTACACTTGATTACAATATTACTGTTCAGATCTCAGATTCTTTAAAGGTTAAGGTCAATCCTACATAATACTTCTTACTCCAAATGAAAAGTAATTATTACTTTCATGTTTTACTAAAAAGAAAACAAAAAATGAGATTGAAAAGTTAGGCATTTTCTGTGGATAGAAAATGGGGTCACTTTTTGTAAATATTGAGGGTGGGCTACTGGAACTTTTCAGGAAGTTTGCCATATTAAGGAAAGGCAAAACCTTTCCAATGCAGTCAATCAGAAATGACCACATAAATATGACTCTCCAGAAAGGCAGTTCTCTTAATTAATAAGATAACCATAGTTAGTCACCTACTTAAATGACAGCTGCAAATCAAAACAGGTCCTGTCAATTCTCTCAGGGGGCAGCTATGACCACCCATGAAAACTTCACTCTTTCATCTCCTTTACAAGTGAAAGGACTGACAGACAGCCGCAGCTGTGCCAGCCACCCATAGCATCCCTAGTGGTGGCTGCCAGGATGGCCTTCCATTCACTGCCCAACATGACCAGGCAGCAATGCAGATCTATAAGCTTATTAAAACAGCATAGATGTTATAACTTGTAGTCTATTGAGATAAAAATAAACAGGAAAGGAAGTCTGAGAGTCATTTTCTTCAGAGCAAAATCTAATGCTGAGGTTTTCAAATATTCCAGCTTTTTTTTTTGGGGGGGTGTGTGGTGTGTGTGAGCAAGACTTAGCTTTGAGCCATTAAAAAGCCAGTTGGTAGTATTAAACTCTTGCTTTAGGATATATATGAACACCGAAAACTCACTCCAGGCTGAAATTTACCATCCCAGGCCTGAAATAATTTAAGGGAAAAAACACCCACAAAAAACCAAAACCAAACAAAAAAACCCAAACCAACATCACATAACCCACAAACAAAATGCCATAAATATGGAAGAAAAATCAAACAAACACAAGCCAGTGGTTTCAGATGCTTTTGGGCACTCTTTCAATGCAAAAGTGGCTTTATTTTGACTAATTTCTTTTAAGTCAGAGCTTCATTACTGTGAATTACTTTTGTACCTAAAATTGGGCCCCACATTATTTTAAATAATGAATTACCAAGAAGGCACTATCCACGAAACTTTTTCAAAGCTTTTGAGTACCAAGAGATATGATAGTTTCCAAAGGAATGTCAATGGTCTGACTCACACTCAAAAGGCAGGAAGCTAAGGGTGGAAATTTCATCTGTGAGCCACAGGGATGTATGAAAATGTTAAAACAAATTAAGTGTACGTTAAAAGATGCAATGTCAGCTCCTTTTTTATCCATAACTAAACTTTATTAGTTTTGTGGGTTTAAATTTGACATTTAAAAATAAAGGCAACATAAGTTTTTGGGAATCTTAATTGAGCACTTCTTAACTAAAGAAAATAATGAGATATTTCAACGTTTGCACTGTTAACGTCTTTCCAAAATAAGCTATGTGCTGGTGTTACTTAGCTGTACTCCCCTACCACCCTAAGGAGTCTATATTGCTGATGGAAGCCAATTCTTCTTTAGCAATTCCACCTGTGAACTCTAACAAGAACATTTAAGCCTACTGAACAAAGTCTCCTGGGAGACACTATTGTTAAAACACAAAATGGAACAAATTTTTCTGCAGTCATCAGAGAATGCAGGTCTTAAGAAGAAGAGAAAACTTGTTACAGGAGAGGGAATAAAAAGCCAAACGTAAGAGGAGAGCACATGCCAGCCACCCCTGAGGGAACAGAGGGGAGGTACAGAAAATTAACTGCTGCATTTCTACTACCCACCAAAACCACAACTGGGCTGTTCCAGGGGGCTAACACATAGAGAGCCTGCAGATAAATACGTGCCTACCTCATTACCTGAGAAGAGCCTTAAAGAGCACACTTCTTTGCTGAGTATGTTTGCTTCTACATGAATAATCTCATTTACGCGGAAGAAAGTGCTACGCATACGCACGCAGCATTTGCAGCACGCACGTCTGTCAGCTTGGGAGCTGCTCAGCTCTGTCTGCGAATTTGGCCTGTAGTCGTCTGGCACAGATTTTTACCGCAAAGCTTAGAAAACATTCTCTGCAGCCAAACCACCTTGAGCTGCTTCTTATCGAATTTCACAAGCTAGATGGCTTTGGGTCTGGTCAACGCATGGGTGAGAGATCATTATAGGAAATTAGGCCTTGCTGAAAAATGACACAAGCAGCTTAACGGTATCAGGAAACGGCGAGGCTTAGCTGCAAGGATATGCATGAAGCTGGGATTCAGGCAGCTGCCAGCTTCACCCAGCAGAAGACTACCACACCTAGCAAAGTCAGCATTAGCAGCACACCTTGAGGGAAAACAATATGCGGACAACAGGACCCAAAAGATTAGTGAGGTTCCTCCTTTCTGCCTCAAACAGGAATGGCAAGCAGCCATATATACCCTGCTAAGAGACATGCATATTTGTACACCATCTCACCAGCCTGTTAAGGTGTGCTTTCTCTTTGGCATCTAAGTTGGCACCACCTCGGAGTTATACTGCGTGCAGTCACTGTATGTAATGCCAGGCACACTGATTTCCTTGGAAATTACCAAAATCCAAGATGGGAGATAATAAGAGAGAAACTACCACTCTGAATGTTTCATTATTAAATTGATTATATTTGGATAATAGCAAATACTTAACATCAACCCAGACGATGCCCTTTCAGACAACCAGCCTTCTTATTTTCTCAAGTTCCCACAACAGACATGTTTACCTGTATTCAGAGATGAGTTAACAAGAGTTTGCTCGGAGCACAAATCAAACAGGATCGCACTGAAGGAATACAGTAATACTCTTCATTCTCACTGGATGCAGTGGAGGGTATGCCTGTAGGGCTTGAACGTTGTGTAGGCATTGTGAGGCTGAAATGCAGGACGATTTACATACTCTAAATTGTTTCCCTGAAATGGATCTTGCCTAACTGTCCCTGATTTTACCACCTTGCTAATTGACTGCCATATATACTTGCACTTAAGAGAAAAAGATTCACATCAGCCAGTAACAGACATGTGAGCTAGCTATCTAAAATTAGTCCACTGGCCTTCCTGGGCTCCCTCTGCAGGCACTGCACTGACAGAAAGAGAAACTTGGCTGCAGCAGGACTTTGACCACCTCCTCAATTCTTGCCATCATAGAGAATACAATCCTATGCCAAGCAAACACTGAAAAATTCTGTGATTCTCAGAAAAATCTCAACACTTATTTTAGGTCCAGAAAAAAATACTAAGATGACAAAAAATGCAAGTCCTGGGCTGAGACTGACTGCTGAAATGCAACTGTGTTGATAGTTGATTAAAAAACAAATAAATCAAGAAAGACTGTACAGGTTTTGCTACCAAGGTTATTACAACCCTAACCCTGGAACAGGTTTCCAAAGGGGAACTTGGAACAGAGGGTGTAGGAAATGGAAGCTGATATTATTTATAACCTGGCAGGCAAGATACACAGAAACTCGGTTAGCCAAAACAAGCTGATTCTCCAAGACAGGTAAAACAAAATTCTGAGTAACTTCAATAGTTTGGAAAAAATATATAAACAGTAAAAATAAAAGTATTTCAATAGACAGATATTGGCTTTTTTTCCTTTCCAGTACTTGACAGAACATGTTTCAAAGAATATATCACTAACCAAAGTTGCTGACAGATGTGCAGAAGTTATACTACCTGACCACACCATGAATTAGCCTTTCCAGGAGCAGCTGTACAAAAAGCAATACAATAGAAAGCAAAAATTCTTTGATATCTATAGAATGTCAAGGAAATGAACCAGTTTGTTTCAAACAGGAGATAATTAAGAAACTGTTATTTCTAAAATTTTCTCTATTACAGTAGGACTTCATCATTCAGCTGTTCTCAACATGCTTCTCTCTTTCATATCCAAGGACACACTGAACAGACAATTCATTTCAGAACTTCCAGACGGTGTTGGAAAGGACCACTACAACTTTTACATTTAGTCATTAATACTAAAACATTAAATAGCTTATATAAAGCACATGGTATAGCAGCTTATCAAAGCAGGGATGCTCAGGTGATTTCCTATTGAGAAGAAATTATTTATTACAGAACAGATTCATTATATGCATTTAGCTTTTAAGAAGGAAATATTAGTAATTAATCTGAAGTGTATCATAATTGTCATAAGATCCCTACCAAGTGTAAATCCCAACGTGGGCCAAGAGACCTGGTTCAGCACAGCATAAAACAATTTCCAGTTTTTCTAATCAGTGCAAAAAAATTCCCAGGGATTTTATTCCTGGGAAGATCACTGGAATACTTGTTTTTGAAGAAGACACAACACAGATCACTTTTTAGATACATCACTTTTTCTGAACAGACATTTTTAATGGAAGTTATGTCTGCATGAAGACAGCAATCTGAAATGCCTCTCTGTCCACTCATTTATCTATGAATTCAACCTCCCTCAAAAAAAAAACAACAAACAACCAACCCAAACAAAAAGTTGAAAAGATCGGAAGTGGGGTGGGGGAATATTATCCTGACCACTTCTACTTGCACCATAATCTAGCACTGTACCATGTGCAGAACTCTCCTACTGATACATTGGGGATCTTCTGCACATCTGGTATTTCTGGTAAGATCAGTTTCTTCATGTAATAACTTCAGCTGTGTTTTTTAATGTTTAGTGTCCTCTGCTTTAGCAAAGAGTTTGGAAACAAATGCCCAAACGCATCTTAGAGTTTGCAAACCAAATGTAACTAAAAGAGCCTGATGCTTTCCTGGTTTATACTTAGAGGTCTTTCTTCCCAGTGCCTCAGTGTCCAATGTTCTGCAAATGCCATGTAGCAAGTTTGTTTAGGATAAACCAAACAGTAGGTGCTTACCTGTAGGAGTACTACTGCGAAACGAAGAGGAGGGAGTGATTGGAGGGGTGACTGGAGGAGTAAGGCTTCCACTGCTGTGGCGAGGTGGAGTAGATACATTCCCACGGGACACTGTGCTTGACAAAGTCAAAGATAGTTTCGGCTGAATCTTTTTCTTCAAAGACTCCTGCTCACGTCGAGCTGCATCAGTCATAAATCTAGAACAAGGACAGCCACGAGGATTAAAGGCTGAAAAACTCTCGGCAGGCAAGCTTTAGGAAAAGACAAAGTATACTTTGCCCTCAGTGGCCATATAGAGCTTCAAATTCTCACAGGAAAAGTTCCTCCACAGCACACAGATTTCAGGAACACAAACTTCTCCATCAGAAGCTTTATTCCAGTGTTCAAGGCCTGTGCCATTTATATCCCACCTACATCACATGAAATCGAAGTTTTTTTAAACTCCAGACAGCGATCAGCATCGCACACTATTGTAACTACAGTCAATCCTTTTCAATAACTCCACTGAATCCTTCAATGAAAAAGCAGTTGAGAAGCATCTGTGACATGGCACTGTAGGACAGCTTCTTCTCTGAGCCTCAACCAACAGTTTAAAGTAATATCAATCAGTGTGTTTGTTTTGGCTGCACAAAACCCTAACAGCTTGTGAGCGGTCACAATATATGGGCTGTTTTGGTGGAAGCTGAGTGGCTTCTACTGGTCTTAAGTCAGGAAAGTAGGGAAAAAGGAAAGAAGGAAGGGAGGGAAGGGAAGGGAAGGGAAGGGAAGGGAAGGGAAGGGAAGGGAAGGAAGGGAAGGGAAGGGAAGGGAAGGGAAGGGAAGGGAAGGGAAGGGGGAAGGGAAGGGAAGGGAAGGGAAGGGAAGGGAAGGAAGGGAAGGGAAGGGAAGGGAAGGGAAGGGAAGGGAAGGGAAGGGAAGGGAAGGGAAGGGAAGGGAAGGGAAGGGAAGGGAAGGGAAGGGAAGGGAAGGGAAGGGAAGGGAAGGGAAGGGAAGGGATGATTTTAGGCATCTGTACCAAATATGAAAGAAAAATTTTGCCTACATATCAGAAACCACCTCTTTTTAAAGAGATATTTGCATTTTAACACAGCATCAAAACACTAGGCATAAAATTGTAGAATAGAATAGAATAGAATAGAATAGAATAGAATAGAATAGAATAGAATAGAATAGACCAGACCAGGTTGGAAGAGACCTTCAAGATCATTGTGTCCAACCTATCATCCAACACCATCTATTGAACTAAACCATGTAACCAAGCATCCTATCAAGTCTCCTCCTGAACACCTCCAATGATGGTGACTCCACCACCTCCTCTGGCGGCCCATTCTGGTGGGCAATCATTCTCTTTGTGTAGAACTTCCTCCTAACCTTCAGCCTAAACCTCCCCTGGTGCAGCTTGAGACTGTGTCCTCTTGTTCTGGTGCTGGTTGCCTGGGAGAAGACACCAACCTCTGCCTGTCTACAACCTCCCTTAAGGTAGTTGTAGAGAGCAATAAGATCACCCCTGAGTCTCCTTTTCTCCAGGCTAAGCAACCCCAGCTCCCTCAGCCTCTCCTCACAGGGCTTGTGTTCCAAACCCCTCACCAACTTTGTTGCCCTTCTCTGGAAGTACCATCATAGCAATAAAGATGTATCCTGTCCATCCATACCACGAAGGCAATAATAAGCGAATCTTTGTCGTGATACTTAACACACAATCTGCAGACACTAATAAGCAGGTATATGACACAACAGCTTATCTTCTTTCGACAGAGACAATACATCATGTCAAATCCAGAGATGGCATTTTTATGAAGTTAATATTTAAAAAGCAGATATCCATAGTAACGGTTCAGTTTTAAAATGCTCTTCTCTAAATAAGGGCAGGATGGGACAAAGCAGTCCTCAAACGGTAGTCTAAATTTCATTTAAAAAAAAAAGGAAAAAGAAAAAAAAACAAAAAACAAAACAAAAAGAGAGAAGTAAGATTGGCATTCAGTTACAGATTTGTTTTCCTCTAACTAGGAAATATCTAATTCACTATTTTTGGAATTTTTACTACGATGCATGCTTGCTTCTGGATGGGAAATTTTACTCCTTAAGAAAACGTTATGGCAACATTATAAATCCTGGAGAACTTGGAAGATAACTTCAAGTGCGAGATGTTAAAAGCAGAAGCATGAACGCTGCTATTTAGTAAACTCAGCCACAAATAACAATGTTAAAAAAATACTGAGGTATAACCACTGTGGTTGAAGTCCATAAAAATCAGGAAAATATGAAGCTACAGCTGAAATTTCTCCTCGACCTGCTAACTCGCTCCCATTTGGGCTAAGCACGTTGGGTATATTCTAGAACATCATTTGTTGTCTATGCCACAAACCTGAGAAAAAAGGGAGGCAGAGTCTGTTGAGAAGTTCAGTTCCTGATATCTCAAGAATGGCATTAACCTTTTAGGGCCCAAATAGTCCCAGCACATGTTTGCTGAAGCACTGGCAGTGCTATGGCTTTTGAAAAGGAAACTTGTCTGAACAGGTTAAAATAAAACATTTCCCAGCATTTTAATTTAAATGCAGTGTAACACTTGTGCCTAGGTATGGTGGTGTCTATCGAAGCTTACAATGTAAGCATTTTAATGATGGGTATCAAGTGGTTATTTCCAACTAATTTTCCTGTTAAAAAGTACATTATGGTGGCAACATCAAAATGAAGCATGCTGGAATTAAGGTTGAATGCTGGCCTCTGCGTTCCATGACTGCATGCAAATTTTCTTGCCTCATTTAAATGGACAAGATGTGTAGGAAACAGAAAATTAACTGTAACTAATGAACATTACTGAAAGATCATTTAGGTCAAATCCCATATCCTTGCTTAATTCTTTCTTACCATCTTCAGATGCATCTCCCTGCTGAGCAAATATACCTCTGCTATTTTCAACTCATTCTTAACTTCATAACCCTGCCCCTCCAGTCTCACCACTGTGCAGATTTTAGTCATCTTCCCTGTTGCATAGGATGGTGTTTACACCCCACAAGCCTCTCTCTCACCAAACCCAACACAGGCACAGTGAAACAAGGAGAATCATTCAGTTCACAGCTATTCACTGACCCTGTTTTGACAAGCATGCTTACATCTGGTTTGTAACGTCAGTGAGGAACCCACTCCTTAGAAAGAAAGAAATCTCTTCTACTCCCATTTTTCCTTTCCTTGCCTTTTCACATTGCTAACAATTCAAACCCCTGCTTCAAAATACAGAGGTGCAATGATTACTTAATCAAGTGCTTGCAGTAAGATTAACATACATGGGCAAAATATAGTATTTCCCTCCTTTCATTCCCTGGAATGGTTCAAGTATTTTTATTGAAACTTTCCCAAGAAACTCAACCTGAAGGAGACACCCAGCATGGAAAATTTCAGCCCCAACAGCAGAATGTTGGCAAAGCAACATGCAACTGAAACAGTCTTATAATGGAAAGTGTTGCACAACCTTCCATATAGGTGGCAATGCAACGCACACTGTGTTAGCTGTTGTTACCAACATAGAAAGTCACAGAAAATCAAGGAAAAGTTCAAATGAAAACCCAATTATTTTCAAATCAAACCTTTGTGATGTCCCACTGCCCCCAAAACCTTTGGAATCAAGATTCAACAAAAGCAGAACACATTCTCCCAGAAAATTCCTTGAGCCAGCATGTACTGTTTCAGGATCATAGACTCATGGAATTGTTAGGATTGGAAGGGACCTCAAGAATCATCTAGTTCCTACCCCCCTGCCATGGGCAGGGACACCTCACACTACATCAGGTTGTTCAGAGCCACATCCAGCCTGGCCCTTAAAACCTCCAGGGATGGGGCTTCTACCACCTCCCTGGGTAATCATGTCCCAGTACAGCTTTCCTGATGATGTCAGAGTTATATTATCATATAACTCTTATAACACACAATTCTAAGACAGTTTAAGAGCTCTGGACTCACAGACCTAGACTGAGGGTAAGGGTAATAAAAATAATCAGCATCAAATAAACTGCCAGTTTTTACTTGCCATATCACTTGAAAGGGAAAAACCCAAACTGATTGCCCTTCAGAATATATCTTCTTAACAATGGCCATAAAGGTACGAGATTCTCTTTTCTCCTCTGCCTCACTCTTGCAGTTTGATGATGCAGCAAGTTAGCTCTGCTTGAACCAGATCTTCTTCTGTGACCACAGACTTTTACACAGAGAGAGAAAAAAATACCTTGTGGGACCTGTGTATTAATTTGCTGCATTTGGTTTCTTCATGATCTAGTCTCCAAAACACATGCAAACAGAGAAGATGATGCAATCACAAGTCTCATGTTCTCCAGTCATTAGTGAGGGAAGGGTGATTGTTCCAAGCTTGCAAAACAAGATTACGCTGTGGAGATGCTCAAGCCCAGGACTGCTCCACAACATGTCCAGTTGCGTATCAACTTAAAAAGAATGACAGCACTACCCCGTCCTGTGCCTTGCCAACCATGAGCTGCACTAAACCACAATGGGCAAAGGTAGCATAACAGAATTAGCACTGACTTTTTCTCATATCACAGAGAAAATGTTGGAAAAACATTCATTGTAACATACAACTCATATTCATGTTTGCCTAATTTGGCTAGCCTGTACTGGGAAAGCCCCATCACTTTTCCCAGAACATAAAAAAACCCAATCACAAATCTGAGCTTGCACCACTTGTATTCAGCACACTGCTCCTTAAGGCAACATTTGGCCAAGCCCAAGATTGAATGGAGAGAAAAAAAAAAAAGTCCATGGTGTTTTATAGCAGATCTATGCTACCTTCTGGTTGTATTATATTTAGATGAAAAGTGGTCAACTGTCCTTGACAAATGGGGCACACACTAGCTTAACTACATACTGAAAGCCCCACATTAATTCTCCTGCTGCTTCTCTTTACACCTATCATAGCAAAATGATGGTTACATCTGTCAGTGTTGTAGCAAGAGAAATATGGAGGTGGGAATGGTAATTTTAGCTTCCAGTCTTCATCACATAGCAGCATTTAGGGACAAAGAAGGCTAGGATGGAAAGCATCTTTAGTTGTACAGTATTTTAAATTTTCAGACCTCTACTTTGAAGAGGGATTAGGAGGATCTGCTTCTCAAGACAGGACCTCATTTCACTCTACTGTAGACAGTGAAATACAGTAGTTAAACCCTTAGGCAGGCACTGTCCTCCACACTTTTTGCTGCCTTCACAAGCAACGACAAAGGAAGATGGTTCAGTTTACCTGATGCTGTGAAGAGGAGAAAACTGTTGAACTAATGAGAAGTTGAACTATTATTATGCTTAGGAGAAATCAGCTGAAATCTAAATCATGGGAGTTCACCAGTAGGTTGTCTTGTCTCCTGGGAGACAATCATCAAAAATGGGGAAGAAACAGCACAAAATAATAATCCCCTCCCAATTATTCCCCTGAACCTATATCACATTTCACAATAAGCCCTAACTAGATCAAACAAATCATTAAAGGTCATATCTAAGTTTCTGCAAAGATCAGTTTCAGCCCAATAAATAAACACCACACATCTAAATTGGACTTCAATGTGCACATTTATCTGAGATCAGGTCTTAACAAAGGAATTCAGTGTTTGTTCTCAGTACCAGTCATACTCAGATTCATCCACTGCAAGCTTTCCCTATGTCCTAAATAAGGAATTTTTATGGCAAAACTGATGAGTATCTTGGAGAGACAGGAAAGAATCAGATTTCTTTTTATTATTCATCTTCGGAATAGTTTACCACTGGTACAATTATTTAGTTTCCATTGTTCAATCTGTTTTCCTAAGATGTAAAAATATTGTCACCACAAAATCAGCTACAGCCCAACACACATTCTTGTGAATATGTGCACCTTCCTCAGATGTAGCAGAGATTATTAGGCTGCACATTACCATGAAAAACGTGTTAAAAGCAGACTTTGCATTGCATTTCTGCCTCATCACTGAAAAGACTTGAACACAACTTGCAGTGATACTCAAGATTGCTGTCAGTAGTCTCAGGGCTGCAACCTGAGGAAATCTGTTCAATATGGGCAAGAGTTCAGAGGGTTTACTTTAATTGCCTGCTCTGCACACTTTCTTTGAAAGATTCAGTAAGATACAGAATGTCCACCAAGCAGTTTGTGCTTCTATCATGGAAAATTGGCACAGAGTAATGTCAGATTTAAACATATATATTAAGTGGAGCTCATGGACAACAACATGGTGAATAATCTACTATCACCCAAGTGGAATGAAAAAAAAGCAGCAATTACCTAACCATCTCAAACCATTTACTTGCCTACAGTAAAACATGTGTCTATTCACTGTTGATCAATACAACAAGTGTTAAAAGTACCAGAAAGCAATTTAGTACCTCTTTTGATTTTGAAAATATACAGAAAAAAACCAGAACCAACACATCAGTGTGAATCACATTTGATATTTA
This sequence comes from Picus viridis, assembly GCA_033816785.1. Lineage (NCBI taxonomy): Eukaryota > Metazoa > Chordata > Aves > Piciformes > Picidae > Picus > Picus viridis. Next base: position 7,587,960 of record CM066574.1, on the reverse strand, counting down.
GGCTAACACAAATCTCAAACATTGGCCATAAGCTCTGCCTTCCTTTTTAATATCTATTTAATGGATTTAATGTTTTATGTTTGGAAAAAGAGGGTTTTTCTTGTGTCTTGGTACTTTTCCCCCCCCTCTGTTTTTCTCTCTGTTATTCTGTTAGTATCATGCTTACACTTACTGTACCTATATCTGCTTTTCATGGGGCACCAAAATAATCCTCAATTCAGAATTTAAAAATAAAAAGAAATAAATCAGTGTTGTATGTTCTATCTAACATAAATCCGGATGTTTATTTAGAAATGAATATTCTGTTCCGAATCTCCCAGAAAAATGCATTTTGGTTGGTTGGCTGGGTTTTTTTTTTTTTGGAAACAACATGAAACGTGGGCCTTTTCTTTCTTGAATTTGCAGAAGTCATGCAGCAAATGCAAAGTTCACGACTGAACTGAATCTTATTTTATTTTTCATTGCCAGGAATATAAAAATGCATACTGCACAGATAACAGTGGAGCAGTAATGTAATCAGGACAGAGTCAGTCTTATTTTAAATATTTCATTCCTAATGAAAATTCCTTAGTTTTTCCCTAGAGGGTTGATGGAAACTTGAGAAGCCTACACCACCTTTCTGCAGTTGTTTAAACAAACAAAAAAGACATTCTGTTTTGAAAAGGAACACAATTAGAGCTCACTGAAATCAACTGAAGAAAGCAAAAACAATTTCCAAAACGTTAGAGATACAGTGTGAGTTCTCTTCCTTTCCTTCCCATGCCTTCTCCGTTTTTTTCCACCCTACTCTGAATTAAGTGAGTGAGTTTCAGAATGGAGCTGTAACTTATCTGCTGTTTCAAAACTGTAATTTCCATGGAGGAAGAGACAACATTTAAGCAAAAGAGATATTTCAAGAAAGTAGCCACTGTTTGGCATGATATTACCACCTCTGATACAAACAAATTTATAAAGCTGTGATAACCCTCAAACACATCCAATCAAAGCACACACTATGCTGTTCTCTGCCTCAACATCAGCATAGTTCTTACCAAACTAAATCTGGAGTTTCACCACTGTGAAAAAAAGAAGAGCATTTGGATAAGCATTTGGAACAGATTTTCAGAAAGCTGCAGCAAACCCCTGCCTTTAGCACAAGGCAGCAGTCATCATTTCAGAAATCATCCTCCCTGAGCTTACTAACAGGCTTATTAAGATATTCATCAGCTTTGCCTCCACTTACAGCCATTAACAAACAAACCCCTCATCGTCTGCTGCTAACAACAGACACTTTCTGGATTACTGCTTATTAATTGTTGACTATAACTTCATGAATTCTTACATTTCAGTTCATATCCTCACTAATATACAAGGATAATGTAGAATCATAGAATCAATAAGGTTGGAAAAGACCTCAGAGATCATCAAGTCCAACCTATCACCCAAGACCTCATGACTAAATAAACCATGGCTTCAAGTGCCACATCCATCCCTTCTTGAACACCTCCAGGGATGGTGACTCCACCACCTCCCTGGGCAGCACATTCCAAGGGCCAATTACTCTTTCTGTGAAGAACCTTCTCATCACCTCGAACCTAAACTTCCCCTGGTGCAGTTTGAGACTGTGTCCTCTTGTTCTGGTGCTGATTGCCTGGGAGAAGAGACCAATCCCCACCTGGATACAACCTCCCTTCAGGTAGTTGTAAACAGCAATAAGGTCTCCCCTAAGCCTCCTCTTCTCCAGCCTAAACAACCCCAGCTCCCTCAGCCTCTCCTCATAGGGCTTGTGCTCGAGACCTCTCACCAGCCTTGTTGGCTTTCTCAGGACATGTTCAAGAGTCTCAATGTCCTTCTGAAATTAAGGGGCCCAGAACTGGACACAGTCCTCAAGGTGTGGCCTAACCAGTGGTGAGTACAGGGGCAGAACGACTTCCCTGCTCCTGCTGGCCACACTATTCCTGATCCAGGCCAGGATGCCATTGGCCTTCTTGGCTGCCTGGGCACACTGCTGGCTCATGTTCAGCCTACTATCAACCAGTACCCCCAGGTCCCTTTCTGCCTGGCCACTCTCCAGCCACTCTGACCCCAGCCTGTAGCACTACATGGGGTTGTTGTGGCCAATGTGTAGAACCCATCACTTGGATGTGTTAAAGCTCATGCCGTTGGACTCTGCCCATCTGTCCAACCTGTCAAGGTCCCTCTGGAGAGCCCTTCTACCCACTAACAAACACCTCCTTCCAACTTGGTGTCATCTGCAAACTTACTAATGGTGGACTCAATCCCCTCATGTAGATCATCAATAAATATACTGAATAGGATTGGGCCCAGCACTGATCCCTGGGGGACACCACTAGTAACTGGCTGCCAGCTGGATGTGGCACCATTCACCACCACTCTCTGGGCTCAGCCCTCCAGCCAGTAATGTCACATGGCCTTATATTAGAAATAAAATGAGTAACTTAGATAACCATGATGTGAAATATAAGAAGATTTAAATAATTTTTTAAAAACATACAGTTTTTAAAATGCACATGGGCAGTTTTTAACTTTGCATCACATATGCAAAAATCACTACATTAATTTTCTTCATGTGAAGTTACTACGATGAATAGCCTCACATGAACGAGTAGTAATGGCATCTTTTAGTAATACTCAAACTACCAGTTTTTCAATTTAAGCATTTTAAATAGTTATCTTGCATTTTACGACTTATTAAACTACTTCATGCTTCTTTGCATTTGCATTTTAGTTGTAGAAATTCTAAACTTAGATAAATTTCCAACCTCCTTGGAGAAGATGGAATTAAGCTGCTCAAAAGAATAAAAATAGGGGTCTGTATCTACTAAGTTTGACTTGAATCTCAAAATAGTTGTTGCATGTGACTAAGTAGTGTACCAGCCCTGCTCTGGCTCCCTGCACAGGCTCCAATATTGTCAAATTGCCTAGTTCCAGTACGATGTTTTAACTTTCAGATGTGCTTAACCTAAAATACCGTATTTTTTTCCATTACTGCTCCACCCTCTTTCCTTCTTGAAGAGCTTATTATAACTATTTATGTAAAACCAATTTATTTCAGTCAGCCCTGCATAGAAATAGATCTGTGTACGCATGACATGCACTTTTACCGTTGGACTTAGTTTGGATTTATTGATGCCTCAAGGACTTTTAGCTCAAAGAAGCAGGGAGCTGAAATGTCAAATATTTTATTCCTGTGATGTTCCATTTACGTCTGGGTATTCTTGTGTCATTTCATACTGAGTTCTCCTGAGAATTCAATTCAGCATCTAAAGACAAATTCCTCAAGCAAGAATCTCAACACAGAAATTATCACAAACCATTGTTCGTTATCTGTAGGGATGCGTAATATCAATCTGCATCAATAAGCCAATCTTCAGTATTTTACACAGCAGTAAACACTTTAACCAACACATTTTTCAGTCTTCAAGAAATGTATCACAGCGTCTGCAGTGACTCCTCCAGCAGCACTGATACAGTAAGCAATCCAGAATGCTCATTCAGCAACAACATGGTAGAAGAAACTGTGCCAATAAGCTGCATAATAAATTAATTCTTAAAGCCTACAGATGCTGATTATCTTTTGAAACAAACTCAGCGAAGTCACTTGCAATGCTTACACTCACTATTTCATTTCATTTTATTTTTAAAGAAATACTAAATCTGTTTGGGAGAACATCAACACAGAATATGATCCTCCCACTGAGAAAGGGCATTCAGCTACAAAGATGCTCTCCCAAGCTTAAAATGGAAGTGAAGATTTAGATGGAGAAGAATTTCTTTTAAAATGATTTATAAAAGTATTCAGAGGACTGGGTGGAGTAAAGCTTATAACAGAAAATTGCAGCAATCTTAACGTTTGGAATGTGAGATGTCTGGTGTTAATAAACCAAATTTTCAGGCATTGAGAGTTGTTTGGAAGGACGATAGCAACTTATAAACAACCCAGCCCATTAAAATGGCACACTGAACATTTTCAGTCCTTCAGACCGGCGTACCGGGTCACACATCCATGTAATAGCTGATAGGAAAGATTCCTCCTAAAAGGCAAGAAACTTCAGGTGAAGGTATACAAGGGAAAATGAAGAATGAAGAAAATAACCGTCACGCATGTTTTTGCTGCTGCTTGGAAAAGGTAAATGAATCTTCACTTCTGTAATTAAGTGCTATTTTAAAAATGTACCTTTCAACACCTGAAGCCGATTTGCCTGCAGGAACAAATGACTAAGTTAGCAGTTCATTATGTAATCACTGTGTTAGTAGTCTAGGGGGTAAAAAAAGAAAAAGTACCTACGAATCAAGAATAAATCCCGAGGTCCCATTATTCATCTGTGAGGTGCAAAAGCAGAACACCCATTTGCATTTTGAAATTTTGTCCCTGTTAGTCTCGGGGTGAGCTATTTTACCAGACTCAGGAATGTATGTGAGAGCAGTAAGTCGTTGTCGTCGTCCCCCGCCCCCATTTTGCTCAGCCTAGGAGAAACAATTCCCTCGCCGGCAGCCACCCTCCCACCTCCAGCTCGGAGTGATCTGATGAAACCAGCGAAACCCTGCTAGGATGCGGAAGAAAAAGGACTGACATCTGAATAACTAACAATGCGCTGCCTCTCAGGCAGACAGCAGGGAAGTTCCTTCAGCGCTGTTTGATCTGCTTTGCTGGCGTTATTGCAGAAAGCCAGTTTTTCATTAGGTAAAGAAAAAAAAAAAACACACAACACCAAAGTTGCAGTGCAGCCTGCTAAGTGAGATTACAAACGCACCCGAACACAATGACTTAAGAGAAAATAGATGGTGTAATACAGAAAGGCCTAAGACCTGCAAGTGGAAAAAAAAAAAAAAAAAGCATAAATGACTATTTTAATTAATTTCCTAATGTAAAACACAGCTGTAGTAATGTTGGCAAGTATCACCTGCCTGTTTTAAATTTGTTAAATGAAATCATGCTCTTTAATTGGGTCTTAATGTACAAAAGTATGTTTTATTTACTTTTTATTACAATATCAGTATTTTAACTTTCAGCTTGCTTGTGCAAAAGCTTTATAAATTACTTGAATCACTTAAATCTGAATACTATAATCTGCAGTTACAATGTACCAGTTTGAGTTTCAACAATTAAATGCCTTTTTTGTGGACTCCCGCTGCTATGTGAACTAGCTGTAGGCTATTAAAATAATGAGTCCGGACTGAGTCATCTGATCTCAGTCTTGGTGCAAAGCCTGAGGAAAAGGACTTAGCCCACAATTCCTAGTCTGTTTACCAGACTAAGACCAGACTGTTGGAAGCATTATCCCTGCGCTCCCTTCCCCCGCTCCCGCCGTCGACTGCACTTTGTCAGGCGAAAAGCGGTGTCACAGAGCCCTCTGCAGGCGGGCGCGGCGCCGCCCCGCCGGCCCTGCCTCTCCGCCCTGTCTCCCACCGCCGGCCTGCTTCCCCGCGCGGCCTCCCTACCACAGTCCCGTCTTACCGCCGGCCCGCCTCAGGTCTCGCCGCTGTCCCGCTACGGCCCCAAAACAAGCTGCCAGTTTACTCGACCTTCATTAAGAGTTGCCTCTTCCAGATGGGTCCAGAAAGGGCTGTCGCCCACGTGGGGTGGGAAAGTACTTGTCAAGGGGAGGCAGAAAGTCCATGCCCAGAGTACTTGTGAATTCCAGATGCTCCCAAGGTCTTGCTTATCTGAAGCATGGACTGACGAAGCCAAAAAGGAGGCAATGTGAGGAAAGCAGTTATGGTAGCCTAGGTGATGCCCAACAGGCCCCTTGAGTCACGACCTAATGATCAGCTTGCACGCCACAAAAATACCACATTTGGCCTCACACACTTCCATAAACGTGAAGGTCTGTGCCAGTAACAGTAATAAGTTACAAACCCCAAAATCTTCACCTAGTTCACTTCAGAAACATCAGCAGCAGCACCAGTCACAAAGGGCTGAGCAAAATCGTCTGACCTCTCACAAGCTCTAGAGGAATCTAAAGGCACCAGCTCTCACTTTTTATTTTCAACAACAGTTAAAGCAGTTACCCACCTCACCTCAAACTGCATTATTTTTAACAGCTGATTTGTCTGCCAAGATGAGTATTTTATCTACTTTATCGATCTCTCCACAGTTTTTGATGCTGTATCAATATGCAACAGGAAGATAATTAAACAGAGAGCTTTCTCTAAACAGTCTCCACAGCCTTTTTTTTTTTTTTTTTTTTGGCAGATCAACTATCAGCATTTCCATTTACCACTCCTGGAAAAGATCAGAACTCCACCTTTTCACACTTTTTATTTACACTTCGATGACATTTACATATATTATCAATCGATACTTGCATTTCTGCTACACCCAGGTGACACACGTACTTCATGCATTATCAGTATCATTCCACTACTTCTTTTGGCATAGGGTCCTTTTGATCTCAACCCTCTCTGTTTCACAGCTTTGCCCTGGTTTAGGTCTTCTGCTCTGGTTGAGGACCAATGTCCTGAATTTAAGTAGCACTATATTGTTGCTTGTATAGCTATGTTCACATATACACACTATTATATGCATATATATGAATTAAATATAGAGGTAAATTAAACATATATGTATATTCTTTTATTTTAAAATTTGTAATAGCCAACTGAAATTACTGATTTTTATTTTTTTTTTACATTTCTATATGGATATCAAGCAAATTCTAAAAACTGTTCCATTTAATAGGCTCAATGTAGAACTCAGATCATGGGTCAGAATGGATTTTTTAAAATCCTGTTTTCTACAGAAATGATCAGACACAAGGACAAAAATATTTCATAGTTTTTGTTGGAGCTGACTTCCTAGAAACTGAAAGACAGTCCCAATCGGTGACAAGAAAAACATTTCAAAGAAGGAAAAGTTTGGTGGTTTGTGGTTTTTTTTTTTAACACCTGCAAATACAAAACTTGTGTGGAGAACTTTCTTTTCTGAATCGTTCGTTTTCCTTCAAGGATGGTTTCTTTTTTCAGTCCAAACCAATTTTATATACCAGGTGTTGATTCATGGAAAGCCATTTTCACTTGAGCTGGCACTTCTTTAGAATAACTTCCAGTATGAGTAAACAATACAGAAGTAGTGCTTTGCAACAAATTTTGCTCAAGAACTTTTAAAGCTACTAGGGTTTTTCTGCATCCCCCAAGGTAAACTTGCCCCTTGACACAGATCCCTTTCTACAAAGAGAAGATTTCTGTAATTGCCTTTATAGTATTTTCCTATGTGAGCTGTATGTCAGCATTCACATATAATCAACTAGAATACTTAAACTCCTCTCTACCCCCTAATAAATCATGAGATTTTCAGATTAAATGTATCAGGACTAAGCTGTGTATTGCTGAACCTACTCCTGAGGTGGAGTGTTCTTTACTCTAGCAATATCAAAAAAATGAAATAAATGTTGTATTTTACTTTGCTTTTGTTCTAATTTTAATTAATTTAAAAAAAAATATTTTTATTAGTGATTAAAAAAAATATTGTAAAGCACTGGAACCTGCCAAAAAGAAAAGTAAAAATAAAATATGAGAAATGTGCATTTGCTGTAAAAACTGTGACACTTCAAAGGTTAACACCCTTCCCTCTCAGGTAATAACCTTCACAGTGATACAGGCTGATCTATTTTTAAGGGCAACGTAGCAGCAACTTGCTGGAGCCACTCAGCACCATTTCTATCCTCATCTCCAGCTGACACTGGAATAATTGGTAACACCTGTGTGAGGTGCTCAGCAACCTGCAAAATCAAATACAACACCAGCAAGCTTCCAAGCTGCTCAATTCCTGCATGCAGCAGAAGGAAACCATCAGGGTCACTGCAGAAACTTGAGCCAAGGTGGGCAGAGTAAGATGGGAGTGTTATAACAAAGACTGCTCACATTCTTGTCAGCGAGGATTCAAAATGGTGCATGACAATTGGACAGGACAAGACACTGCAAAGGTAAAATAAAATGTGCAGAACTGGGCAGGACAGTGAAGTTAGGAGTAGTTAAGGTGGGTGTTTCACTTACAATTCTTCCATGATAACAGAAAAGGAAGGTTGGTTAAAACTTGTCTTCCACAATGGAAGCTCAGCGGTAAGAAATAAACAGATAAAATGAAATTACATTCTCATTCCAAACAGCTGAGCTTAAATCATCAAGATTAGTTAAGACATTGCCCAGTTCTGTAGTTAAAATGGCAGTGTGTCCATGTACACTTGTGAACTCACTGAGAAAACTATCTAGATCATGGTCATTTGATTCTTCCAGTAACTTTTGGAGGGGAACATTGTCCTTGCTTTGTCTGATCTGACACTGCACAACTAGAGAGGCTCATGCTTCAGTGCACCCGACTGCCAAGAGAATGGGACCTGCATAAGAGCTGACAGTTTATGGGGTTAAAGTCCTAACAACATCTACAGACTGCTCCCCCCATCCTCCCAAGAGTATTGCTGCTAACTCTTACGGGCTAGAGCATAATTTCAACAATGCCAATGCTTTCCTCATTCAGAATATGGGGGATGACAGGTGATGAGGATTAAGAGAAAATAAAATTTGAGTATCTTCAGCATAGCAGAGGAAAACTACACCACAGTGTCATGATTTAATGGCAGAAACATAAACACAGAAAGCATAAAATCTAAAGCAAACTCGGTCAAGAAAATAACCAACCCCCCTGAACACTAACCCTCCTGTCCCCCAACACACACAACTGATACAGGAGTGGAGGAGGGAAGCTATGCAGAATAATATTGGCAGTGATGAGCAGGCAAGAGCTAATGGAAGAAACAGCAGTTCAATCAGCCATGACATCAGGCTATCAAAAACAATCTGGTCGTTATCACATTAAAAATCCATTCAAGTAAACAAAATAAAAACAGAGATGAGAACAGAAAGCTCAAGACTCACTTTACCAATGGATTAATGACTGTCATTAGCTGGTAACACTCTAAAAAACTCTATATGCAAACTAAACATTATTATCCATATTAATCGTTTTACTACTGAGAATGCTGCCTCTCTGCCAAAATCTGGTGCTAAACCAGATAGACATGTTCTGCTGATTTCCTTTCCAAGAGTTGATGCAGTGGTTGACTTATCTTCTTGAGCCTTTGGCTATCACAGCAAATTAGAAATTGGAAAATTTTTACCCAATAAAAAGAGGAGTCTTCTCCAGAGCACGCAAAAACAGCCACAGAACGAAGGCTGAAAAGTTATTTTAGACGAGCGTTTAAAAAAAGCTCTTTACTTTTCAAAGAATAAACTTAATGATCCAGTCACTGTGGATTATAAAATGTTTATAATATACATATACATAAAAGATGGGAGTTGGAAACATTGTGACTTCAAATTAAAAAACACTCAAACCCCAACACCTGAACAGTAAGGAAGATTGCCAAGTGAAATGAAGTTTGTCATTTGGCTTCAAATCAATATTGGATGTTTTTCTAAAATGTATGCTCTACTTCAAATCACAAAGTACAGAGTTTGGGTTATACTCATTTATGCTACAAAAAGGGGGAATTCCTTTGCAAGTGGTGAAAGAACTTCCTTGCCTGTGTTATAGCTGAAATAAGGTTCCTAAGGACCCATCCTATACTATCAAAAGCTTTGCAAATCTTGATACAGGTAATTTAATTAGGGGCCTGTCCACAGTTTTAAATACTGGTTATCTCTCTAGAGCTACTTGAGAGCTGCTACTCCATGAGATAAGCAGGAAACCACTGTTGTGTGGTTGGAAATAATGTCCTTCCATTAGCTACTGAGATTAAGTCACACTTTCCAAGTTGCCACCAACCCATCTCCATGCAATGCACATAAATTTCCTAATCTACCTCTCCAGCCCACTGTACTTCACTCACCTAATGCTTCTGATTTACTCCACTGATATTGCTGTTGATACAGAGAAAAGGCTTAATTTGGCTAGTCTGAACTATCTTTTCAAGAAGCTCGCTCTCTCCTCCGCTGATTAATGAGGAAGGCAGTTTGGCCTTCCCTGGCAAGTCTAATCTCTTGTTACTGTGAACATCTTCTCAGTATCAGCTATTAGATAATGATGAAGACACTACCAACCAGATTCACTAATTTTTTCCATATCACAGAGTTCATTTTACCCTAAACATCAGTAGGTTACACACCCCCACTCCCCCACACCCTGATTTTATTAAAAAAGTTGATTTTCCAGGGAAATTAAACATAAGAGGTAAGGTAGGGGAGAGAAACTTGAACTTTCAGGTAAAGTGTATACAAGGTAGGCAGTGAGTGTTATCACTCTTAAGTCTACAGAGCTGGCTCTAAATTCCTTGTTTCTGGAACACAGCTTATCCCATAAGGCCACATGTAAAAACTACCTTCCTGCTATCATATACTTAGGAAAAAATACTTGTACAATTGTGAAAGACAAGGCTGCATGTTTGCGCTTCAGGCAAATTTTGGAGAGCTTCCTCTAGAACACAAGACATGAAGTATTAAGTTTTCATTCCAAAATGCTAAATAACAGACTGTGAAAGACGTATAACATCCATACTGCAGTTGTTTTCACATGGTACTTCTCTGTTGTCATCCTAAGAACTTACTTTAACAGGTGAACGAAAGAGATGTTTTGACTTACAAAACCTAGCCTTTTAAGAAGAATAGTTGCTTCTGGGGTGGTTTTATTTCACTTTGGGGGAAAAAAAACCCAACAATAAAAAAGAAAACACTTGAAGACAATCAAGAAAATCATCATGAAGAACCATAAAGATTTATCTCTCTGTGTTTTATTTATTGCCACTTTGGAATAAAGTAGTTTCAAATACTCTGGCTATTTCACCACTGTTGTTCTTGGTTTTGCAATTCTTAGTCAAGGAAACGAACATCACTAAGAAACTAGTAACTACATGTGGGAATAAACAGCTGAACCAGAATGTACTTTTCCCACTCCTCTATCATCATCGTCCAGGAACTGACGAAAGAGCCCACAACTGGTTTCTCTGTTGGGATAATCATCACTTCTGGGTTCATTAGATATTATCTCACTGTCTTCTTTTAAAAATGAAAAACATTAAATAACATAAAGCAGGATGTGTAAGATTCCGATGAGAGAAGGGGAGGTGGTGGGAGACTAGCTTGAAATTTGGTATAAAGGTTAAGCTGAATGTGGGAAATTCTGAGTTTCTTCTCACGTACACCAGTGAAAAAAGGAGGACACCTCTTACAGTGTGACAGATGTCAGTTCAGAGAAAGGAAACACTAACTTCATGTTTGCTGGAGGAAACCTCTGCTGATATTTTAAACAAAACTAGGTTCTATTTAATTTACTTGCAGGTGAAATGGCAATACAAGAAAACATGTAAATCTCTTTCCTACCCATTGAACTCAACTGGGGAATGCTCTCCAACTGTGCTGTAGAAACACAGCAGGGGAAGGCAACAACACATTAAAACAAGCAGCCTGAACCAAACTCAGGGATAACATGCTTGCGATTTTGCTCTTTTTTTGATAATAATCCATTCAGTTGAGTTTCTGGGTGTAGCTGCTAGCCCACTACATGCACCTACATACTTTTGTGTTGCCTTCACAAAACCAGATGTGTTTCCCTCTGTTTATTTATTTATACAGTCCTAGGTTTCTTTTGGCTCCTCAGTACAGCACTTCTATCTAGAAACACACTGCTATTCACCCCAAAACCCAAGAAGACAGTCTACACCAAACAAATCACCATCTTCAGTGGCAACAAACTTAGTGCCCAAATAACAAGCTCCTTCAGGAAATTCCTTGGCCTTCAAATCATGGCTTGTGCTGTACATTTTCTGGAGTGCTTAAAATGATGCATTTTATTGCAAGGTTGTAAAAGGATCAGAAAATAATAATTTGATTTCTCTAATATTAATGGGATTATTTATATATTTAACAGCTAAATAGGTTTTCTTCAAGACTCTCCTAAGTTTAAGGCTATCTGTTTCCACTTAAGGAACAGTCTCTGCCAATATTTTTGGTACATTTGCAACTGCTGAACAACAAAGTGAAAATATAATTGCTAACATGGCTTAAGTCTAGAATAAACACACAATTAATAATCTTTTATTTAGGCTTAACCATATTTTTCTTAACCTTTTTCTAGAAATTTTGAATCACGGCATACTAATGAATTTTATTAGATTTCACATGCTAACAAATTTTGTTAGATTTATTAGATTGCAGAAGAAAGCTTTTATCAAACTAAATTCATTCCAAATAAAGCTTTGCAATTTACACTCTAATGAGAAATAAACCAGAATTCTAACATGGGCTGCTTTTAGTGCATTTTAGCCCAATCTAGTACAACAGATTTTATTTTGCACTTAAGTATTGAGCTTCCTGCCTAGAACCCCTCAAATATTTAGAATAGCATGGAATGGAATGGAATGGAATGGAATGGAATGGAATGGAATGGAATGGAATGGAATGGAATGGAATGGAATGGAAAAAAATGGAAATAAAATAGAAATAGAATATAATAAATAGAATAGAATAGAATAGAATAGAATAGAATAGAATAGAATAGAATAGGTTGGAAAAGACCTTCAAGATCATCAAGTCCAACCCATCACCCAACACTATCTAATCAAGTAAACCATGGCACCAAGTGCCTCATCCAGCCTCTCCTTAAACACTTCCAGTGATGGTGACTCCACCACCCCCTGGGCAGCCCATTCCAATACATACAAAAGACCACACTAACAACTGGTTTCTGACTGAAAGACTCTTCTTCTACTTGTACCTTTTCAGGACTCGATTATTCTGACATTATTAATTGCATCTGGAACTAGGCATATTCGTTGCCAGTTCTGAAGTTCCTTCTCCATTAGTTTATGTGGTCATGCACTTACCCAAAAGCATGGCAGGGCATTCACTATTGCCCAGGCACAGTGGGGTTAGCTAAACCCAAACAGATTTAAAAAATTCCAGAAACATTTATCTTTAAAGATTCCCAGGCTACTTCTAGGGACGATAAGAAGGAACAGCTTTACAGGGCAAGTTATACATTCCTCATGTAAACTCCCTCAAGCCAGTGCTGAGGAATTGAGCACAGCCTTAGACTGTCACTGTCCTCCCCATTTCATCTCTGAAGAGCCTTATAACCACCAGATAGTTCTAAAAACAGCCTTTGTGCAATTTCAAAGGCAAATCTGAAAAACAAAGTATCAAACCAAGCTACTTTTACACACTGCATTATTTTTACTGTTTTTTTCATTCTTCAGCATCTTTATTATCAGTCAAGGCATTCTGCTGTGCAAAGGAGAGGAGATAAGTGATTGTAAAATGTCACTTCAGAAGAACTGAAGACAGGGTATAGCTTTCTGCACCCAGTCTTACTTTTTTCCACATTGCTTTTCAGAAAGAAAATTGCAAAATCACATGCCCTTGTAAGCTATTCTTGCACTGTAGCTGTCTTTCCACAAGGTCAAATAGTGGAATTTTAGGATTTTACTAATTCTTCCCATCTCACAGACCTTCTATTTTCTTTCATAAGGAATCAGCTCAAACTAAGGAAATCTTTAACAACATGAGTTCCCAAACTCAGTCCTTGCAGATGCAGTGTCATGGTAACATGGGGCTCTTCCCTTGGAAAGCATCAAACCAAAAAAAAATCTTCCCCAGGTCCAGTATCTGACAGTCATCCCATCAGGAACTTGTACATTATCAGGAGTGGAAGACAGGCATTTTTACAATGATCAGCATCTCAAGTTGTTGTGGAAACATTAACCAAAGTGTTCTGCTTTTATCTTGTTTTATCACTATTCAGTCTTTGTATTTTGGTTAGCGACATGCAAAAACATGGAGCACTTCTCCACGGTATGTTTAGGATTCCAAATGTGATGAAGCTAAGCCTGCTTGCCTGCATTTCAAAGTTAATCCTGAATTTGTTATGTTTATAGTTTCTGAAAAGTCAATTTCATTCATTGTCAAGTAAGCCTTGGATGCAGGTAAGAGATAAGATCTGCAGTTTTACTTATTTTTGCTGGACATCATCTAATTCAAACTAGTTCATCTCAGTAAAAACTGTAAGTTCTATAATGCCTGCTGGTAATGCTTTATGAATGTTCTAAGTGTCTTTCATCTAGCTCCCACCCTCTCCCCTCTCTGCATCGTGGTTTACATGCTCAGCTCCTAGGGCAAGCAGCATCTTTTAACTTAGGCTTGTACCCCCAAGTGCAGTGGTCCTAAACCTTAAAGGAGTGCAATAATGGGACCCAATGACAAAAAGAAAAAGAGAGGGGGGGGAAAGGCCCATTACTGTGTTAACAAAATTGTCAGAAGTCAATGACACTATAAATACTGAGCAATTACTGAAAAATAGTGGTTGAAAAACAAGTAATTTCAGTGGCACAACATGATAGTTCAATGGTTCTCAGAAGTCCTTTAAAGAAGTCCTGATTATTGCTCTTCACCAGACCTCCCTAGACCCTGCCTCTGACTCTCCCACTGTCCCTGTGGAGGTGATGGTTTTGCAATCCCACTGCCTGGCATAATTCCCTGCTGCTGTCAGGCAAGGCAGATGGTTCCACCTTTCCACACCAACCTGCCTGTTGTCACCACTGTCTCTTCCCAGCAGAAGTGTTTGCGTGCTTGTGGGCAAGCTGGAACATGGGCCTGGTCCAAGTGAAAGCTAACCCAACCAAAACCACGTCAGATGCACAAAGACAGCACACCAAGGGAACAGGCATCCTGAGCAGGGAGAGGCAATCATCCCTTTTTGCAGCAGCACTGACTTATGCCAAATGAAAGTGATGACAGCTTCAGACTGACTTGCTTCATCACAGACTCTCTCCAAATATTCCTCAAATAAATTTTTTTTGGAAGACAAGTCTTTCCATTGCCTGTTCCCATACAGTAATCCAGGCATGGGGCTGGATGTACACCATGGGAGCGATTTCTGAGATACACTGGAGGAAAGGAAAGGATGTAAACAGTACAAAACTCTAAAAGCTATTTGTCACCATGTCAGTCTGCAATTGTGAGTCCACTACCCATCCAGCTTAAATGAAAAAGTTATGTAAAGAATGGAACTAATGAAGCTGGATTTCCTAAGGACATGCAAACCACTTCCTTCAACTTCCTACTGCAATAAACACGAACTCCTGTGTCTTCTGTTATTCCCTGCTCTCGTCTTCATTTTCATCTGTGACCCATTTCCCTCCACATTTAGACCCAGATCCTCTTTCAGTGTTTATAGCTGTTTCAACCATGACTGGAACCTCAGACAAATCTCCAAATATTCACTGTATCCCACTGACTTTCAATAGCTACAGCGTTTTCCCCCAAAACAAGGTCCATGCAAGTTGGGTTCTTCAAACTGCGAATCACTTAGGAATCCTCATGTAACCCTTGACTTGGTATTGAGCTCAAACCCCCCACCTATCTCAGCCACTAGCCTGAGGGCTGGGGTCTGCATTTCAAACTGCAGACCTCATCCCAGCCTCATGTAGCTAACAGTGGAGACATGGCAGCAGGCAACTTCCAGCCCACAGAAGGGAGGGAAAAGTTTAAACCTGTGCAACTTTCAGAAGCAGAACTCAAGAGTGACCCACTTAGAACATGAGTGAGGTTGTCAAGACATACCATGTCTGAATCCCCTACCACCTACTGCCTCTGTGATGGAGCAAAATCAAATGGTCTACAAGGACACAGAAGTCCAACTGGAATCTTTCATGCAAGCTGACCGTGTATGTCCTTGAAGCCATACAGGTATGTAGGATGACCAAGTGTGACCATTTTAGGCTGTGCCTTTAAGAAAGGGACAGTTGCTGGAACACTCTGGCTGAATGTTTTGGAATAACAACGAAAACAAGCTATTCTAAACGAATTTCATTGGTAGATTGGTAGAATGCAACTTTAAGTTTTAGTTCAGTTTGAATCTCAGTCAGTTCTGTCTGTTCCTGTCTGCCTGTCTGTTTCTGTCTCTCTCTGACGCAACAGCTGCTGGACGGAGTCGACCTTGAATTAACAAACCTAACCAGATAAGAAAACTAATTCTTGCACGTGCTTTGAGCTAACAGAATTTCCTCCTTAATTACCTTTTTCTCTCTCTCTAACCCTTTTGGGAAAAAAGGGAGGTAGGGAGGGAGAGGGGTACCGGGGGGGACACACCCTCCTGGCTGGAGGAGGGAAAAGGTCTTCTGTATTACGTTCATTGCTGTATATTTCTGTATATATTGTAAATACTGCATATTGTGTACATATCCATCTGCATTTCATTCCTGCGTGTAAATATAGCACATTCATTCTGCTTCTCCGACTGAGTTAGCCATGGTTTCTTTGTGTGTGGGGGGGAGAACTTTCTCTCACCACCACACCAAGCACCCACTGCCCCTCTTAGCAGGGCACATTCTGCTCCTTAAACATATGCTGTGCACAGGTTGGGGATTTGGAGACACCATGGCACACAGAGAAAGCTGTGGCTTAGCCATGCTGTATGATGCACCACATCTACACCTTGTCATGGAGGTTGCTGCCCTTTTCTCTGCCTTGTTAAGCTTTTCAGGTGCTTCTGAAGTTACATTAAATAACCACACCCAGTAATTAACTTTAACATTATATTCTTATTGACATGTTTGTACAGAATGTCTATACTGCTTAGAGAACAGTGACACCCCTACCCCCCCCAACTTTTGTACCAATTTGTTATTCAAAAAGATGTTTACAGGGTAAAAAGAAATAAAATAAAATCAGAGTTACATTTTAATACATACTATCTAACATGTAACTCCAAGGGCAAACCTTTTAACAGAGCATTTAAGATGCTTAAGAAATTGGGGTCTTTGATAGTAAATTTATGGCCAGTCTTTCCTTGACAGTTGTAATTAATATGCCGGGTGATTTTCTGTCTTGCTCTTCCAAGACAGATTATTATTTGTAGTCTGTCAGTGTAACACATAAATTATGAGCCATGTTCACCTGTAATAGACTGAAATGAAACTTCAAAATTGACATTTATGAAGAAAAATGAAAAAATCCTTTCCAGCATATGAATGGGCACAGCACATAGTCTACAGCAGACTCAAGACAGAAGAAAGTTTAAATTACATACTTTGAAATACCTGCCTGCCAAAAACAATGACATGATTAAAAATAGATTATTCTTTAGTTGCAAGATACCACAAACTTGGCAATCAAGGAATTTTACATGCACCATGATTTTCTCTTGCATGCTGAAGACAAGTATGAAGTCTTTTTTCAAGATAGTCATAGTGCATCAAGAAAGACCTTTTAAAGACATGAAAAAAATTACCTCTCTGAAACTGAGCATGAATTACTCATAATAAATTCCCCATATGTATCAATGGTTTAACCTTTTTCTACAAATAAAATAAATAATTCTACCTAATCTTGTCTCTCCTTTAGAAGGCTGTGCTGAAGTGCAGTTTTTAAATCTTATATAGCACGAAAATTCAAACTGAAATGAACAAAGACAAACCCTGAAGCTATTTAAACCAGACACACACACACACACCAACCGTGTACCTTGATGATCTGGATACAGAAAGCATTGTGTGGGAGAGCCTGCCCAAACATTTACTAGATAGTAATTTGCAAATCTGAAACAGTCAAACGCTCTTTCAAAGCTGTTGAGCATTATGTCTACACAAAAAAGGGATGCGTGCACATGCCAGGTAAATGCATTTAGAGAGCTCAAACCTTTCTGGGCTTTAGCTGAATAATGCAAGTAAATGGAGAATGTGCTCTGTGTACTTTGCAGAGAAAAAGTAAAATTTTATTGAAAAAAGAAGAGAGTCATCAAACCAGAACTCTAAATGGGATGCCTAAAGTAAATGAAGTAAGTGGCATGAATCTGTATTACTGCAAATGTCCAGGAATGCTAAGCATCCCCGTATTCCACCAACTTCAAGCAGAAAACTGCAGCTCCAAGGTTACCTCTGCAGAGCACCCACACTAGTGCAGGAAGTGCTCTGGAGTCCAGGTGTCCTAAGCCCTAACACACACCCTGGAAGAGCAGATGAGAGAAACAGAAGCAGCTAAGCTAAGCATATACTATCAGATCACAGGGAAAGGCGTCCTTTAAAGCAGAGTGAATCCTGACTTGCCACCCTAATGAGCTCAGCATGTGGGCTGTGTGGACCAGCAGGAATTTTTGTCTTGAGATGAAGTGTAGATATACCAAATCACTTTGTGCATCCCTAGGTGTAATACAATAGTGGAATGGTTTGAATTTCTGAGAAAAAACATGGATCAAAGAAAACTTACAGTTTTAGACAGATCTAGGAAATCCAGAACGCTTTCAATGTATACAATCACTCAAAATCTGATAGCTTAAAAAGCTTCAATCACAAACCTAAATTGAGAAGATCAAAGTAAAAACTAAACCAAATTTGTCCTTTTTCATACCTCTGCCTAAAATAAGTAAAAACACTGAAGTTTAGCTTTAGGTATTATGCCAATTTTTCTGTCTGCTCCCATAAGAAAAACTAACTTTAACATTTCCAAATTTTAAACTAATCAAAACATTTTGACAATTTTCCTTTGGAAAATATGAGGCATACACAGTTCCAGGGAATAACCCTGCAGGACTTTTTTTATTTTGTTTTGGTTATGCAACCAACTTTGCCTCAGGCATTTCATAGTATCATAGTATCAGTCAGGGTTGGAAGGGACCCCAAGGATCATCTAGTTCCAAACCCCCTGCCATGGGCAGGGACACCCCACACTAGATCACGCTGGACAGAGCCTCATCCAGCCTGGTCTTAAACACCTCCAGGGACGGGGCCTCAACCACTTCCCTGGACAACCCATTCCAGGCCTTCACCACTCCCAGGGTGAAAAACTTCCTCCTCATGTCCAGCCTGAATCTCCCCACCTCCAGCTTCATTCCATTCCCCCTAGTCCTATCACTACCTGATAGCCTGAGAAGTCCCTCCCCAGCCTTCTTGTAGGCCCCCTTCAGATCCTGGAAGGCCACAATGAGGTCACCTCTGAGCCTTCTCTTCTCCAGACTGAACAGCCCCAACTCCTTCAGTCTGTCCTCATAGGAGAGGAGCTCCAGCCCTCTGATCATCCTCGTGGCCCTTTTCTGGACCTGCTCCAGCACGTCCATATCCCTCTTGTAATAGGGGATGTCAAGGGTCTGGAGTATGGGAGTCTGGTTTATCTGTCACTGCTATCCCTCCCTGCCTCTTGCACCTCATGTGCATGTCTCTCTTTCTCTTGCATCTCATGTGCAGCTCACAGAGCAAAAATATCCATCTTAAAGGGAGTTCTGGGCTAACCACAGGCTGAAACAACAGCATCCCTCCTCTAAATTACTGCTCCTTGCTAGTCCACAATCTTGGGGTTACATTAGTTGACCAGGTTGTAGAGACTAAAATAGGAGTGATAAAACCCCTGAAGCTACAGATGCCAAAAGAATGACTGTAAATACAGGGGCAGTAAAAGTCTAACCAAATAGTCTCAGATTAACAAATATGTCTGCAGCTTACTACTACTGATAGCATTATTGGTACTGTAACTATGTAATTATTTTTCCCTGGTTTTAAAAGGGTTAGTCTTTGAATTAGTACAGTCCATGCATTCAGCCTAAAAAAACATGTCTGTCCAGATTGAGGATATTTTTTTGCACACTTGTGGACAAGATGTTGGCTTCATTTTACAACCAACATCTTGTCCACATCAGGGGAGCGTTCTCACACAGACATGCATACCATGTGGGCTACCTGCTGAGTTTTGGCAAGCTTGGCAGGCTGCAGAACATAAAGGGTAGGCAGTTGTAGTGGAAAAAACCTTCATGGGATATTTTTTTTATGTTGTGAAAAAAAAAAAAAACGAGGGGGGGAAAAGCAAACTGTTTCCCAATGAACCACACTGTGAGCTGGCATAAGGAAGATAAGGGCAGGAAATTGGATGTAAAACTTGTGTTTAGGTCCTTTAACAGAGGAGGCACTCTGCAAGTTGCCAATGTGACATACACATTTCTTTTCTAAAATTCAGCCACTTTTCTTTCTTTTTAATTAGCCATATGGAAAGTTGAAAGACTTGTGAACTACCAGCATCAATCCCACATGTTGAGCCTAATTTCTGAAAGGTTTTACTCAATCCTGTGCCTTTAATTTATTTTTATACTCGCATTTATACACCGTTAGACAAAAAAACACCCGTAGAACAAGACACGCCTTATGCCGTGAGCAGAGCTCAGGACTACTTGCTTTTTAGGTAAAGGTGCTAAAGTGTTTCAAATTAGGAAATGAAGTGCACCCTACAAGCGGTCATGTTTTCGTGTTCCACCTTGGTAAATTTTACACATATTGGTGCAGCCAACTATTCCTACCTTCCCAGTATCATCTAGAAAGCAAAGCAGAATGGAAGTGACTGTAAAGCCAGCACCAGCTGAAAGCAAAAATGCAACAGCACCACCTAAGGCCCATCTGAGGCAGTGCAAAAAGCCATCTGAGATGCGACAGATTCCTTATTTCTATTTATACAGCTGTAACATGCGTTATAAAATCGCAGAATGGTATTTCTTCATGGCTTGAGTGTTGGCTAACCAAATGTAGATACATATTTGTTCACATTTAGATTTCCGTACAGCTCACAGTACTGTACAAATCAAAGACTGGGGGCTCAGCTGCTAAATACATTTAAACTCCTCTGGTTTTTCCACTCTGAAATTAAGTGATACTGTATTTCAAATACACCATGGGCAAAAGAATTTTCAAGGCATTTTAAACTGTTGTGACAAATCATCTAAGCTAGTCACTGCTGGTGAAGGCTCAGAGCACACAAGCGCCCCCATATGCAGAACTTCTAAAGTAACTGAATCGTCAAGGTCACTACAACAATTAAAGTGAAGAACTTTCTTCCAAATTCCAGCCTCAGTAGATCCATGAACAAATTGATAACTATCTTTTTCCTGCTAGCTACACGATTCTTTGCTTTGGGTAGTTGTCCTCCCTGCTTGTTTACTCTTCATATAACATTTATGATAACCAATCTGTTCTGTCCTAGCTTTAAGTAGCCTCTAAAGGTCTAACCTTCTCTTACACAAGACTTTATTCCCTTCACTGTGCCTTGCTGCCCTGCACCCTATCCCATAAGAACATCAATGCTCACTGCAACGGCATTGGTCTCACTTTACTTCAACTGGAAATAACTTTCCCAACACATCACATTTGGTCTTTTACAATTTGCACGTTGACATCAGTCACTGTACTGTGGGACAACTGAATAGCGTTCAAGGAGTATGATTAAAGTCTGTTCCAAGTCAGGGCCACAAGCATGCTGGAGTTGCTTTTTATTTTATTCTACTATTTTATAATGAATTAATTGCTCATAACATATGGTATAATGCAAGCTTAAGACCTCATCAATTAATCACTATGAGACCACTACAGAAGACAGATAAATGTTATCTCTTCCTCTGACCTTGTTCTCCCCTTGTCTGTAAATGAACATGACAAAACCAAGCAACCTTTCTGACAAACATGAATGTAAATGATGTTCTGCTAATGTTAGAGTGGTATTAGTAATAAATAGATCATCACAGTAAAAAGGGAGGTTGATACCGTATCTGCCAGTTTTTGTACAAGAGGTTTGTATGTGTATTGCTCAGGTTGTCAGCTGTGAAACTTCATGTTCATGGAAAGTGCCTGCAAAGAAGATGGCTGTGTGCAGAAAGCAAAGTCACTGAGGTCATTTGCCCACACCAACGCCAAGGCAGGTGTACTTAATACACTGCCGCTGGGAGCAGATGACAGCAGTAGGCACAATGTGGATGGGGTGAGAGCTCCTTAAAAAGAAGCCCAAGAGACAGGTATTTAGATCAAACAAACCTGACCTAATATGCTCTCCCCATTGTCCATGCACTCAGCACCCCTCTCTGCCTGCTCCCCTCTTTCCAATCCTTACCTGACAGACACACATCTAGAAAACAGCAACCCAGAGGTTCTGCAGGGTGCAGAGCTGCCAGGTTTCCAAGGAGTGGCCTCCCTTTTTTCTCCTGTTTTATTCCAGGCACAACTCCAGCCACTGTCCCTTGTACTTAGACTATGAAAGGAACTATTTGAAACTGAATTCCTAAATAATGCCCTCTGAGCAGATGTGATTCCCAACCTGCCTGCAAACACAGCTCTTTCACTGTGCAGAATTTAAGCTCACACCTTCCCAGGATTTGTTTACATTATTAACACAAAATTAACAATGCATTAACAATGTTAACTCGAAAACTTTGCCCCAGACTTGGGCAGGGTAGACTGCTGAGTCCATAAAAGCTGTGTCTTTAGGTTAGCGGTCCTCAGCACTCATTACCCAACAGCAATAGTAACAAGCTATTTACATGCAGCAGTCAGCATAGTGCTCTGCTCTCCCTGTTGGCCTCAATTTTAGCTTTAATATCCTGTGGCCCAAGCATTAGAGTCTCACACACAGTGTGCTGTTCCCACAAGAAAATGCTGCAGTGACACACACTTCTGTTCCCTGTTACTCAAGTGTGGGAGCACATCACTTCATTACCTAGAAAATAATGTTAAGTAATAATAAAATTATTATTATTGCTCTTGTTGCTGTTATTTTTATGGCAATGTCTTCCTGGCAGTCAGACAAATAACAAAAAAGGTTAAGCTGTTCAATGGTTACAAATCAGATTATTACGAAAGACTAAAGTTTTATATCAGTACAGCAGAAGAGTCCGTGCAGAGTCACACATACATACCCATTTAGAAGATAATACAATACAACACAACACAACACAACACAATACAATACAATACAATACAATACAATACAATACAATACAATACAATAAACCAGGTTGGAAGAGACTTTCAAGATCATCAGGTCCAACCTATCAACCAATCCAACCCACCCAAACAACTAGACTATGGCACCAAGCACCCCATCAAGTCTCCTGCTGAACACCTCCAATGATGGTGACTCCACCACCTCCCTGGGCAGTCCATTCCAGTGGGCAATCACTCTTTCTATGAAGAACTTCTTCCTAACATCCAGCCTAAACCTCCCCTGGTGCAGCTTGAGACTGTGTCCTCTTGTTCTGGTGCTGGTTGCCTGGGAGAAGAGACCAACCTCCACCTGTCCACAACCTCCTTCAGGTAGTTGTAGAGAGCAAGAAGGTCACCCCTGAGTCTCCTCTTCTCCAGGCTAAGCAACCCCAGCTCCCTCAGCCTCTCCTCATAGGGCTTGTGTTCCAAACCCCTCACCAACATCGTTGCCCTTCTCTGGACACGTTCCAGCAAGTCAACATCCTTCCTAAACTGAGGGGCCCAGAACTGGACACAGCACTTGAGGTGCGGCCTAACCAGTGCAGTGTACAGGGGCAGAATGACCTCCCTGCTCCTGCTGGCCACACTGTTCCTGATGCAGGCCAGGATGCCATTGGCCCTCTTGGCTGCCTGGGCACACCGCAGGCTCATGTTCAGCCTACCATCAACCAGTACCCTCAGGTAATCTATGCACAAAGCTTCTTAAAGACTTTTTAACAATTGAAAACCATCTGCTTACTTTATGGAAATGAAATAATACTTCAACATATTTAACATTTCTTACAGTTAACTTTAAAATGTATATTATTCCTAAGATTTTAACTTATTACTTCTTTATGTGCCATTCACCCATGCTTCATTCTCTCAATTACACCTGAGGGAATTGCACAGTAATTAGTGCTCTCTTTAAGCAGATGACTACCAGAGTCCCATCATTATAAAAAAGGACCACAAACTCTGTTTCCAGACCCAAAATAATGAGTTAGCCACAAATGCTGCCAACAGAAAAGTGGAAACATCACTCTACATGAAATATTCAATGCCACAAAGCAAATCAAAAGGGACTCTAAAATGCAAGGCTGCTAATGTCAAAGGACATTTTTTTCAGCTGAGCAGAGTTGACAGTATGCAGTTGTAGACATTTCAGTAATAACTACTATAGAGAAAAACAATAAGTCAAGAACTTACAGAAGAAAAGGAAAGCAATATAACATGTCCAGAGAAGGGCAGCAAGGCTGGTGAGAGGACTTGAGCCCTGTGAGGAGAGGCTGAGGGAGCTGGGGGTTGTTTAGCCTGGAGAAGAGGAGGCTCAGGGGGAGACCTTATTGCTGTCTACAACTACCTGAAGGGAGGTTGTAGCCAGGACGGGGTTGGTCTCTTTTCTCAGGCAACCAGCACCAGAACACGAGGACACAGTCTCAAACTGCACCAGGGGAAGTTTAGGGTCAAGGTTAGGAGAAAGTTCTTCACAGAGAGAGTTGTTAGCTGTTGGAATGTGCTGCCCAGGGAGGTGGTGGAGTCACCATCACTTGAAGGGCAACAAGGCTGGTGAGAGGCCTTGAGCACAAGCCCTATGAGGAGAGGCTGAGGGAGCTGGGGTTGTTTAGCCTGGAGAAGAGGAGGCTCAGGGGCGACCTCATTGCTCTCTACAACTACCTGAAAGGTGGTTGTAGCCAGGAAGGGGTTGGCCTCTTCTCCCTAGCAACCAGCACCAGAACAAGGGGACACAGTCTCAACCTGCAACAGGGGAAGTTTAGGCTCGAGGTGAGGAGAAAGTTCTTCACTGAGAGAGTGATTCGTCACTGGAATGGGCTGCCTGGGGAGGTAGTTGAGTCCCTGTCCCTGGAGGCGTTCAAGAGGGGACTGGATGTGGCACTTGGTGCCATGGTCTAGTTGTGAGGTTTGTGGTTATAGGTTGGACTCGATGATCTTCGAGGTCTCTTCCAACCTTGGTAATACTGTGATCAACCTTGGTAATACTGTGATACTGTGATACTGTGAAGTGTTTAAGAAGAGACTGGATGAGGCACTTGGTGCCATGGTTTAGTAGTCATGAGGTCTTGGGTGACAGGTTGGA
This sequence comes from Picus viridis, assembly GCA_033816785.1. Classification (NCBI taxonomy): domain Eukaryota; kingdom Metazoa; phylum Chordata; class Aves; order Piciformes; family Picidae; genus Picus; species Picus viridis. The sequence goes on along the minus strand of CM066574.1, from coordinate 7,563,171 downwards.
TTTGATGATCTTTGAGGTCTCTTCCAACCTCACTGGTTCTCTGATTCTATGAAATACCATGCATCTAAACACGGCTGCTAGAGGTGCCTTTTATTGCTGCAGAGGTCTTAGATGCCTAACTGGGAAACCATATTCAGCATCTCTTTAATATTCTTTTTGGAATACAATACATAGCTGTTCATTATTCATCTTTGCACTAGCTAGAAATGCTGTGGTCTCATTTGGTTTTGTATCCTTGAAAAGCTATAGGTGAACATGGAAACACTGAATCCTTAACACACTGATTGCTAAATGACTTTCAAAAACAGTTTTCAAGGTTGTGTATTTTAATTAATGGTTTTCTTTAATTAAATGAAAGTGCCACAAACTGTCCGTGTGTGAATTAAAAACAAGAGCTGTGTTAAATTAAAAGTGCAGTATCATACTAATGCTAACAAATTAGGTCTGCCTTCAGGAGATTCATCTCTTTAACATGTCAAATTATTATGGTGGCGATAGGAAGGGAACAGTCATGCTAAACCAGCTTTTCAAAATCCCTATTTCTTTACAATCAATTAGGAAATAAATTTGAAATTTAAACAGCTATTGAGTACAGACACTCCTGCACAGTAATAGCTTCTTTCATAAATTCCCTCATTTTAGGGACATGATCTTTTTGCCAATATTACACTAAATTAGCATTGTAAATATTGAAATAAAATGTTTCTTAAGTACTATTTGGCCTAATTTTTTTGCAAGGCCACACTTAATCTTTATTCTTCCATAATCAGTATTTATTGTGTGACCCTGACAGCTTGCTACTGCTGTGATAAATTATCTGACTCAAGTCAGATTAAAAATGCAACCCTGAATCCTAATTATCTCGGCAGATCCGCTTAGTAATAGCGTTTCTTGTCAATTTTGGAATCACAGCATGGGTGTCAATTGCAACAAACGCCCAGGCTCCTCTCTGAAGCAGGCTCCCAGAATGCTTTCTTATCTGCCATATGTAAATCTCAGATGCTCTGTACCCTTGGTGACCTTTTATTAGCAAACTGACAAAATGATAAAGCTAGTCATGGCAAAACTCCCACTACTAGACAATTATCCACTATAGTTCCAGTCCATGGGAGATCAACAAGACATTGTTAATTGTGATGCATTTTATTGACTTCCCCAGCTAACGGACCCTACAGGTCACCCAAACCAGTAGGGTTAGGCATTTATTTCACATCAGAAGGGGACAGCAATTTAATTTTGACCCAAAGGAGGACAGCTTCCATCTTTTGTTTTCCCTCTTCAGTATGATGCCCATCACATGTTTTTAAAGAGACTAATAAAATAATTTACATAGTTCATTAACATTATATATACATTATATATAAAATACCAGCGTTGGGAAAGAATTATTTGCTCCAAGAATTCACCAAACTGAGATACTTTCCACAGATTGAAACCACACAACTCCCTCCTGTTGCCTCATTCTGCTGTAAATTTTTATCAGAACTGCAGCCCCTCAGATGAGAACTGTAGTCACTGTATTCAGACTCCAGGACACCCATCCTCAGCAACTTATTGAGGCAGACCAAAATAACACAGGTAAGTCCCAAAAGCATTAAAACCAAATAAACCTTTCACCCACAAAGATCACCTAATAGCATTAGGATTCCACAAAAGGTTTCTTCCTGTTCATAGAGGTACTTTGTAGATAAATACAGCTCCATCCCCAGAACCATCCTGCAAACTCACAACATCTTGCAGTGTCTCCATTAAAATGCTATGCACCTAGAAGACTACCAAGTAAGGTAGAGAGAGAAACAAGTTCCAAATGTTTCAGTACAGTTCAATTTTTGTGCTCTCTGAGCTTTCCAGGGACACCTACGACAGAGTTTCATCTAAGAAGTTTATAACACATTCCTAGCTGTTGTGCTAGCGATTTAAAAATCAGTCTGTTCTGATTTTGGCACTAGTCACTCCATTCAACCTACCTTCTGGCTGGCAGCACTTGATAAAAGCATCAGGCCCTGCAGGACTCATTATCAGTCAAACCCCCATCATTTAAGAAGCTGATGCATATTTGCTTTGTCATACAGTTTATTTCTGAAAGCACAACTTGGCTGATAAAACTACTTAGGATGTTCTCAATTGCACGCAATGCAAAATTGGGAGTGCACACTGAGACTGAGCTCCCAGAGTCTTGTTACCAAGGATACAGCTGTTTAAACAGTACAAGAAAGAATTAAACTATGATGATGTGCTGTATTTTGGGAAGATACTCTTATGTGATTCTGACAACCGGCACTCCCATGTCATCAGCTCCTACAAAAGAGTTGTATGCACCATGGAAAAGAACAAAACAAGAGGAAAAAAAATGTTTCAGTTCAGCCGATTCCCAATATGTGTTTGTTACTCTGAAGGGAATAAAATTAGTACCTTTTTGAATGAAGTGAAAGATCAATGGATTCTTTGGACTCAATTCAAAGTGAATGATATAGAGGTAAACAATTAAGTTGTTTTGTTACCATAAACAGAAGCAAGCAAGAGGAAAAGAAAGTTTACAGGGCAGATAAGAAAGCTATGAAAGACAAGAGAAAAAAACATAGCCAAAAAGGTGAACACTGATAATTTCAGCTGAAGTGTGGGCTTAAGAAAAGCCACTGAAACACAGAAAAAGCCTTTTGCTACATTTTTGTCCACAGCCATATTCATGATGGTCACCGAGTTGAAGATAATTAGTTCTCATGAATACAACTGTGTTACTTAGTTGTTCTTTCATTGTTCAATTTTGAGCCTACAAAATACTTACAGTCCCAGCAACTGCAGAACCATAATGGTCAGACAACCAACATTCGTACTCGTGAAGCAAAACTAAGCTACCGCCCAGTCTTGCACACCATTTTACAGTTGATTTCCTCACTCAGCTAAATGATTCCAAATGCTGAGAAAGGAGTCTCTCTCACTCTAAATGAGAAACTTGTGAAGATTCTGTCAGTTTATAAATCGGGAAGATGGAACTGATTCAAATGTCTATATCGAGCTGCAAAACATTCTTCCAATAACATAGCCTCCGAAACAGTCCCACAGCAGAAAGGAGTTTGGGTTTAGACGGGAGGGTTCTCTGCTGTGAAGCAAGCAGATTGCAATCCCAGCTGCAAATGGAATGAAAGAACTCCCAAAACTCTGGAAAAAAAAAAAAAAAGCTACAAGAAGCTTTGAAAGATGATATTTCAGCACAGCACTATTTCTCCTTCCATAAGTGGGTTCAGTGTAATGACCTGATCTTTGTGCCAATAGTATGTCAAATTAGTGCAGCAAATACTGAAATCAAGAGTTTCACAAATTCTGCATGGCCTGATTTTCTTTCAGGCTGCACCTAACCTTTAGTCATCATCCTTTAAACATACTCTTTGTTTCCCTATAATGTTCTTGATTGCTCTTTAATAGCCTAGGGTTTCAGAAAAGCAGGTTTTGAATGATGCTCTTTGTAATTTTCTCCCACTTTCATGATTTTTAAAGTGTATATGCTCACATACCTGATGTCTTAACCGGCCTCACTGTGGCGTAGCTTTTTGCTCACCGCTTGTCTCCCTTTCAGGGTCTCTTGAGCTATGTCTATAGATACATGCTCAGTCCTCCCTGAAACAGTGCTTGTCATAAAAGACAGCTTCATCTGCAACACAACAGTCCCTAACAGCTCTGTTACACCGCTAGGCTAACCCCACTCACCACTCTCCAACGTTAACAGCCTGTATGGGCCACCACATCTCCATCTGCCCAGAGCTCTAGTTGCCTGCTGCTGCTCATTAATTTGCTCCTTCCAAACAGCAAAGCATCGCTCCTGAGTTCATGCCTCCAGCACCTTCTCCTGCCTATTTATTTTTTAAAGCAATCTTTCCACTTTTGGTTCCTGACACACAGTTCACAATATTAATACAATGCTCTACCAGAGCAGAGGCTGAGGACTGGGTGTGAAACATGTTGAGTTGCTGGAACGTGTCCAGAGAAGGGCAACAAAGTTGGTGAGAGGTTTGGAACACAAGCCCTGTGAAGAGAGGCTAAGGGAGCTGGGGTTGCTTAGCCTGGAGAAGAGGAGGCTCAGGGGAGACCTCATTGCTCTCTACAACTACCTGAAGGGAGGTTGTAGACAGGCGGGCGCTGGTCTCTTCTCCCAGGCAACCAGCACCAGAACAAGAGACACAGTCTCAGGCTGCGCCAGGGGAGGTTCAGACTGGATGTTAGGAGGAAGTTCTACACAGAGAGAGTGATTGCCCATTGGAATGTGTTGTCCGGGGAGGTGGTGGAGTCACCATCACTGGTGGTGTTTAGGAAAAGACTTGATAGGGTGCTTGGTTGCATGCTTTAGTTGCTTAGGTGGTGTTGGATGATAGGTTGGACACAATGATCTTGAAGGTCTCTTCCAACCTGTTTTATTCTATTCTATTCTGATGAGCTAATTGCCTTCTTTACTTAACTATCACCTGTTTTCTGTAGCTTTAGAGGTGTTCAAGAGCAACCATTGCACTTGAAACAGATGAAGCTGAATAGGACTAAAAGATTCACATAATTTTGCCTTCTGAATTAAACCCAGAATTTCTTTTTGTTCTCTGGAAGCTGAACTGATACTGTGGTAATACTACACAGCTCTTCTGTGCCCCAGTATAGCTGACCAAGGAATATTAGATAGTTTATAACCTTTCAGTATGAAAGAAATATGGAAGTCATGTAATTAGACATCTTTGCTCTCTTGTTGAAAGAATATCAACCTGGAAGTTTAGCATCTGAGATCAGACTAAAGATACTACGCTGTTCCCTTTTCTCTTGTGCTTACATAGGTTCAAAGGGAAAACTGAAGATTCACATCCACACACAGCAAAGAGAATTTGTGCAGCAAACTGTATCCATGTCAACTAAAATACTTCTACTGTCAGGCTGTGCTCAGATCAGGTTTCAATTTGTACTCCTTAAAGATGAGATTGCTCTAATCATGTTTGGCATCCAGAAGTGTAGATCTGCCCAGCAAATACCACGCTGTTCCCCTCACTGCTTGGTTCATTTTTCATATGCAATATGCTGCATACACCAAATATGGTTTGTATTTCATGTAATGCATCTCAGGCAATGAAACCTACAGTGCTGGCTCTGCAGGGCAGGCTCTTAATTTAGACTTCAACCTCATTAGCACAGCTCCACTGGCACTCTAATATTGCATCTGTGCTCTTACATGAGAAGCAGAGATGGGAGGGGATTCCTTATCCGCAGAAGGGGAAACCAAAAGAGGCAGTACTGAAGGAAGGCAGTCCTTTCTGCTTTACTGCTTCCTCTCCCCTCAGCACAGCTCGTTTTCACAGCTTTGCCTTTGACCTGACTCCTCCCATGGTGCTGTAACATCGCACACCCTTGCCTGTAGCCTGTGGATCTGCTGCGCAGAATCAAACTTCTGCAAAGGGATGGAGGATCCACATACCCCAAAACCCCCAACCAACCAAACCAGTTTTATAGCAAAACACTGCACTTGTTAAGTTCACATGCCTGGCAGAACACACACTCCTTAATGCTCCATGGCTTTTTAAACTATCAGTGATACAATTATTAAAACCCTTAGTGGTTTTATCTGTAAGAGAGCTAAATTACACTGGAGACATAAGCTGACTAGGTGATATGAGTCTTCCTGTAGCAAACCCTCAGTGGCACTTTACACGAATTAAAATTCCTCATGACAACCTGGGTACCTGGGCAACTGAATATTTGAAGACTGATACTCCTGGTTCTGGTGTTTAACAGTCAGCCACATACGACAGAAAACTAGCCTGCCTGAGCTCCCTCTTCTGTTTTTTTCTGAAGTACAGAACTGCTAATACAGCTCATTGCAGACAAGTCAGTTCTTAGGAAATGCTACCTCCTAGCAAAGAATTGGTGATGGAAGAGAAACATCTTAGCTCCCTGCAAGTGACATTCTCTTCCTTTCAAAGAAAAACAACCACAGCTCTGCAACAGCCATCCCCAGCTCTCTAACACTGTCTTTATAGTGGCAAAGTACTTGTACTTGTCTTGAGAATGACAGAAAGACATCAAATTTCTCCCACTGACAGCTTATAAATCCATGGCTTTCCTTTCACAATGTTCTCCTGTCTGCAGCATTTCTCTGGAGATCTGGGAAAAGTCACAGCTGGTGGAGTTCCTCTGCAGCAGCACCAAAGCTTGGGTACTTCTAATCAATCTGTCAAGCACTTACAGTCCTAACCTTGTCTTCCAAAAGATACCGTTCCTACCCACCCTGATCCCAGCAGGTTTCTCAGGTGGCAAAACCCACTTCAAAGTCTTGTATATGGGACAGAAGAACCCTGTCCTGAGGTACTGTCTGTGGACTAACTGGAGGAATGGCAGCTCTTCAGAAAAACACCTGGAGATTCTGGTGGACAAGAGGAGTGCATCATGGCAGCAATGGAAGTTAGTGATGGCCTGTGTTACATTTAGTACAATGGCAGCCATCAGGCTGAGTGAGTGTTTACTCCTCTCTCTGTGGCACTTGCAAGGACAGATCTGGAAGGGTATGTCTACTTCTGCAACCCCAACAAACAGGGAGAGAGAGAAATAGGAACCAGTTCAGTGGGGAAGCACCCAGGTAGTCAAGGCTAGACCACGAAAGGTGCCAAGAAACTGAGCAAGCTGGCTGGTTTTGTATAGCTAGGACTTTGAACCAGGCTCTCCTTGGAGTTATATATACATTAAAAGGGAAAAAGTTAATGGACAGAACTTAGTACATAAAATGTCCATTTTCAAAAAAGAGGTTTTACAAGAGCACCTTGGCATTGGAAAATGCTGCCCAAAGAGACAAGATCCTGATCAGCCTCTACTACCTTTGAGGCTAACCCATCTTGAGGCCAGGGCCTGGACTACAAAACCTCTTGGGATCATTTCCAACCTCAATTGACATCTAGACATTGAGGTCATTGTGCCCCTGTACTCTGCCTTGAGTACTGTGTCCAGTTCTGGGCCCCTCAGTTTAAGAAGGACATCGAGACACTTGAACGTGTCCAGAGAAGGGCAACAAGGCTGGTGAGAGGTCTTGAGCATAAGCCCTATGAGGAGAGGCTGAGGGAGCTGGGGTTGTTTAGCCTGGAGAAGAGGAGGCTCAGGGGCAACCTCATTGCTCTCTACAACTACCTGAAAGGTAGTTGTAGCCAAGAAGGGTTGGCCTCTTCTCTCTAGCAACCAGCACCAGAACAAGGAGACACAGTCTCAAGCTGCAACAGGGGAAGTTTAGGCTCGAGGTGAGGAGAAAGTTCTTCACCGAGAGAGTGATTCGCCATTGGAATGGGCTGCCCGGGGAGGTGGTGGAGTCACCGTCCCTGGAGGCGTTCAAGAGGGGATTGGATGTGGCATTGGTGCCATGGTCTAGTCGTGAGGTTTGTGGTTACAGGTTGGACCCGATGATCTTTGAGGTCTCTTCCAACCTTAGTAATACTGTGATACTGTGATACTGTGAAAAAGACATCTCTCCTTCCCTAAAGAAAAAGAGATTGTCTTAACATCTCCCTCCTAATAATAACATTTATTTAGATATTCAGTATTGGATCTCATCTTAAAATCAAGCTATTAAAACTCAAGTGCCTAAAATACAGATCTGTGATTAGAGAATATTCCTTGGAAAACTATTTTAAAACTTCCACTGTATTCGTCAGCATGCAAAGACCCCCAGCTTCCTGCTAAGGTCTGGGTAATGGGATTACCCAGCCTCTATCAATTACTCTATCAAAACAGAGCTCCTCTTTGATCTTAAGTACTTTAAGATCCCCATATGGAAGGCAAAAAAAAGTTTATCCCACTCTGCTACATGTAAAATGTTACCTAGTGAGAGACCAGTGTACATTATTTTCTTAGCACTGTACTCCTCCTTTGCGGTTTCATTATGTGACATTTTCATTCATACCAATATAAAGTTGGTTTGAGAGTATTCAAGTTGTAACACACAGAGACATTAATCACCAGCCTAATACATGTCCTGTGTAGTAGCTTTATTATCTTTTCAAAGCAGAGCTGTAAAAATAGAGAAACTGTGATCTTCTATGCTATCCTTTAATAAAGTTATTTTAAAAATGCTATAAAATTGGTTTCAGGTTTTTTTCCAAGCTGCAGCTTAATGCAACTAACTCTTGTACATCCAAACCAGTAAAGTCTGAATAAGTAGTTTTAAAAAGTCCCTGTGGACTTGTAATCCAGCAAGAGTGAAGAGCTCTAACCACTAGAGACAGAAATGGGAAGGAATCCTGAGTTTCAAATTACGAAACATGCCTGTTCTTTTGTCATTCTGGTGGGGCATGGCCTTGCAAAGTACTCTCACTTCTGTGATAAATTTTAAATGTCTGTTCCTGCATACCAATAATTATGCATTTAGGGTAAGTGTGGGTTTGTGGGTTGGTTTTTTTGTTTGTTTGTTTTGTTTTGTTTTTGTTTTTCCTCTTTCTTCTTCAGGCTCAGTATCAGCCTAACTCCTCATTCAGTTAAATCAATGGATATTTTACGCTTGCCAAGACTGCATCAATGTAACACAGCCATAGTAGACCTGGGTACTCTTTCCTGGAAGGCAGGAAATGGACCAGACATCAAGGGCAAGCATCTGTAAAGACAAGCATCTGGGACCTGAACAGCAGTGCATCTTGCACTTCATGAAGAGAACATGCTTTCAGTAATACAGGTTGACACTGTTCCCTTCGAATTCTGCTCCTTCTTGCAGACACAAAGGTACATCCATACATTTATGTCTTTCAAAAAATACCACTTTCAAAGATAGATCTGAAACCTCAGCTCAGAGAAGAACAAAGCCTAAGTCAGTAATAATAAAAGCAATTGACAGCAGGCTTCAAACCTGGTCTGGTCCTTACATGGCACTGTTTGTCCTAGTCTCTTCAGGTGGTGACAACACACATTGAGTGAAAATAACGTGCTTGAGTCACGTCCAGCTTTCAAGTAACTTTCGGTCAGTACCTCTGCACAGAAAACTCCCTGGTGGGAGATAGTTAGAATACTTGCATGAAATATGTCAGGTTTGAAGAAAAAGTTCTTCTACTAAGTAGACATGATTCATTGGTATATACTCAGTACTAATGCAACACACTTGTAGCAATTCAGCAGGAAAATCACCCCTAAGCTCTGTATCAAACAGCTGCCCATCCACTCCTGGTGTCACAAGGGCGGGCTCTGGCTGACACACTGGTGGGTTTTGTGTGGCCACTAATCCAAAGCAGGAGATGCTTCTACCATTTCTTAAATATCCTCAACATTTCTCAAGCTCTTCTATCAATGAATACTAAAAGAAGGAAACAGGATAAAACTTGTATTTCATCAAGTATAATTTTAAATCTGTCATTCAGTGGGTCTTTCTCTCAATATCCAGAAATTTCACCTTGGGCTCAAGAAGCTTCCTTCCCAAAGGTTCAACTGCAGGCTTTTGTAATAGGCAGGGTCTCCATAAGAAATGCATGTAAGTAAAAAACTTCTATAATCTTTCTCAGTGAAGACAGAAACACACATTACTCTGAAGAAACTACACCTCTGGCAAGGCCCTTGGTTTGAATTAAGCACTTGGAAGTTACTTCAAGGCAGATGTGGTCAGCACCCTACCACAAGCTGCAGCTAAGCCTTTCTAAATGGTGACCAAATGGAGATGGTAACTCTTTTTCTTACAGTACTCTGCTGTACCTAGTGAGTGTTCTTCTGAAACCACCAAAGAGCTGAGGTTGTTTGGCATACTGGAAGGCAGCAGTTTTCATGTTGTAACAACAGTTATGAGGCAGATCCCTCCTTCCTCTCTACCTCCTTTTTTTTTTTTTTTTTTTTTTTTTTTAAATCAGAGTTATTCTAAACTTTCAAGAATGAAAACAATTTAGAAAAACAAGGCCAAAATTTAACTCATACTTTATTGAACCCTTTAATTGGGAGGAAAATGATTGATTCATTCACTTATATTTTTACATCTGGTAAAAAGTATGGAATTCAGGTATTCTGTGCCAAGGTTTGACTAGAAATGAATTTTTACATCCAAGTAATAGATGACTAGGGAAATGAAGTGGCTTTAAATGCAAATGTGGGGATATTAATTATTGTTGTTATTGGGCCATTTATAAGAATGGTGTAGCACTATTTTAGAAGCAGTCACGTCTAATTTTTTTAACCTACTGGAACAAAAATAGAACAAGAATAAAAACAAGCACTAAAAAGTGAATTCCCCATAATGTTTTAGTTTGTTTTGTCTGAAAATTTATTTGAAGTCTGGAAATGCCTGGTGCGCGTATCCAGTATTTTATAACTTCATTTGCCCAACATGAGCAGCGGCGTTTTAACAAGGTGAAAAGACTTCACGATTAAAGCGCTGCCTGCTTCATCAGTACTAAAGAGCTAACGGAAAAATATCTCATCTTTATAAGGCTGAGACTCATAATTTAACTGCTGAGAAAAATGAAAAGTGTAATTCCTTTTTTTTTTTTTTCTTCTTCTTTTTTGCTGCTTTAGTGGCAGCATGTGGCGATAGCAAACTATTAGCATAAGCCAGAACTTGCTCCCACTTTTCTTTCCAGGCATGTAACAAGTATCTGATGGCTGCACAAATTTCACCCAGAGCAAAGCTGTCCCAGCTGGCAAGCCACACATTAAAAGGTAAATTACACAAAGCTGAGGCCATCTGGACTAAAATATTCTCCTTTCAGTAGGATTTCAAACTCACTAATTCCACAGAATTAAGGACAATATACTAAGTGAGGACAATGATACTCTGAGGTGTGGGCTTTTTACCAATCACCACTTCAAAAAAGAAATTAAAAGATGAGAATGACCACAAACTAATTTTGGTGGTTTTTTGGAATATAATTATTGAGGCTCACAGAGCCTAATTTTAGTTGTATTGTGTACATACCACAGATTCAAGCTCATAAATGCCCATTTTCTCACAAATGGCAGGCTCAGGAGGCCAACAGATCTAAGCTCTTACATGAATGCCAAGCACAAAGAATTTGAAGTTTGAAGGAAGTCTCCCACCATATACATTTTCACACAGCTGCATGTTTCTGTGCAGGCATTTACTAGAAAGCAAACCTTGACACAGCACCTTGATAGTTTTGGTTTTCGTTTAAACCAGACTGCCAAAGGAGAAGAAATAAGTAGGAAAATTAGCAGCTGAAAACTAACCAAACCTTTATATAAACCACAGCAGAATCCCCACTTAAGTTAGTGGAAATTTTTGCATTTAATTCATGTTAAATTGCCCATCTTGTCCAGTCTTGAAAAACTAAACCCTATGTTACATATCATGAAACTAAAGTAACATCTGTTTGGTTAAAATTAAATTAGAATACTTCTGTTTGACTAGCTTATTAACTGCAATTCTCAATATGCTGCAAGAACAGAAACCAACTAGAGAGATACAGTTGACAACACCACCTGTCTGATATAAAGTACATTTTATCAAAGGCATGGAGGGATCTGTCTACAGTCAGCCAAAGCATCAGACAGATTAGGAAGTGACACAGGGGCAAAAAAATTACTTGCCTCCGATCAAAGCAGGTAATTGATGAGATGGGGAACAGAATCTCCTCACAGCTTCATACCTCCACTACTGACTTTCCCCCAGAAAAAAACAAATGATGCAAGGAAAGAGCAGTTTGCAACTTGTGGTAGACTAAGACAAAGTACTTGAGGAAAAACACACTTAGGTATTTTACATGCTACTGAGAATATTTATTCTACTTGTCCTCGTATCTCCACAGAAAACGTTTCCCATTTCACACTCACACGAGATAAACAGAAGACCTGAAAGTTTACGTTCATCTTAACTTGGCTACTATCAGTAATTTTCTCTTTAGTAAGTGACTGAAACAGTCTTGAACAAAGAAAGTACAACAGAAACACCTTCCTTCCTCTGCAACTCACCTAGCAGCATTTGAAAAACACATATGCTTAGTCTCAAGGTTATAAAGCATGAACAGGAGTAAAAAGCAAATATGGTCTCCTTGCTGACCCCATTCTCTTCTCCTTACACTCTTCTTTCAAAGTGATGAGATTCCATGCTTCTCCTCACAGTGATGAATCTTTGCTATCCAGTCACCACCTCTTAACTGGCATGACACTTCTTAAATCATACAGCATCTCACCAAATTAAATCTAAGTCATCGACTCTGTTCCTATTGTTTCAATGTACTAAGAACTAAAAATGCTCTGAAGTAATTTAGGGGAAAAAACACTACAGAGGCACAGCCTGAGTTGCACTAATTTTTGTTCTCACAGGAAATCAGGAAGGGGGAAAGAATACAAATATGCAGTCAGACAGCAAGAGCTACAAGACTAATGGTGGCCACTTCTTACAGCTCTAAGCCACTCTGGTTGAATTGCTTCTTGGGGACTATCCAGTTTTGTTCTCCTCAAAGCTGCATCACAGATATGATCATGAAAATGCTTTCTGTAAACTGTTGCTCTTATGTAAAAATCTTGCCTCTTTCTGTATGTACAGTTTTCAGGCTTGACACCCCAAACTCAATGTAATTATCTAGCTAAATGTTCAGCATCTGCCACTTGAAAGCTGACACTATAGTTAGATACGGTGGAGTAGTTGCAAGTTAGCAAAAAACTTCGGTCTGCAACTGAAATAAGCACATGGACCCATGTGAAGATCCTCTGTTTAAGACCAAAGCCATTCATCCCTTCAGATACCTGTCATGACTCCCATGGGATCTACAATTTCAACTGCAGAACTGCAGCTCCACAGCCTTTGCCTGCCTTTGTCTGCAGCACACAGCATCATCATGAGACAGGTGCCAGAGACCTAACTGGAAGATTTAATTTAGGAGATTTCTTGGGTATTTGAGTGATTCTTATTCTGAGTTTCTCCTAGAACTCTTCCTACCTTAAGCTGGTCTTTACACCTTCCACTGATCTGAAGGCAGCATTATAGCAAGGCACTTGAATATAGCAGTTTAGTGAATTCCTCAAGGACTAACGAGTAGTTCTGGGAAGTATTGTGAGAAATGTTTGAGTGCCAAACAGAAGGCCTTAGAGAGCTTTCCATTAGATGACATGGACAGAAAACAAATTGCCTGTGACCAGCAAAAATAATAGAAATCTGCTTTCTCTAAGCATCTATGTGCCAAGGCTACTCTAGGGCTGCAGTGCCAGACAGTACTTAGCAGCTGAGTCCTTCCCCTCAGTACCCAAAGCACTCATTTAAGTCTTTCTTGTCTGGCCAGAAGTTTATGAGATGAAGATTAGATTAATTTATCTAGCTCTTAAGACCTCTACCCTACTGTTAAGCTTAGTAAAAAGTGGCCAGCAGGTTCCACAGCTCTGGTTGGGAACAAGTTTGGTGGGCTCCCAGAAAGCAGGATTCCTGCATATGTTTTGGGAGATCACTTTTTATTTATTACTGAATTTCTTTTGCCAAATGCATTTCCACATACCTTGGAACTATACCCAAAGTTCAGCAGTTTCAAGTGCTAGCTAGTTTGATTTCAGCATTGTTGACAGAGAAATAAAAAAGGAGCTATTTGTTAGCAGCATTACCTCAGAACAATACCAAGGTCCAGACATTTTAACATGCATCCATGTGACTTCTCCCATGACACAGTGCTCACAAGGAAAAGCTACAAGCACCAATACCAGCAAGTATCTTCTGAGATTGAGGAAACAGTTTTTAAGTGACACCCAGAAGTGAGGTTATATTTACTAGAGACAGTTTAAAGGAAGCAGCTTTTCTTTTACAACTGCTAATCAGGATCCAGAAATAACCCTTCAAAGAGAAACTCAGTGCCTCCCTTCTCTAACGGCCAAAATGAGATACTGATCCTCACCCATCACTCTTCATGGACTTAATGCATCTCCTCCCTTGAATTCTCCTTTATAGAGTTACAGAATTACTGAGACTGGAATAGACCTCTGAGATCATCAGGTTCAGCCTATGACCTAGCACCACCATATCGACTAGACCATGTCACTGAGTGCTACATCCAATCTTTCCTTAAACACTGCCAGGGACGGTGACTCCACCACCTCCCTGGGCAGTCCATCCCAGTGCCTAATCACTCTTTCTGTGAGGAAGTGCTTCCTAACATCCTAACATCTAATCTAAACCTCCCCTTGTGCAGCTTCAGGCCATGCCTGCCTGGGAGAAGAGCCCAGCCTGCACCTTACTACAACTTCCCTTCAGTCATCCTGTAACTCAGATGATGCAGTATTTTGTCACCCCCCCAAATACTCATATCCCACAATTAAAAGTTCTTCCTTGTTCTTCCCTGATTAGAACTAACCCTCCACAAAACTCCCATGTTTGTACCTGCAAGAGGAAGCTATCCTTGCTTTAGCTCATCAGCCGTTCCCTGTCCTCTCCTCCTCATCAACAAAAACCTTGTGTGCACAGCCCAGTCCTGATACTTGTGCTGCAATGTAATATTGACCAAGTGGGAGCTTCTCAAGCGTGTCAAGAGATCCTGCTTTGGCTGGCCTTTCCTCTTGGTGCTTTTGGGAGCACAAGTCTCTTTCTTTCTTTCTTTCTTCTTTCTACCCCATGATGCTGTGAAACACTTACCACACCGGACTTTTTAAACCACTTTACACGGGCCTTGGTTTGCTTCCACTGGAGCTTGAGCAAGCCATGTCCAGCTTTCGCTGAAGTCCCCAGCAGTGTGAACTGGCTGCAGGCAAACCATGTGAAACCAATACATCACTTGTGGTTCTTTCAAGGCGCAGTAAGTGAGCACAGATTGGCTGCAAATTCAACCCAGACTTCGAAACCTCAGCAAATGTTCTTGTGAACTTGATCCAACCTTCAGGTTTGTTTCATCCAGTTTCAGGTTTCACCGTGAAAAGTTTCTCTGTGCCCTGCATGTTGCCCCAGTAAACGATGTCTCAAACAAAATGAGGACATCAGCAAAAATGAAGAACTCTTCAGACAGCAATGTTTTAGGTTTATACCATATGTGAGAACAGGCACTGACAAGCAGTATGCATACAATTACTGCTGTTACAAATCAGAAATTGTTCACGGTTAATGGACTTTTACTTTATTACCATTTTTGCCAAGAAGCTACTTTCAAACATTGTGGATGGAATACCTCTGTGCAATAGCTCTTTTCTTCCCCCATCATAATCATTTACTAAGAAGCTGTAAGCCTTTTCATCACAACACATGTAACAGAATGCCCAGCATGATTTTTAGACATTTGGGATGTGAAATAACTAAGCCCAGACTTTATGAAGCTATATATTTCTGCCTGCATATACCATCACTGAGGTAGCAAAGGGAAAGGAAAAATAATAATGAGGAAACTGAACATCTTTTATGGATCACATGAATACAAAGCCAAAATGCACTTAATTGCCTAGCTCGTTAAACATATGACATCTTTTCCTATAAAACTTGTACTACTGGTAATGTTTCCTTGCTTCTCAATCATATTAAATGAATAGCTAAAATAAAACATCCCTAGAACGACTATACTTTTGGGAAAGGACGTGGGCTGTTATTTTATATTGCATATCTTGTAAGCAAAATCTTGTAAATTTTGTAGTCTGAAATCAAAACTAAATCTGTGTACATTCCATTTGGGAAATGATTTAATCCCTGCACAAAAATACTGTTAAAGAAATCATAAGCTTCAGAATATTAATGGTCCAAGTCATGTCGGAAGACAGTCAGCTCTGATCTCTCTCAAGCAACATGCTGCTGAGATGACTGCTTAGTCCTCATTTGTGCAGATCAGATTTGTAAATGAAGTCAATTAGAAACTGTGCCAGATTTCCCATAACATATTTCAAGATGGATACACACAAAGTCAATGAGCCCTTCCAGTCAAGGGCCCTTAATGGACTAGCCCTAAATCTAAAGGCGTATCAGTACTGACTGAAAGGGATGTATGCTGGTTTCCAGTAGACCAGAGGTAGTGTACACAATTTCCAGCCTAGCTGTTCTGAGTTACACTGCTCTAACAGAACCAGGTGGGCAAAGTCAAAACTCCCAGCAACATTTCACAGGCCCTTACAATGCAAATGATCAATTATGTGCACAGGACCTTAGGTGCCAATAAGAGTAAACGAGGTTGCACTACATGGAGTATGTCTGGTTTTTCTATCAGTAGAAAGAATATAATATTTTTACATAACTACACTACAGAGTTCCACAAATCTTTTTTCCAGCTTTCTACATTAAACATGAACAACAGCAACAAAAAAAGGTTAATCTCTAGGTGCATAACAAGTAAGAATTGTGAAAGAGAAATCAGTAGAAGAACTATTTAAAAAATAAATGGATATGTTTTACAAGGAAATATTAATTGGAACAGCAAACCTAAGCACTCCCCTGCATGTAAATGAACAAAATGCCATTTTTACAGTGTATTTAGCAGATTATGAGAATTACACTTAGCAAGAGGCATTTCTTCATTATTGAAAATGGTAACACTCTTGGGTTTCTTTATATTAAATATTTGCTATATAACACTGAGTGCAAATTCAGGGACTACTAGGATCTCAACATAGGTAACATGATACTTCTAGTTGGTCAGATCCCAAAGATCACATTAAAAGCAGAAGCAGTCAGCATCAATCGTGATAATCCTCTACATAAAAGGCAGAAACTGTTCAGCTACCTCTTGCAAATAGCATTGCCCACCCAACCTGGTTTAAGTTGCTTAACAACTTTTGGTAAATAACAAAAGAATCAGTAGAAAAGGAAGTCACACATAAATGCATAGACTCTCCTTGAAGAGGGGTTAGTTTGGGTGGGTTTTGTCTTCACTCTTTATTAAGAGTGTTTCACACTGGAAGCTAGTGGAGGGAAGGAAACTGCTTTGAAAAAAAAACCCTTACTACCACAAGTTCTCAAGGAATGCACCACCACCACAGGAACTATGAGTGAACTGGATGTTAACAGCACTGGTCCACAGCAGCCCTGTGGAAAAGGACTCAGGGGTGCTAATGGATGAGAAGCTGGACATGAGTAGACAGTGTGTACTTGCAGTGCAGAAGGCCAGTCACATCCTTGGCTGCATCAAAAGATGCATTGTCATCAGATCCAGTGAGGCGATTATGCCACTTACTCTGCTCTCATGAGACCTCACCTGGAGTACTGTGTACAGGTCTGGAGCCCTCAGTATAGGAAGGCCATGGACCTGATGGAGAGGGTCCAGAGGAGGGCCATGAGAATGATCAGGGGTTGGAGCACCTCTGCTATGAGGACAAGCTGAGGGAGCTGGGGGTGTTCAGCCTAGAGAAGAGGAGGCTCTGGGGAGACCTGAGAGCAGCCGGACAGTACCTGAAGGGGGCTACAGGAAGGATGGAGAAGGACTGTTTACAAAGGGCTGCAGTGACAGGATGAGGGGCAATGGCTTCAAACTAGAGAAGGGCAGATTTAGATTGGATATGAGGAAGAAGTTCTTTACTATGAGGTTGGGGGAACACTGGAACAGGTTGCCCAGGGAGAGGGCTGAGGCTCCTTCCCTGGTGAGGGAAGGTGAGGCTCAACAAGGCCCTGGGCAACCTGATCTAGTTGGGGATGCTCCTGCTGACTGCGGGGAGGTCGGACTGGATGACCTTTGGAGGTCCCATCCAGCCTGGACCATTCTATGATTCTATCCACACTACAAAAGTAAGTAATAAACCAAACCTATTCCCAACTCACAAATTCTGACTGAAGACACAATGTCAGTCTCTGATGGTGGCAAGCACGAAATGTTACTTACATGCAACTGTGGAACAACCTGCCTCTTTCTGCACCTCCATCCTGAGAGCCCCTCCAGCAGCTTGTAATGTTGCACCAAGATTATACATTGTTTTCAAAACCAATAAACTCCTAGCATTACCCAGCCAGGTACAGAAGGGGATCTAAGAGACAGTGGCAGATGCCTGAAGAGACTGGGAACAGCAGGAAGAGCGGAGTAGAGAGTAGGATCAGAAACCAGCAGAAGTGTTAGCAATCCTTGAGGTTGCAGGTCTTGTTACCTCAGTTTCATTAGAAATACAGCTTGACACACTTGATACATTAAGGAAAAGCAGAGAAAAAAATACATGGAGGAGAAGCTGGAATAACAACGAAGAAACAGCCAAACCCCTGAGAGATTCAGTAATCTCAGTCTAACAGCATTAAAAGAAAGTCAAAGGAAAATTACTCAAATATTTTCTATTCCCCATAGTAGATCGGAGCAGCAGACACCAAAGAAATAATGGTATGCTGAAAATGGAAGGTCACACATTACATGAGAAAGAACTTAACGTGGGCTGTTATACAAACTTAGGATGATGAGGCTAGTCTCACCAAAATACCTCTCCAGATGGTAGTGGTAAGTGGTACATCTGTGGTACTACAGATGGTACTGCCAAGGCTGTAGAGCACACACTCCAATCCATAGCTACTGCCCTCTCTCTTACATTATCTTTTGCATCCATTAAAAAAGCTGCTCTAATCAGAAATTAATTCATATCAAATAACCATGGAAGGCAAATGCACAACAACTCCTCTGCAAACCAATGGCAAATCAGCAGTGTCTACTTCTGTGAACCATCTACATCTATAAATGGAATTATTTCCACCTCTGCTTGTATCCTTATACACCACTTGGGGCAAGAAGCTGTGCTTGATTTAAAACAAAACAACCAAAACCCCAAACCCCTAACAATAACAAAGAAAAAAATCCAAACCAACCCAAACAACACACCACCTTTCTCTGTTCTCTGGAAAATTAGAACAATCTAATGTCTGCAAAGGTATTGCTTCAGGGAAATTAAAAGAGTACAGTACAATTGGTCAGGCTGATTGAATAACCAAGCCAAATTAACTGAACAAAACTGCCTTCAATAGCATTTGCTTGTTGAACCAAGCAAGTTTTTTGACTGTTTCAGGCTCTTAACCCAACACAGGTCACTTAATATGTAATGCAAACATGCACAACAACTATTGTTAAAATGCACAAGATTAGACATTTAGAGATAGACTTTCAGAAATCAAAGGTATGCAACTGCCCACCTCTAGTCACAAACATGTACCAACACTTGTGTATTAGAAGTAGCCTATGTAGGCACACCAGTTTCAGGAGTTAATTTCTGTTTCATCATGCAAATGCTCACTTTTACAGCTTTGTACACTGTCTTACTTTCTGAGGTGGGGACAGGAAGGTTCAGAACAATCCAAAGACAAGATCAGAGCAATCTATCCTCTGTTTTTTCATTCATACCATCATACCAAGACCACAAAAAAGGTAGTCCTGTGGTTTTGCGTATCTCTCTACACTGTTGAAAATTATTTTCTCATTTGATGCTGTATCTTCTTAGCAAAAATAACAAATTAGAAAAATAATAAAATCACACATGATCACAGAATCACCAAGGTTGGAAGAGACCTCAAAGATCATCGAGTCCAACCTGTCACCACAGACCTCATGACTAAACTATGGCACCAAGTACCACGTCCAGTCCCCTCTTGAACACCTCCAGGGATGGTGACTCCACCACCTCCCTGGGCAGCCCATTCCAATGGCGAATGACTCTCTCAGTGAAGAACTTTCTCCTCACCTCCAGCCTAAACTCCCCCTGGATGTGCCAGGGCTTCTTCCTCTTAGCACTAACAGCACTTTGCAAGATTATGAGAGCAGCTCCAAAGGAAAATCACAAGCTAAATAAAATTCAGGTACATGAGAACCTCTTCTTCTTACTTTTTCTGATCATACTAAAAGTTTCTTTACTATAAAATAGCTGCTCACAATCAAGGCAGTCAAGCTTCATTAATTCCTTGCCATAACAGATGTCCTCATTGCTTTTTCATTCCTGCTTTTAATCAGCCAGTTGCTTTCAGTTGAATTCAGCCTTAACCCTTTTTGTTTTGTATTTCCACAGCTTGAAGTGTAGTTGGGATTCCAGTGCACAACACAGGTTCTTTCTGGCTATGTACTGAAAATGCTTGGTGACTGCTATGACCTGTGTTATTCCTGTCAGAGAACCCTGCAACATTCTCTTGCTGGCCTGCTGAATGCACCCCCAGCCTCATTAGGAAGATAAGGGTAGAAGCCAGCTCCATCAAGCACCTGGTCTCCATTTCTTGGGACACTGGAGTATTGTAGAGGAAGTGGTGGGATATACAAAGTTTCTCTCTGGCTCAAAATCAAATTGAGAGGTCAACTTAACCACAAAAATACTTAATTAAAATTAAGGCTGAGACTAACACATTGGAGCAGATTCTCTGTAGCGGAAGATGACATCAATATTCTTTACTCACAAGGCAAGTTTGCCAGCACTAAGAATATTCTCTCATCTGCACCTAATCACTAGGCCGGGCTATAGCCTGTTCTAAAGCATTACTTGCTTAGCCTTGGTATGCAACCTCTAAACTCCTACTTCTAAATGTCATCAAGACACAAAGACATAGTTTGTGCTGCAACTCCATTCTGTTACGTGACCTATGTGCTGACCACGCTTCCCCTCCCTCACTGAATACTGACAAGTCTTTGCAAATGATGTGTGGGAGCCCATACCTGGAAGCATTATATGCAAAGATGAGAATGAAGAAGGTAAGGAAACACCAAGTGCCCATGGGCACTTCAGGAGCAATTCCAGAATGTATAATCAATTACCAGTGAGTGGGATATTCATTATGGGAAGGAATCTAAGTGACAAGTGGAGTCCCTCAGGGATCAGTCCTGGGACCAGTCTTGTTCAACATCTTTGTGGGTGCCATGGACAGTGGCATTGAGTGCACCCTCAGCAAGTTTGCTGATGACACCACGCTGTGCGGTGCAGCAGACACGCTGGAGGGAAGGGATGCCATCCAGAGGGACCTTGACAAGCTGGAGAGGTGGGCATAAGCCAACCTCATGAGCTTCAACAAGACCAAGTGCAGGGTCCTGCATCTGGGTCGAGGCAATCCCAGGCACAAATACAGGCTGGGCAGGGACTGGCTGGAGAGCAGCCCAGAGGAGAGAGACTTGGGGGTGCTGGTGGACGAGAAGCTCAGCATGAGCTCTCAATGTGCACTTGCAGCCCGGAAAGCCAATCAGATCCTGGGCTGCATCAAGAGAAGCGTGGCCAGCAGGTCAAGGGAGGTGATTCTCCCCCTCTACTCAGCTCGGGTGAGACCCCACCTGGAGTACTGCATCCAGTTCTGGAGCCCCTATTACAAGAGGGATATGGATGTGCTGGAACGTGTCCAGAGGAGGGCCACGAGGATGATCAGAGGGCTGGAGCACCTCTCATATGAGGAAAGACTGAAGGAGTTGGGGTTGTTCAGTCTGGAGAAGAGAAGGCTCAGAGGTGACCTCATTGTGGCCTTCCAGGATCTGAAGGGGGCCTACAAGAAGGCTGGGGAGGGACTTCTCAGGATCTCAGGTAGTGATAGGACTAGGGGGAATGGAATGAAGCTGGAGGTGGGGAGATTCAGGCTGGACATGAGGAGAAAGTTCTTCACCACGAGAGTTGTGAAGGCCTGGAATGGGTTGTCCAGGGAGGTGGTTGAAGCCCTGTCCCTGGAGGTGTTTAACACCAGGCTGGATGAAGCTCTGTCCAGCCTGATCTAGTGTGGGGTGTCCCTGCCCATGGCAGGGGGTTGGAACTAGATGATCCTTGTGGTCCCTTCCAACCCTGACTGATTCTATGATACTATGATACGCAATGTACTAGCATATCTAAAGTAGGAAAAAATATGTATTAACATTTCTAATATAGGGAGGGAAAAAAGAAGGAAAAGTAATGCAATAATTTGCGTTTTGAACTACTGAATGTATTTGCAAATGTCCCTTTCAGTCCAACTGCAGATTAATCTTATGCATGCCTTTTTGCAAGGGATCCAAATGCATAGCATTACCATAAAACAGCACTACTTTTTTTAAAAGAGTCAGTACAATTACAAAAGAGGCACAACTACTTTTATACAAAAGAGCAGTGCTAAGTAAACTTTAGCCAAAAAAAAAAAAAAAAAAATCAATTACAAAAATAGTTGAATATTACCAACAGCTGCTCTGGACCACCTTGGGATTCCAGGGGTGGTAAATTTGCCAACCTGTAAGTCATCACATGTAGCATAGAATAGAATAGAATAGAATAGAATAGAATAGAATAGAATAGAATAGAATAGAATAGAATAGAATAGAATAGAATAGAATAGAATAGAATAGATCAGACCAGACCAGACCAGACCAGACCAGGTTGGAAGAGACCTTCATGATCATCGTGTCCAACCCATCATCCAACACCACCTAATCAACTAAACCATGCATCAAGCACCCTATCAAGTCTCCTCCCAAACACCTCCAATGATGGCGACTCCACCACCTCCCCAGGCAGCCACAAGAAGCCTTTAGCAAAACCCTGGCCTTTCCTAAAATCTTACCTACTCTGCCTGTATTTTTCTGTTGTGCATACAGAGTTTCATTGCTGTTCTTGATGGTGATTTACATTTAAAACCATGTCAGAGTAGGAGGTAACTAGCTGTATGCAGCAGCCATTTCTCTGAAGACAGGAAGAACAGTCACTAGTTTTAGCTATTTTATCTCAGATTGTACTTGAAAGGAAACTAATGCACACATGTAAAATTTATACTCAATCTTCATTCTGAATCAACTCACAACAGTTTCCACAAACTCTTGTTTCTGCAGAGTGTGTGAAATGGCTTATTGCTGTGTTTTCCAAATAGCTTTGTGTCATAAAAAACTGCAATATGAAGAATTGATGCTTGTTCTGGAGTCCTCAACACAGGAAGGACATGGACCTGATGCAGTGGGTCCAGAGGAGGGCTATGAAAATATTCTGGAATATCTCTCCAACAAGGACAGGCTGAGGGAGCTGGGGTTGTTAAGCCTGGAAAAGAGAAAGCTTTGGGAAGACCTAGTAGCTACCTGAAGGGGGTCTTCAAGAAGGATGGAGAGAGACTGCTTACAAAGGCCTGTAGTGATAGAATGAGGGGCAATGGTTTGAAATTAGAGAAGAGTAGATTATACTGGATGTTGCAAACAAGTTCTTCACCAGTAGGGTGGCAAAACACTGGAGCGGGTTGCCTAGGGAGGTAGTTGAGGCCCCATCCCTGAAGATATTCAAGGTCAGACTCGACAAGACTCTGTGCAATTTGATCTAGTGGAGGATGTCCCTGCTCATGGCAGGGAAGTTGGACTAGATGACCTTTGGAGGTCCCTTCCAACCCAAACCATTTTATGACTCTGATTCTATGTTACTACCAGAGTCTCAAGGTCCTCATTGTGCTATCACACACACAAACACACAGAGAGACCTGTTACCCCACAGAGATGACACTGAAATATCTGAGTACAATTTTTTCATACAGCAAACAGTCCTGAAAGCACAACTGATGCTCAAATGATGATCAAATTTAAACACTTCAGAAAATAAATGCCCTCCTTTTTACTGCAAGGTAAAGAATTTCTCCCCTGCCTCCCAAAAATGAAGTGATCTGTGCAAGAGATCCGTGCAGAAGAATGGGGATTGAAACAGGAGTGACCAAGACAAAAAGTGCCAGAAAGATAAAAAGATTTTTTCATCTGTTTTGGAATGCCACATCATAAAAATTATGAAGAAATACCAATAAAGACAAGACTCCTGAAAGTCTTGAGGATTTGTACTGATGGATCTAGTGTTTCCTAACTAAACTACACACACAGATGTATGTGCATACCCATGACGACAATGCTGACCTGACAACACTTCTTTCACTTCAGATTCATGAGACAGAATTTCTTCTGTCCCTGAATCTTCCATAAGAAACATAATTATCTCTCAATTAAAAAGAAAATTCTAGCCCCACATTCTTTCAGTGTCCCTACATGTTTTAATTCATCATGTAATTTTTATTTCAGGGCACAGTATTAGAGTTTTCCTTTAAAATGGCAATCTGCTTTTTGATCTTTACTGCTGACATGAAATAAAAGAGCTATACATTATATAAATCTTCAGTTTCATTTAGCTTGAAACTGATAAAAAAGAGAAAACAAAGACAACTGCATAAATCTTTCCAAACCCAAAGGCATTCCCCTTACCCTAACTAACATTCATTTCTGCACATCTTGTTTGAATTATCATCTGAAGCTTGTCTTGTTCCATCTCCAGAACAAGTCAAATAGCAGAGCATAAAGATATGGCTACATGAATAAAAACACATGATCTACTTGGCCACTGCAAATCTAAAAATAAGCTCAGATAGAAAAAAATATTATCTGGCAATTGACATGTTACTTTGATCCCTTCATTTCTGTATTCTGTCGTCCACATTCAACCCAGCAGCTACTGGAAGCATAGGCATGCACCTTCAACATGACAACAATCAGCAGTCTGAGGAAACCACTGCACTTTTACAGGACAGTGCAATTCCATTCAAATGAGACAGTATAATGTTACAGAAAGGAAAAGTTACATTTTAAGACAAGGGGCAATTACTGTGGTACTAGGCACTATAAAATGTTGCAAGTCTAAACAAGTGGCACAGCAATAGTTTATTGCATTCACTAGCTTGGATTTTCTTGTGCAGAAAAACTGATCTCCAATAGGATTCTTAAAATGGCAAAGTCCTTCTTGTCACCACTCTTGCTCCTGTATCGTGACAGAAGAATGAAGACTGCATATGCTATACTGAAAAATATATGATGGTTTTCCTTTAATTACCTTTTTAATAAATAAATTATAAATAAATAAATAAATAAAATAAACTTGCCTTTTCATTCAAAAAGTCAAGTATTTTGAGATTAAAAGTAAGTTTTTAAGGGTTTTCCATCTATTTATGTCTAACATGTGTCAGTTGATCTATAATGCACCACTCAATAATACAGCTTCAAAGTTGAAATGTGAAGCCTGAATTTGAAAGACCTGGAGTTTGATCTTCTGCTTATCAAATGAATGATGCAGTGAACACTTATTTTAGAGGAAGATGGTCACTGTTTCAGAATACTTCCATTTTGTATTTGCTTTCTGAAAAATCACCCATTAAGAAAGCAAACTAAGAGCAACAAACTTGCTTCTCTCCAGCATTAGAACTTGACTTTGATTCCAACAACCATTCCAGTGATGGTACACAGACATCAAGAAACAATGAGGAGAAATGATGTCTTACCCCAAATCAATTAATAATCTTATGATTAAAACATTCCTAAAGGATAAGAGAGGAGGAAATTTAATCTTGATCTTCCACATGCTATTCAAACAACTTAGTGCTCATACTCTTAGAAAAAAGAAGCAACAGGATTTGCACTGCTGCTGACAAAATGTTCTATAGATCTTTTCAGTGGCATATCCAGTTATCTCTGACAGGCTACAGTCTTTCATTAGCTTATTTAACTACTGCTGATTACCTTACCGCTGAAGAAATCCATCATAGCAGAACCACAGGAGTAAGTGCAGTACGTTGCAAAAGCTGTGAGTGCTGCTAGGTAGATTTAATGTAAATTGTAACACTGATAGCATGTGTAATTGTTGTAACTAAATGCATACATAGAGCCAAAGGACAGAGGAAACCCTCTACGCACAGTGCAAAAAGATAACCCTAAAGAACAGATATGAATGGAAGCGATGCATGACAAAAGTGAACTTCTGGTCCAGAAAGAAGCCCTTTCAATTGCTATCTAGCACCCAGCAAAGTATCTTAAAAAAAACCCTAACAAGTTAAGGCCAAAGAAATACAGGATCAGTATCATGTAGCTTGAATGTTCTGCTAAGAAACCACAGAGATGTCAAAGGGCACTGCCTCCAAATCATTTTTCTTACTATTGCATCAGTAACATAGTGCATACTAAATGTATCACTACCTAAGGACTTACCACTTTTAAAAATAACTCTCAAATGAGCATTAAATCCTATGGTGCTGGCTGTTAATTTTGCTCCTGGAAAAAACAGGCAATAGTAGAAGCAGTATTAGTGAGCTGGACAAGACACAGGGACAGTCTGCAGTGGTTAGAACTTTTCATGCAATTAGTTCCTTTCACAAATGCATACGCTCATAGAAATGATTGATTTTACTTGTGGTATTATAAAAGGAAGCAGTGTAGGGAAATTTGTTCTTGTGAAGTCAATGACCATTGAGAGGAAATGGAGGGAGAAGCTGGCAGCCTACAGGAATTTACAACGGTAACATTGAGACAAAAAACTTCTCATGAACAAGAAAATCTAGACTGAGAAGCCAAAATGTTAGGACTGGCTCAGAGATGTGCGAGGACAAACTTGGACTATTTACCCAAGAATGCTATCAAGTCTGTGCTCCCGGTAGTGCATGAGAATAAACTTTATAGACATTCAACAGTCTCATTCAACAGGCTGCTTACAGGCAACACTGAAAATGTTCACCCCAGTGTGCTGTAACTGCAGGATCAATGTTCAACACTTATTTTATTACATAACCTTTCTGGTAGATCTCTAAAGGTTCCTTCTGATACAAACCATTCTACGGTTCTATGACTAATGTAATTGAAAGTATTTAGGTAGCTTTTAAAAGATTTTAAGATTACTACAGTCTTTGCTTTCAGCATTTCCCTAATATAGATAGCTATTACATGATTTGCAGTAGAAACACTATTATAGCATCTTAGTTTCAGTTTTAAGTGTATTCTAGTTTCTTTTTTCCCCCTACTATGATGAAAATTTTTCATTAAAGCAATTGTTGGAGCTAAGGAAAATGCATTATATAAACTATATTAAGTGCACACTTAGTTGTTCTGTTTACAGTATATGCTTCCAATAATAAAAGCAACTCTGGCACTTCCCACTTTCCATTTTCAAGGTAAAAGGAATTTATTCCAATAAATTATGCTTTCCACAACTGGTACTTACCATCTCAGAGTTGAAATTCCTCATTTAAAACTTAGTTGTAAAGGACTTTTCATTCACTAAGTTTTGGAATCAAAACTTTTTATTCGTAACATTTTTTTAGTCTTACCTTTTTAGTCAGGGGAAGTACTTGTACACCTCTGTGGTCTTCTCACCTCTGCCAATAATGCTGAGATCTTTTAAAACAACCAACCTGTTCCCACAAAAGCTATTTTCTTCACTAACAGGTAACCAGCAGTATCCACACTAGACAAATTTTAGAATATGCAAATGCTGAGCAGTTTTCCTCCATTACACTGCACAAGCCTAAAAGTCTTGGCAAACTCAAGAACCACAGTCACCAAAGTGCCAGACCAACAGACTGAGAGGCACAAACAGCACAGTTTAAGTCAGAACTATAAACATTTGATCTAAGCAGGAGTATAAGCAATATTAAGCACTGCCTCATTTCAGTGCAGTACAAAATTATAAAGGTGTCTTGACCCATATACAAAGGAAATACCTCTGTGGAGTACTGGAGACTGCTGTCCCACATGCTCATTTGCAACTAACTCCTGACAGATCACAGCCAGTACCGATGTAGTAGCACCATTAAAATCCTTGCAGACAGACCATTCCTGAATTTACAGGATGGAAGCAGATGAACTGCATCTGCTTTGGCAGCACTACACCTTATGACTCCAATTCTGACTACTAAGAAAGCAATGGGAAAGTGGGGAACAATCATCAAGAGTGGGGCCTGCATCAAGGCTACACTAAACTTCATCTGAGAAAAGGATCTGTGGGAATTCAGCCAGTGCCTGGTGCAAGTGTTTGATGTAGCAGTGACAAACCATTATGACCTATAATTTATATTTTGTCCACTGGTTTTAAAAGGAATGTTATCTGTCTACCCGAGGATCACACTTATGGAAGCTGCATCTGGGTGTAGTTACTGAAAGCTTTAATGGCAGTAAATCTCCAGCAGGGAAAGAGACTCAGACATCCACAATCTGAAGGCTGTTTCAGAACTTAAGAGCACATACAGGACTGCTGTATTAATATGCCTGAGAGAATAACCAGAGGTAGAAGGGAAATAGAGATGAGCATATGTTTCAGTTTGGCAAAAAGACTCCTGTACACTTCTGCCTCTACTATCTGACTTAGCGATACTTTATCCTCCCAGCTATCAAGTCAGACAACTCAGATTTATGTTTTGGTTTGGTTTTGCTTATAATGGTCACCATACAACAAGGCAATGGGCAGAGCATAAAGTACACCCAGTTAATCTTTCTCCCACAACATATATTAAGTGTACATCTTATCATGCAATTCTGACAGTGCCCAAGAAATAGGAGTTCCTCCTTTCCCAGGCTCCACAAGAATGTACGGCATATGTAGAGCATAGTGAATATACAAACTTGCAGAGAAAGATTGTTTTAAGGCCTGGAACTCACAGCAGAAACTGAACTTAGTTCAGTTGCACTTGGAAGCCATAAAAGCATGGGTTTAAAAAAAGTGCAGCAGTATCTGGTGTTTGATATCTAACAGTATGCAACATGTTTATGACATGTATTAGGCCACAAAATCTGAGTTCATAGCCTGGGACAACAAAGCAAAACTTGGCTCTGGCATATGTAGTGGGAAATAGAAAGGCATGTCTTGTAGTGTAATGGATATTGCTGCTCCCTTGAGAGCTTGAGCTGCGTAGAGCAGGTGGTTCAATGAAAGACATCAGCACTTTGGAAAAAAATTAAGATACAATTAAAAGAGCAATTAAACAGCAGCTGGTTCAAGTGAGTAAAATCAGACTGGATTTTAATACAAGCACGACTCAATTCAGTTCTGCAGAATTATTTATCAGAATTGGAAAAGGCAACAAATGTTGGTCAAAAGATGTAGTAACGACAACTGTCTCAGCCACACTGAACTCAGTTAAAAAGGGTACCAAAATCATGGAATCTATATGAGGCATCACTTTCAAACTACTTGAAAAATGGTCTGATTCTAAATCAGACAAATCAAGTCCCAAGGCAATTTCTGTGGTCTTAAAATAGCTTTACCCTAAATTAAAAAAAAAAAAACCCAAAAACAACAACACAACTTCCCACATTAAGTAAAATAACCACAGAAGCAACATATAGAATGGAAAGAGGGAAACATACCAAAATACACATCCACATACCAAGCCTACGTATTGAAAAAAAGTGTTATACATTAAATGAGATCAACAGAAGTAAGTGTTAAAAAGGGTCATGGCTAATTTCAAAATATGCATTAAAGGGTAGGACTGTCTCCAGGAAGAACAGAACTTACTTGCCAAGTAGGAAATCAAGTCAATACCAGCTATTCTTAATCATCATAGTCTCATGCAGTGGAAAAAATGTAGTCATTTTACCAAATGAACACCACTTCTTACTTTCAACGCCTCGAAGTCTTCTTTTCCCCCTCCACTGTCACCCTTTCTCTACATCAAATGTTTTAGAAAGCCAAACAATGGATTCTGTGTTTGGAAAAGTTTGCTGGTTTATTTGGGTTTCTTTAATGTTTAACATGAAGTAGAATTAGAATGAAAAATCTGCCTGTGACTGAAATGAAAATAATTTTTTTCTCCATTCACTTGTGTGGAGTACAAGAAAGTAGAAAATTGGGCAAACCCAAACTGTCTTGTTTTGCACAAGAAAAAGGCTAAAAGCAAAACACAGTTTCAAGCTGCAACAGGGGAAGTTTAGGCTCGAGGTGAGGAGAAAGTTCTTCACCGAGTGATTCGCCATTGGAATGGGCTGCCCGGGAGGTGGTGGAGTCGCCATCCCTGGAGGTGTTCAAGAGGGGACTGGATGTGGCACTTGGTGCCCTGGTCTAGTCATGGGGTCTGTGGTGACAGGTTGGACTCGATGATCTTCAAGGTCTCTTCCAACCTTAGCGATACTGTGATACTGTGATACTGTGAAATTAGAGTGGTGCAGCTGAATGCCTACTTGTATCCTCTACAAATGTGATTAAAAAATGTAGTTAAAGTTTTTATTCAACTGTCTTTCCAAAAACAAGTGCTATCATAGCGTCACGGAACATGAAGCAGAACAGGCTGCATACAGAAGTGTATACATTTCAGCATATGCAAACGTACACATATTGCGCAAACGAGGGCAGTGATAGGCAAAACAACCACACTTACCTGTTAATGTAACTTAAAGCAACATAGGTTGGCTGCTGAAGTTCTTGCTTCTCTAATACACGTGGGTCTGTATCTGGAACAAAAAATACACCACGTTGATTTTTTTCCATATTTACACTGAAATATATGGGACTGTGTAAGGCAAAGTAAGACAAGCAGAGACAAGAGATATAAAATAGCTCAACCCAGTTTGGCCATGTAGAGTATGCTTAGCACAGCACAATCATTTGTTCATTCATTCATAAACACGGTATTGCATTACTTTACACAAGAATTTGAAACATCAGCACTGGTGTAATTTCCAACTGTCACACAACCTTTCACAATCCCAATCATAAATACTAGTTTTCACTGCTTTCCATGATTTACAGTGTTGAAAGGATCCAGCTTTCTTCCTTTTTAATGTAGCTATTCCTAAGCATGGTTGACAAATTCTGAGATGTTTCAAGAGTGATTAGATCTCTTAAGCTGGGACTTGATACTTCTGCATCTCTGAGGTTTCCTTTCTCCTTTCTCTTCAGCTTACTTTCTGAAGCTCTCAACGAGAGAAGTTATACAAAAACACACTTAAAGCAAAATGTTGGGCAAGCGGAGCGCTGCCCACCAAAAGCCCTAAAGCAAACACAGTCTGGTTCCCTCGAGTGCTAACTTTCTCACTCAAATGAAAGAATATGTTTCCAATCACTGTTTTCATTGTCCTTTTCAGTGAAGTTTTGCTTTTATCTAACAAAGAAGTAGTCTTGGTTTAAATTTCTGAAACCAAACTCAAGGGAGTATGCCCGGAGTTTAAGCAATTTTCTTACGCAAAAAAATAGGATCATACTGAGGTTTCAAATACAGCTTTGCCCTCCATTGTAGAAATGTATCTTTAGGAGCTAGGCATAAACAGTCTTCAGAAGTTCCTAGTGGAAATTGGGCATCATTCCTGCACAGATTACTACATAGTCGTTAACAATATATTCTATGAATTACTTTAAAAGCAATTCTGGGGGCAACTTCTGCATTTTAACTATAAAGAATACAAACTGCTTTAACTAAAAGGCTCCCCATAGCATTGCTGTTATCTTTTACTTCTGAGAAGCATCTACTTGGGAAGGCAGCAGAAGAACCACAAGCAAATGCCTTATTTTGGATTGTTCCCACTTTATGCTACAATTCGGAGCACTGTTAATACTTAAAAGCTCATTATCTTGGTAGCCACATTTGTTTGACCTGATTAACTGCTTCTGGTGTTTTTTGTGGGTTTGGTTTTGTTTTAAAAACACAATACAATTATTTTGAAATCTGCCCTGCCTTAAGGAAGATTTTTAACTGAACTGAATGAGGACTGTGGTTGAAGTAGGTGCATTTGTCACATTACTGCCTGAAGCAGATAATGTCTTTATACAGGGAGCAGGGAATCCCCTGTCCCACCCCCTCAAAGCTCAGACTGATCCTAATCTTCCTTCCCACATTTACTCCTGCAAAACTCAGGCTCCAGGATTTGCTAACATGCCTTTATTTATATTTCCCTAAAGAGATAAATACCTTTAAAGAAGGTCAGAAAACAGGGATAAAAGCACAAGTGCCAACCTAACCAGCAACCCCAAGCCTGTTATCCTTAAAAGGAGCAGAGCTCGCTGGTGCCTGGGGAAATTCTGCAGTAATTACCAGCACACCATGCTCTGTATTAAAGCTAACTAAAGACAACAAAGCATAGGCTATCTTCCACGTTATCTTTATAATTCACTTCTGTGAGGAAGTCAGGTTCATGCAACACACAAAGATCTTCCACTTGCCTTTGTTTCTACAAAGCCCATAGTCATTTATCAGGCCAAGCACATAACAGCTGTCATGGTGAGCTCTCTAAGATTTACACCTCAGTGGTGCATGGCCTGCCATGAAACTGTCTCAATCCAGAATGTCTGCAGAGCATTAATCCCAGTCAGGACTATCTGAGAACTGCCTCAACTCAAGTTTAGGCATCTGTGCTTAAATGACTAGGTCTTTCCTAATCCAGTTCTTAAATGGGATTAACCTCCATCTATAAACAACAGTTTCTGTGACTGAAGGAGACAAAATTCGGGCTGGTTTGCATCAGAATGATGCACATACTTGCAGGAGAGGACAAGGGGAGATCTAATGAAGAGTCCACCACCTTTGTACAGGTCACCAGCAGCTTGTCATAATACCAGCTGAAGATGAAAGTGAAGATGAAACCCCCATAGCTTTTATAGGAGCATATTATAAAAACACAGAGAAATTTTCCTGCTGGCATCTGCATAAAGCAGGGTCTCATCTCTCAGTAGGTGCTGCCAGACACACAAGGAGTGCATTGCCTACAATCTCTCTTCAGTGTATCTATCTCTTCCTCCTCCCTGTATCAGACGCCACATGTATTTCAAGTCCATTGTGCTGTACATCTCAATTCCACCAAAAAAAGGAGGTGGTCAAGAAAATTTTGATATATTTTTATTCCTCTTGCAACCAAATGCTGTGTTGCTGGTCATGAGAACATTGCATTCACTTCTGCACTGTAGCAGGAACTGTACAGAACACTTTTGGATATTATTTCTCTTCCCCAGCTATAATAACAGAAGGAAAAAGAAAGCACAAAACTTGTGCTGGGGCCAATGAATGGCCCTCAAAGAAGAGCAGAAAAGGGCCAAAATCAGGACAGCTGTGTCATGGGTACCAGCAGCCATGGGTACCAGCAGACCTTTCCCAGGCAGAGGGGCACGCAGGCTGCACTGGCAGCCCCACTGCACGCCCCTAAAAGACTGCACAGACTTTCTATTCAGGGCACACATTTGCTCACCACTGCCAGCTTTTTTCTCATTGTCTTAAAATCTCAGAGATCCATTCCTTTGCAGCTGCATTACTTCTTCATCTTCTACCCAACCTCAGCCATCACCTTGTCTCTCTTCTGCCCCTTCCTTGCTATCTACCCTGCTTCCCATTGGTATCTCCTGCCCTCACTGTCCACGTCTCTTCCCTCAAAATGTCCTGACGTACAAACAAGTTAAAAATCACATGGAGATGCCTATCACTTGTTCACTCTTGTACCACAAGAATGAACATACATATAATTATTTCCTGTAATGTCCTCCCTGCAGCCTTTGACTCTCTCTTCCACAGCTATATTTTACTTACAATTTAGAGAGTCTAAAGTTACTTTCTTGATGTTAGTCATAACACTTTTGAGCACAGGGTGAATATACATTACTGCTAACAACTACAAGAAGAGTGCAACCATCCCAGCCTGGCTTAAAAAAACAAACCAAGCCAACCAAACCAACACCAACCAACCAAAACCCAATGTGGTGGGTTTAGGCTATGCTTCTGAGTTGGTCTGGCAAAGTCAATGCTGGGGGGAAACGTCAACCCACCACACCAAATAATTAGCCTTTTGTTAAACATTAAAGATAGCAAACAGCTACAGTGAGATTGAGTAGCAGTAGTCTCTGATGTTGAGCCTTCAAGCCTAGAACTGACCTGAGCTCCCTTTCTTGTAAGAAAAATCTCCAGACAGCACAAAAGCAAAAAGAAGCAGAGATTAAAGGACTGGTTGATTAACATCACTCTAACTAGTCTCCCTTGCTTCTTGGAATAACATGCACTATCAAAGGCTCACTGCTTCATTAGCTTTGCATCAAGACTTTAAATCTGGTAGAACAAATTGCCACCCACTGTATGTTAGCTGCCTTCATTACTTGTCTCTTTTCACAAGCATTATGCTCCACTGATTTCACAGAAAAGCACCATGTCCTTTCTGTAATGCTGTGGGGTTGTTTTAGCTATGCTCTCTTATTTTACTATGGTGTTAAGGTTTTGGAAATGTTTTCTTTCATGAACTGTTATTAAAATGTTGTTGGGGTTTTGGTAGTGCTTTTGGTTGGGTAGGTTTTTTGGGGTTTGTTTTGTTTTGGTTGGTTTTGGTTTTTGTTTTTTAATATGAACCACTCCAGGGTTTTGTTCTGGGTCCCACTGCCTCACTATTGACACACCAAAGTGTGGGTGCTAACACCTACGAGAGAGAGTTATGCAACTAATCATTTCTACAATTTGGCATCTCAAATTTCTCACATTCCCAACTGGTTTTATGCTGGGCAACCAGACAAATAGCATGAGTGTGCAATTAAGGCTGAGACCATAAACTGCACTGCACCATCTTTGAACTGCTCAGACAAAGCCAGGCATATTCTCCAGAGAGCATGTTCTAACAAAACGAATTACTGAATACTGAACCCAATTACAATTACTAAAACACCTCACTCAATGCAGAAATAACTTGAAGCTTGAAAACACTGCAAAATCCTAACCTGGTGAAGTACTTTAAAGGGAGTGAATAATAAAAGAAGGCATATACATTGTGTAAGTGCAGTCATCATCAATAATAGAACTTTGTTCTACATATTTCTCCATGAAAACACATGCCACAGCTTCACATTATATAACAGAACAATAAATCTTGCCCTAAAAGACACAAAAGTTATCATAAGCAGCTCTACTTCCATGAAGTCCCTGCACTTAAATCACTGTGAAAAAAAATTATATCATTTTTCACCTTATAAAGGGCACAGAGAAAAAAGCGCTAACAAATTTCAGTGGCATTATTTTACAAGTGCAGGCTTTTTTCTTACATGGACTAGGAAAGGTCACTACCATGAGCAAAGTGGTAAAGATAGTCTCAGAAGAAAAAATGATGACTTACAGGAGGTAAAATTTAAACAATTCTTCAACATCTTAAATATGAAGTGACCAGTGCTACTTTTACACCACTGTACCACAACTTAACAGGCAGAAGTTGAGGTCAAGATTGGCAAGAGCACTGGTACCTGATGAAGGACATACAAATCCCTGTTCATATCCAAATGAACTGACTGAAGTGTCAAGATTTTTTGGAAGTTGTAACTCTCCAACAGAGTTCACTGATGCTGTAAATAGCATATTTTGATGGGGTAGGGTATGTGTCCAGATCTTACAAAGACTTAAGTTTGAAAAACATGCCTTCTATCAGCTATGTCATTACTTCAGCCAAATAGTTGCCACAATTGTAAAAAGACAAAACTCCCCTTGCCAACTCAAGGCTGTTATTTCTGTTTAATCTCAAAAACAGTAACGAAATACCTCAAAAGTTAAGAAAACAAGGGCCCTGCAAAATATTTAAAAAACAGTGAAATTCATATTTACAAGGACTGAGGACAATATAATCGATTGCCAAGTCCCTTGGAGAGGTTTACAATAATCTCACCATTTTGTGCATGATCACACTGAGATGAAATGCCAAAACAGAGTTCCCCCAGACTCACAACTGATTTTGTCAGAACCTCTGTACACATACTTTGCTTGCCCACCACCAGGTTCACAGAGTGCCTGCCTTGTATTTCACTTGGCCCCTTGAAACTGGCTGATATAAGTCAGCCCAGTTAGTTAATTAAAACCTACACTTCCCTCGAAACTAGCTTGCTTCACTAATGATGCCAATGCAAATGTTTCTGTTGGCTTTCTCAAAAGTCCACAATTTTTCTTACATAGATGTGGCTAAAAAAGCCAGAAACAGATAAAATCAATGTTACTGGAAACTGTTCCCCATCCAAATCTTCCATTACAAGGAAGCCATTATGAATTTGACAGTGTCAATTCCCAGTGTAGAGTTATTCAGGTCTTCTTACAAATTTAAAGAATAAGATTACAGGCAACTATGATTTTACAGCTCTCTGTGGTCTTCTCGTTGTGTCTTTAAGAGAAAAAATTGAATTGATGTTCTGCACTTCAAAGACAGAACACTGGAGAATAAATACCATGATTCTGCAACAGTTTAAACCTACCTGACTTCAAGAACACCTTTAACATTTACACACAATTTTAAGTTCTTTCTGAGATCAAGGTGTTAAATGCCACAGAGATGAACTTATCAAAATGTGTCAAACAGGTTAGATACCAAACTCTGTCACATTTCCAGATTAAGCTCTCACAGATGACAAAGAAAGATAACTTCAGGCAAGTACAAACAAGAAAACACTGCATTTGTTTTAACTTTCAGTATGTCAGTGAACACTAGAGGCTTCACGATATTTTTGAGTACAAAATTCTCCCTGTCTGGCCCCAGAGTTGCAAAAATTTCTCAGCTGCAAACAGTTTATTTTCACTGTCAAACTACTCATAAGTGCATGAAGGCTTGGGGAAAAAAAAAAAATAACACAACCTGAAAGACACAGGCCACATTAATATTAAAAGAAGGTCACAAAACTGCTGTCTTTTTAGCCTGCTAGGAAACAATTCTATTGGGCTGACAATGCTCCACTAGCACTCTGCTGCTGCTCAAACCAGGTCTGTATACTTTCCACTTAGCAACAGATTGCTTGTGATTGCTGCATTACTGCAGGATACCAGGGTCCAAAGCCAAGGTCATCAATGGTCACAGTCCAAAGTTTATGCTACCGTGGCCTTCTAAAGCCTGTAGCGACACCAAAGTTAATTACATATTACACATGTAAGCAAGTCGTTAGCAAAAAGAAGTATCAGACCAAAGGTTTCTTTAAATGAAGGATGGCTTAGGAAAAAAGGCCAGCAAGTGTGTGTGTGTGTGTGTGTGTATATATAAATATATAGGGAATGTACACATGGGCAGCTGTAAGGCACAAAAAGCAGCATCTGCTGACTTAACACCTTGGTTTAGCACACACTAGCCTCTTCATATAGATGCCTGTCACAAGGAAGCAAGGCAGTCTTCATATAAGTTCCTGAAAAAAAGGGGAATTTAAAAAATTGCCTCTTCATAGGAAATAGACTCTGTTGCCAGGGCCAGCATTTTTCCTTCGCTAAGTGTTATGACTGCAGAACCTATAAGAAGCAGTCAGAGGACATCACTGCAAGAGGGACCGTATGAAAAAAGGGAGTCACAGTAGTTCAAAACCAGCCTGTTTTAAATTAAAGCACAAACCCCTCCAAGTACACCATAAACAACAGCATCTATTCATTCCTGCAGACCAGCACACATGAAGCTCCATTTTGTAATACAAACTCTGTCAGACAGAAGAACTCAGGAGGTTTGGTACAAGAAAATGTTATCTCACCAGTAATGGTATTTCAGATAACCTACACAGAAACAAAGCTGTGCTTTTGCCTTCCAGCAAACAGAAGAGTAGAAATTTTTTAATATGAGCAAACAGAAAAGAACATTTTTTAATATATAACACTACTACTGAGCAATCCTGTTTCATCCTTGCAAGCTGCCACGATTTAATTCAGACTGTGAACTCCGAGCAGTGATGGCCATTCCTTACCTCTCACTGCCCTGACAATCAGGGTTCTGATTACAGCTTCACATGTACTCATTTAATCCACAACTACTAAAAAGATTTCAGGTTAAACACAACTGAGCTACTGATCATTTTATATTATCAGGTTTTAA
This sequence comes from Picus viridis, assembly GCA_033816785.1. Taxonomy (NCBI): domain Eukaryota; kingdom Metazoa; phylum Chordata; class Aves; order Piciformes; family Picidae; genus Picus; species Picus viridis. The sequence goes on along the minus strand of CM066574.1, from coordinate 7,525,864 downwards.
TTAAAAAAAAAAAAAACAAACAAATAAATAAATAGAAACACAAGCATCTGCAAATCTTTTGAAAAGTATATTTCATATTAAAAACCAACCCAGCTATTTGTGACATAACCCTATGTATCAAAAAGGTATTTCAGATACAGACAAAAGAGAAAGAAGGCATGGAGAGCTCAATCACGGATTACAAATCCTTAAAATATTCTAAATTCTGCAATTAAGTTAATTATTACACACTACAAAGTGACCACAGTGCTCATCAGCTGCTGAAGGCAACCTTTGGATCTGTCATGCTGTCTTCAGATAGGCAATTAAAGTGAAAAATGAGACTATGCGTAACTTTCCTGTGCCATCTATTGCAAATGAGTAACACAACACACAAATAAAAACAAGAACAGGACAGAAGTTCTCAACCAAAACACTTGATCAGCTTAGTCATGCCTTCCTCTATTTATTTGAAAACACAATACTTTTGCTACTCTTTTGGTCCTCAATACAGGCAATCTACTGCTTTAAGAAGAGTCTTCCCTTGCTGTAAATTAGAAGAACTTTCCATTGGGGAAGTATCAAGCGTGCTGGGATAACTGCAAGGGAGTGGACAAATCCAAGCAACTGATCTGTTCCTTTTTTTCCTCAGTAGGGAGTCTGGTTGACCAGAACTTGTGTGAGGTCTCCCTCAAAAAAGGTGTTCCTGCTTTACAGTGATTTACAGTACTGTAAACCAAAAAGCATCATACACTATAAGCGTTCTGAGTGGGAAGCCTGAAGGTCATATGCAGCTTGTGAGGACCAACATCACAGCTCCCCTCTTGTCCCTATAAGGTATGCAAGCTCTTTGTGTACCATCTTGCATTCTCATCGCTTTGCTGAACTCCCTTGCTCAGGCAAGCATGACTAGCACCCTCTCTTAGCAAAGAAATTCGAGCTGTGGCCTTTCCTGACTCCATTAGAAGTGGTGCTAAGCAAGGCACAGTCCACATGGACCTCCTCAGACCTCTGGCACAGCTGTCTTCTACAGCCTGAAGTTGCCTCTGACAGAAGGGATGGCACCTCCCATATGCCCTCCCCTCCAAAACCCCGACCAGAACTCCAGCATCAACTACAAAGCAGGGAGAGAACAACCATAATTTATTAGGAGAATATGTGTACTGTGATTGCAGATATCCTCGTAATAGTCTCAGCAGCTCATGTCTCAGGATATAAAAAGTAATGCTGTAAATCAGAGACTTAATTTCTATTCAAATGGAACATAATTGCTGGTAACTAGCTGCAGAGCTACAAATGTCAAAAAGGCGTCTTGTGATCTTTCAGATGTAGTGAACTGCAATCACACTTCATGTGCTGTGATGCTGTTCCACTTACTATGTTAATTAGTTTTTATTTGGAACATACAATTATTCCTGCAGTCAAACACAGTAATTAATAGTTACTTTTAATAGGTAAAATATTCATTAATCAAATCAACAGGAGATCAGCAGAGTGCTGGAAAGGTCCCTTAGAGAAGGGGAAAAAAATATTAATTCCACTGCTACTTTATTTTTATTTTACTTTGAAAACTGTGAGATGTATGAACCATATGAAATGTTAACATCTTGCTTGCAACTTCCAAGTGCAAATATACTTAATGAAGCTTGAAATAGAGAAAAATTAGAATGTCATTTTCACAGAGTTTTCCAACATTTAATTAAAGTCAAATAATCTCTTGAGGTGCCACTCGAGAGTGTTAAAATAAAAGGTCCATTTGCACTTAACAGTCAAGCACACAGGATATAACATGCGTTATTAGCAATCTCTAGAATGATCTCATTTCAATAATGAGTATTTTACTCCGTACTACATGATGTTTCTTTTGTCTGAGAGTTTTCAGAAGTCATACTGTGGAAAGGCACCCACCCTTAATTCATCCAAATTAGGAAAAGCCCCAAAATTAATTAAAAGGAGTTCAAAATGTAGGGATGTTATTCTATACTGAAATGATGGTAACAGCACCTTTGTGGCACCCAGGATGGCCTCCAAACACACCGACCAGCACCAGGGGCTTTTTAATGACTGTTGCAGGCCTCCATTACACTTGGTGCCTTTTGCAGGAGCTACGGCTGTGCTGGCGGAGCCCTCTAAGCCAGACACACGGAGGGCACATCAAAAGGACTGACTTCTCTTGTTTACACAGTTGTATCACCTCTCCAGATGACACACTGGCCAATAACAACACTCTGCCTGAATAGCTGCGACCTCCCCAGAGGCAAGCTGATATGAGGATGCCTGTGGCAGAAACCGATTTTCATTCCCTGAGCTAACAGACTGGAGAGAAAGGAGGAAAATAGCTGGAGGGTGCTTTCCAACACAGACCCAGCCCTGCATACAGGTTTTCTAGATGTTCAGTGAAAATCCTGTTTCCAAAATTCACACATTTCTCCGCTCTCTAAGGTCATACACATCACTACCCATTACATTTGGAAGCTGATGAAAAAAAGAGACATGAAGCATTGATCTTTCATTCAGCATTTTGCCAAAGCTACGAGGAAACCATTTTTGCAATTGGCAATAGATTGATCGAGGGCTGAGTTTAGTGGGTTTCTATAAGAACCCAGGCCTGGCTTGGACAAATCCATTGGGAAGTTTGGCCTTTTTTAGGCAAATCTTTACATAAGCCACAAGTCTGTGCTTTTTCAAATCAAGCATGTGAGGTGAGTACAAGCTTAAATCCATGCTCTAGAATAAACAGTTTTGCATAAAGCAAGCAGTTATTTCAAAACAGCTAGTTCTCCTATTAAAAAAAATTGAAAATTTATAGGTTTGTGTTTTGCCTTTTCATTATTATTACTCAAATACTCCAACCCTTGTTCTCATATAGTTTTAATAACGAAAACCTGACTAAACATTCCAAAATAAATAAAACCCAGTATTACTTTAAATGAAAGTTTAAAATATATATCTTGACAGTTCTGATGCTTGAGGGTTTCATTTCCCAAAGTAGTAATGATCTGCAGGAGTTAAAATAATATGATTATATCCCAACTCCACGGTCAGCTAAACCACAACTGAACTGCAGTGGCACATATTTCATTTGCAATGTCAGAAGATCACCATTTCAGGCTATCAACATAGCACTAAATTTTCAAGTGTCCCTGAAAACAGGCCACTTCTAATTTTGGCTGGAAACACTAAAATGAACCACTATAGGCAGCAGAGCTGGTATGTCACAAGTTAAACCTCTTCATCTTTACAACAAATTAAAAAGGAAATCTTTTTACTCTAAGTTATTTACCGTGTCTTCACTCCTCTGCAAACAGTGGCTGAGGGACTTTCTGGCTTGAGGGAGGGTTGTATTAGAAGGAAACAATACATATTTTTCCTGTGAGTCACTAAAATTGCTGTAAGAAGCTTATCTTCTCAGCTACTACTTTGCACAGTCTTGTAGAAGACAGATTGGATTCTTAATCTTCACTTCCAGCTGACAGGCACAGGGAGTGCACAAAATGAAGCAGTTTCTTGTAAGAAAGAAGGAAATGTCATAATTACTTAGTGTTACTCAAGAGAAGCTCCCTCCAGAAGATGGCAAACATATCTGGCGGAGCAAGGACATGAACCAGCTGTATGAGAATGCCAGGTGCTCATGTAACCTTCATTTCTTGGAATGTCTTTTCCAAAACTCATTTAGGCATACTGCATCTTGCACAATTTGAGCATTTTATTTCACTGGAAATATTTTCATCACCAACATGACTTGTCCGAGGCTATGAGCAACTGCACATTTGTCACCAGTGCTACACACGAAACATCCAGCAACAGATCTGCCCTGCAGAGAGCAAGGAACACACACATACACATGCCATATAGCTGAACATTTTTGGAGGGAGGGTGGGTGCGGTATGGGAGTGTCCCACTCTCCAAGAAGATGACCTCATCACTGAAAATAACGCACAAACGCGAACCTAATACCGAGGTCAAAAATCTACTTCTCTGCAAGCAAACTGACAATAAACCTAGTTAAAAAAATATACTAGGATAACTATTCATTGGGATAATGAGGACTGGTAGAGAAGAAATGTTTTTTTTAAAATCAACCTTGAGCAATGAAACTATTTTGTATGCCTGTAAGTATTATCAGTGGAGCACATCCTCTTCATTTCTGTACCATCTATTCTTGAAAGGTAATTTCAAATTATCTTCTCTTGAAAACTAGTAAGGTGAAATAGGTTATTACACACAGTAACCATTCACACTTCATTTCCAGTATCTCCAGCCACTGGAAGCTAAGTGTGGCACGTGGTTAGGTGTCCCTTCACTAATGACATTTGGCTACCTCCATCCACCTCCCAGAGGACAAGAATTTGCAGAGCTGGGAAGTGGTGAAGTCTTACAGCTTGATCAAAACCAGATCCTGCCATTTGCAGTCTCACCACAATGGTCTGAACCGATACAACACAAAGACAAACCGGAGTTGCTACCCTCACCCAAACACTTGTCAATGGAGCGGAGTGAAAGTATGAGAAGAGACATTTTCTGTCCTGGGGAACTTCCCCATTTTCAGCACATCCAAACGGCTTTTCCCTTATCATCAAGCCTAGTGCAGATTTCACACGCTGACTCACCCTACTGTGTCATCTGCAGGGGCAGGAGCGGGAAAGGAAGAGAGCTTTAATTTAGAAAATTACTTTTAACCCCTCACCCCATGAGCCAGACAGAGGTACACCGCTCCCACAGCGGGCAGCGGCCGACCCCCTTTCACAAGGGGACGCAAGCGCGGTGTAACGGCTCGTCCTTGGCTGAGGCTAAAATTGAAACGAGACACTCGGCTCTCCTGTGAAAAGACATACTAGCGGCGGAAGGCCGCTAAAGCGACCAGGATGACTTTACACTGGATTTACCGTAGTAAATAGTTTGCAAACACCCTGTGCGCTTCTATACAGGGCCGCGCCCGGCCCGTACCCACAGGCCGTGGCCACCCGCCCAGCGCCGCTGCCGGCTCGGGCTGCAGCCCCCAGCGGAGGCGGGGGAGGAGAGGCGGGGGCGCCGAGCCCCCTCCTGGCGGCGCCGAGAGCGCAGCCCCGGCCGGCGTTCGCCCTCCGCCATTTCCCTTCGCGGGCGCCGCTGAGGCGCGGGGTGGCCTGCATCTGCCGTTTGACATACGTAATTTCGCCTCTCTCAACAGAAGGGGTTTTCCAGCCGTTTCTCACCATCTGAGTCTTCTCACAAGGCACCGGCGGTAGCCCCGGTGTTTCCCCTGTCTTTTGTGGCGGGCATGTTCTATGCACCTGAGGGATGGGAAGTGTGGTAGGGAGGGACCGCATCTAATAAAGATGATAACAACAACAGCAGTAATAATAAAAGCTGTTCTGTCAGGGGAAGCCAGAGCGGTCAGAGCAGACGACTGAGATCGAACCTGAGCATGACAACCTGCCGCGGGGCACGACAATCATCACACAGAGGCCCTGGCGCTGCGACTGGGGGCCACAGCGTTGTGAAACGGGATACACAAAGCAGCTTCTCTGAGGAACCTGGCTGATAGGCTGGTTCACCGTCTCATCACAGAATCACAGAATCACAGACCTCGAGAGATCATCCAGTCCAACACCTCCTGCCAGAGCAGGATCACCTAGAGCAGATCACACAGGAACTCATCCAGGTGGATCTTGAATATCTCCAGAGGGAGACTCCACAAACCCCCCCATGGCAGCCTGTTTCAGTGTTTCCCTCAGAGTGGCAAAAATTTCCTCATGTTTCCATGGAACTTCCTAGCCTCAACTTCCACCCGTTGCCCCTTGTGCTGTCATTGGGCATCACTGAGCAGAGCCTGGCTCCATCCTCTTGGCACTCAGTCTGCACATTTTTATAAACATGAATGAGGTCACCTCTCTGGCTCCTCCTCTCCAAGCTAAAGAGCCCCAGCGCCCTCAGTCTCTCCTCATAAGGAAGATGTTCCGCTCCCCTAATCATTTTTGTGGCTCTGCACTGGATTCTTTCAAGCAGTTCCCTGAGGTCCTTCTTGAACTGAGGGACCCAGAACTGGACTCAATATTCCAGATGCAGCCTCACCAGGGCAGCGTAGAGGGGAAGGAGAACCTCTCTCGACCTGCTAACCGCACCCCTTCTAACACACTCCAGAATGGCACCACATTGGATCACCCATCCCTGCCTCTTACCCTACCTGTCTCTTAGGCAGGACTGTCGTGGACAGCCTGAGAGTAAGAGGTTCAAGAAAGACAGCTTTGCATCCCTGAAACAAGGAGCCTCTCCCCCATTTTTTGTTCCAGCTCACACCACCTCATGAAGAGCAGAAGGACTTGGCTAACACTGCCAGGTGCATGAGGATGCAAAGGTCACGCAGAGTCCAGCGAGGGGTGTACAGCGGCCTTGGCTTTGCCACTCAGTATCATTAAAACATTTCTGTAGAATTTACAATATCATCCACTGCTTAAATACTAAGTGTTTTACTCCTCTTCAGCTTTTTCTTTCCAGTCATTTCTTCAAAACACAAAAGGAATCAAGATAATTTTCCTGCATCCAGTAGCTCTGATATAGAGAAATGCCAAATCAGATTGAATTAAGGTAAGCCTAAATGTCTTTGAAAGACAAAACCTAAAGGGAGGGTGGGTGGTGGGGTAGAAGTGAGTGAACAGTTTTAAAACATAAAGTAAGTTCAGATAAGCCTAAAAATGTTGACATTAAGTAGAGATTTAATTAAATCAATGAGCTTAATATTCAAAGATGTTGTAAGGACAAGACACTGTTCTTACACATTCTGGTTTTACTTTATTATTCCAATCAAAAACATGCTGCATTCAACAAACAAAAATCAATTTCCTAGCATGAACACAGATGAAATGCATTGTTACCAATTCCTTCACAATTCTAACACAGTCTCTGCCCTTATGTAGAATTTGAATGCAAGAATTATTAAGCAAATACATCAGTGAATAAAAAGTTAGCTTACCATAATTAAAAAAAAGGAAAGAAGTATTTACAATTAAGACAACAGGAAGACTATTCACAAAAAAAATAATAATCAGAAAACATTACATGCAATTCTTTGGCTTCCTCAGTTTTGCCTGACATTCATATCAGCTAAACTGTCTGTACTTTCTTAATGTTTCATGTAATAGAAAGCAACAGAAGAACACTGCACCTTTCCAGGTTCATACCCAGTCAGGCTCAGGAAGGCTTCTCAGCAGAGCTCATTTTCTGCTCCGGAACACCTCAGAGGATCAAGCAATCTAATAAATGCACTGGTATGTCAGAAATAATTTCTAATTTAAATTAGGGTCAGATAGACTATATAAAAGACAAAATTTTCTACAAACAGTAAAACTTTTCCTTGCATTGAATTATGTACAACCTGTTCACTCATTTTTGCATGTGAGCTTGAAATGTGTATTTTTGATGTCTTGCAAGAATGTAGGTAAGTGATGCCTCATTCCTAGCTTAGTACAACTTCAAAAGGTAGCGCTGCTGTTTCCAAATAGTGTTAAATTTACTGTATTTACAAGGCTATAGCTATTCAAGAACTTGAGAGCGTACAAGTCCATGGGACCCGATGGGATACACCCAGATTCTGAGGGAACTGGCAGACAAGGTCACTAAACCTCTCTGTTATATTCCAAAAGTCATGCCAGTCTGGGGAAGTCCACACTGACTGGAAAAGGGGAAACATAACCCCCATTTTCAAAAAGGGAAAGAAAGATGATCCAGGGAACCACAGGCCAGTCAGTCTCACCTCTCTGCCTGGTAAGATCATGGAGCAAATCCTGGAGGCACTGCTGAGGCAGAAAAACAATGAAAAGGTGATTTGGTATAATCCACACAACTTCACCAAGGGCAAATCCTGCCTGACAAATCTGGTGGCCTTCTATAACAAGGTCACAACATCAACAGACAAGGGAAGAGTAGCTGTTGTCATTTATGTGGACCTGAGTAAAGCCTTCAACACTGTCCCACACAACATCCTGATCTCTAAGCTGGTAAAATGCAGGTTTGATGGATGGACCACTCGGTGGATATAGAACTGCCTCAACAGCTGCACCCAAGGACTGGCTGTCAATGGGCCCATGTCCAAGTGAAGGACAGTGACAAGTGGAGTCCCTCAGGGATCAGTACTGGGACCAGTCTTGTTTAACAACTTTGTTGGCAACATGAACAGTGGCATTGAGTGCACCCTCAGTAAGTTCAACGACGACACCAAGCTGCGTGACATGCTGGAGGGAAGGGATCCATCCCGAGAGACATGGACAGACTGGAGAGGTGGGCCCATGACAACCTTATGAGGTTCAACAAGACCAAGTGCAGGGTCCTGCATCTGGGTCAAGGCAATCCCAAGCACCAATAGAGGCTGGGCAGTGACTGGCTTGAGAGCAGCTCTGAACAAAAGGACTTAGGGATGCTGGTGGATGAGAAGCTTAACGTGAGCCACCAGTGTGCACTGTCAGCCCAGAAAGCCAACCAGATCCTGGGCTGCATCAAGAGAAGCATAGCCAGCAGGGAGGTGATTCTCCTCCTCTACTCCACTCTGGTGGGATCCCACCTGGAGTACTGCATCCAGTTCTGGAACCCTTATTACAAGAAAGATATGGAGCATGTCCAGACAAGGGCCATGAGGATGATCCAAGGGTTGGAGCACCTCTCCAGGCTGAGAGAGTTGGGGTTGTTCAGTTTGGAGGAGAGAAGGCTCTGAGGAGACCTTCTTGTGGCCTTCCAGTATCTGAAAGGGGCCTACAAGAAAGCTGGTGAGGGACTTTTTAGGGTGTCGGGTAATGACAGGACTCGGGGGAATGGATCCAAGCTAGAGGATGACAGATTTAGATTACATGTTAGGAAGAAGTTCTTTGCCATAAAGGTGGTGAGACACTGGGACAGGTTGCCCAGGGAGGTGGTGAAAGCTCCATCCCTGTAAGCTTTTAAGGCCAGGTTGAATGTGGCTGTGGGCAACCTGATCTAGTGTGAGGTGTCCCTGCCCATGGCAGGAAGGTTAGAACTAGATGATCCTTGAGGTCCCTTCCAACCCTGACAATTCTGTGATTTGAAAAACTCAGAGTCACCAAAATATCAGCTGTTTTGCTCTTTCTTATGTCTTACAAGGAATTGTAATAAAGAACTTGGGAAATAGCTAGGGGTGAAAGGAGGGCATGAGAGCAATGTTGAAAACTCAAGGAAGGCCTTCTCAGATCGTGATAAATGAATATCTACAGTATATGTACATATTTCCTGATAAAGAAAAGATGCACATTCATCTGAACCATCTATCTGCTAATTTTACTATTAATTCCTCATTAAAAAATTTTCTTAAGTGACGGTTTAGTACTTCCTAAATTCTACTATTGTTACTACAAAACAGAAATTAACTGTTAGAAGTTGATAGCATTATCCATTATTAAAGCAAGAAATCTTACTATTTTTATTCTGTACTGTTCCTCCTGTAGTGTTCCTCCTCTGATCAACAGCCAATTATGAAACAAGAAGCACAGCATATATTTATCACAATGATTTAAGGGACATGATAAAAAATGGGGACACTGAGTAGGTAAAGGTTCTGATGCTGAAGCTTAGGACAGTATAAACTCCAACGGATTCAGCTTAATGTCTATTCAGCCATGATGTTACTTACTCTGTTGGAATTATTTGTAAACACAATTAAAAAAATATTTATCTGATGAATATTAAATAATTTGGCCTAAAGTGACTACCAGTCTACAGAAAGGAACTTTCAACTTTTAAAACAATACTTCTCAAAATGTATTTCTCAAATCATCTTTCCAAATGTAATTGCACACAACAATAGAAAAATAACCTCACCTTTCCTACTATATTACTACGTGCAACAGCAGATGGCTTCCCATGTATAGTTTCTTCTCAAATAATATCTTTAAAATTTGATTAAACTCTTGACAATATTTCCATCAAACACTTACTGAATAATGTATAACCTATGAAAAGGGTATTACAAAATACAGAATTAACCAGGTTGGTTACGACCTTCAAGATCATCGAGTCCAACCTATCACCCAACACCATCTAATCAACTAAACCATGGCACTAAGTGCCTCATCCAGTCTCTTCTTAAACACTTCAAGTGATGGTGACTCCACCACCTCCCCGGGCAGCCCATTCCAAGGGCCAATCTCTTTCTGTGAAGAACTTCTTCCTAACAACCAGCCTAAACCTCCCCTGGCACAGCTTGAGACTGTGTCCTCTTGTTCTGTTGCTGGTTGCCTGAGAGAAGAGACCAACCCCCACCTGGCTACAACCTCCCTTCAGGTAGTTGCAGATGGCAATGAGGTCTCCCCTGAGCCTCCTCTTCTCCAGGCTAAGCAACCCCAGCTCCCTCAGCCTCTCCTCATAGGGCTTGTGCTTCAAACCCCTCACCAGCTACGTTGCCCCTCTCTGGTGTGACAGTTTTAGGCTGTGCCTTTAAGAAAGGACAGCTACTGAAACACTCTAGCTGAATGTTTTGGTGTAGAAAGGAAAACAAAGATAATTCTAAACAAATTTCATTGGTAGATCAGTGGGAATGTAACTTTAGGATTTGTAGTTGTAGTTCAGTCTGTTTCAGTCAGTCTGGACAGCTGTTTTCTTTCTTCTGTGCTTGGTGCTGACCTTGGACTAACGAGATAAGAAATTAGTTTTATTTTCTTCCCTTCACAACTGCTTTGAACTAACAGAATTTCCCTTAATATCCATTTCTCTCTTTTTAATCCTTTTTGGGAAAAAGGAGGAAGGGGGAAAAGGGGGTTTGGGGAAACCTTCCTCCATCAAGGAGGGGCGAGAGGTTTCTGTGTTACGTTCTTTCCTGTATATTTTTGTATATTCTGTAAATACTGTATATTGTGTATATATTCACTGCATTTCGTTCTGCTTGTAAAAACATAGCCTTTCCATGCGCTTCTCCAACTGAGTTAGCTGTGGTTTGTGTGTGTGTGTGTAGAACTGAACTTCTCTCACTACCGCATCTGGACACGTTCAGCAACTCAACATCTTTCCTGAACTGAGGGGCTCAGAACTGGACACAGTCCTCAAGGTGTGGCCTAACCAGTGCTGAGTACAGGGGCAGAATGACTTCCCTGCTCCTGCTGGCCACACTATTCCTGATACAGGCCAGGTATTTGTTCAGAGGAAGAACTTGTTTGATTTGATGTTTCAAAATACGCTAATAAAAGAATCCAACTATCAACAAAATCTTTCTCCAGATTCAAGACACCTGCATATCAACGTCAGGACAACATAACCGCATTCCTGTCAGGGTTAGTTCACAATATCTAACTAAAGTTGTTTTGAGCTTTCTTTATATTCAAGACTGACATGGAGTAAATAAGTATGGTGGTTGGAGTACAAGAGAAATTAAGACCATCAGCAAGAATACTCCCTTCCTCCAAAGTGTCCCTCCCTTGAACTGTTTCTAAATACACCTACTAAGGCTAAGTAAAAAATATCTCCCCCTCCATTCAGTTCAGATTTTAGCAGCTTTTAACATTCATTCTTTAACGCAGTGTCAGAGTGTTTGCCCCTTGCTCTACAGAGTGGTATTGATTTGCAGTGAGAAGCAGAGTAATACTAATTAATTCCTCCATAATTTATTCTAAAGCTTTCCACTACAGTCAGTAGACCAACTAACAGCCTACTCAAAATGAAGACAAACATCTTCTATGACAGAAAACTGTGGGGAAGGTGGCATGAATTAAGGAGTATGGAAATAAACACCTTAAACAAATCACTTCAGTGGGAGACTGACATTGTCTGTCTGCCAGTGAACTGCAGACAAGATGCTTAGCAAAGCACCATAGCAAAGAAAAAGCTGCATATTGTTCAAGGATTCCCATGTCAGCACCATCCCTGAAGCCAGAAACACTAATAAATGTTCTTTTGCTTTTCTTCTTTCTGGGGAGGAGAAGGGAGTTGAAATCAAAACAAACAAAAGCATCTCAAAAAGACTGCTTTAATGGCTAGTTGAAATTTGTCCATGCCAAGTACTATTGTAAAATGTTGGGGTTGAAGGTTTCTTGGGTTTGTTTTGAAAGAGGTAGCAGAGTTCTACCATTTGTCTGAATCATAAAACGCTTCAGACACTTCTTACCAGAGGCTCTCCACCACATCATCTCAGAAACTGAGCTTGCCAATTTGATAAGGTAATCAGACTTGTTTACATCTTTTGCTAGTTAGATCCAACATTTTCTGCTTTACATACTTGAAAATATTTTTCTAATTTTAGTAGCAACGAAATGTACCAGACGGATGGCTGTCAAAACCTGTCCTCTGTATGTCCTTGGTAAGCAGAATTTTGATATGAGTAGTCAAAATGTGTTTTTCTATTGCTGTATCACTGGAGTAAACAGTTCCCAGAGTCCGAGTCTGAAGGCATGTATTGGCATATCATTCCAATACAGGATGAGACCCAAATACTGCAACAACTCATTGAAATCTGACATTAACAGAAAGAAAACTGGTGGAGTAGGCTGTGGAAGGAACATTCAGGAAGGTACGACATGCTTTAAGATCCCTTAGTCTAAATCATCAGTGGACTAGGACAGAGGTGGATGACTGGAAGCAGACTGTACTACGTTCATGATGCAACCTGAGGTAGTGTCGGTTGGAAAGACAATAGCCCATTGTCCATGTCCATGCAATTAATCAATGGCCTTCTCTCTGCAGCTACCAGCTAAGATTATAAATTAGCATGTTTTGCAATATTAACAGCCACACCAGCTGCAAAGGAACCAAGATCATAAATTCTTTTCAATCCACAGCATCAGGCAGCAGCGAGGCTTCCCTGAGAATGTCAGACAGCTGTAAAGGAGCTGCTTCAAATTTAGTTTCTACTACGGAAGACGGAAAAGACTTGTATGAACTATTTAATCAACAAATCAAGCCAGTAAGATCCATGAGGGAAAAAAAAAATCAGCTCTTAGAAGTTTTCAACTGTTTGTTTCAAAAGGCAGCACTGTATATTCTATGTGATGTTTTTGAAATGAAATAGGACAAAGACCTGGGTTGAAGAACAGCTTCAAGTCTCCCCATTGCTACTAATGCATGTCAAGTTAACAGCAGGGATACAGTCTGACGTATTTGCCAAAAGGATCAGTATGCTAACTAGAAGTCAGGGGGACCCACATGCTAGCTCTCTCACAGCCATGAGAAAGGTAGACAGTCTTTTCTCATATGAAGTGAAATGACTCTCAGTCTCCAGCTGCTCTCTTTATTTACCAAAAAGGAAAGCAGGGTACTTTTTCTGCAACTCAACAGCAGTTGTAGTTCCGCTCATGTTACCTATGCAAATTATATCTCTACCGTACACTAGAAATGGTTATTTAAGAGCAAGTTTGGAGTGGAATGGAAAAGGAACACTGAGGTATCTGCCATGACTGTTAAAGTTGATTCTTGAATTCTCCAGCTAATGATGATCAATATCTGCAATTATTGTTCAGTGCTTTCACCGAGACTTGGACTCTGAATATGAGAACAGCATCACGTTATAAAATCGGAGTGGATGCCATCAGTAAAAGAACTTTTGCTCACCATGCTCACACTTATGCTCACCATGATCCAAGAAAGAAGCCTAGTAGCTAGCACATTGTCTAGAGACAGTAACAAACTATGCCATGTGTCTTGAAGACAGGAACCCTCAAAAGTGAAGCAGACGTGAGAATTTCATGGACTCAGTTGAATACAGATGACATAGAACATTGTATCCTTTTCTGCTTCTTACAGCAAGTTTGGACACAGTCCTGGTATACAGCATAGCCAAGTCATTCTGTATCTTGTTTGCTGTCCAGGTATAAAGGTCTGCATGTAACAACGAGCAGCTTCTTTCCTCCAGGTTTAAAGAGAAGATGACAAAGGACTGTCATGAGGCAGCTGGAAAATCATTACACTTGGAGTACTGTTTTAGCCCACCATCACTAATGGTAAAGCTTATCTTAAAGAAAAATATTACAAAGTTAATTTTGGTCTAAATTTTAAATAACATTGCAAATTTTCTGTACTGGCTAGGATTAAAAGCTACAAGTTTCATTTCCAGCTCAGCACAGATTGCTTAACCATTCCGGCAAACTCCTTTCTTTGCTCAACTCACCTTTCCCCCCCCAAATGCCTGAACCTTTCTGTTTGCTGTAGATAAAATTAAATGAGATTCCTTATTTTACATTTTTTGGCACAACTGAGTACAAACAGTGAGATGTGAGCATAACTGTACTTAAAAGTCTTGTCATAAATGCACATCTTTTCACAGTTCCAAGTAAAAGAAAACCCCACTTGCCTACATTATTAGTAGTAGTATTAAGACAGTCATTATTTACAGGGATACACTGTAAAGTAAGACACAAAGAACTCAAGCTGCAAGGTGCAATGCTAAAAAGAAAAGGCAAGAAATTCTATCTTGTCAAAGTGCATAACACTAGCTACTGTCAGCACAAGCATTCAATGATCTGCAATTACCTATAGCCACCAAAGCCAAGTGATTGGGGTGGTTGGGGAGGATCGACACCTAAAGCCATCCCTACCACCCTTAAAATAAAATAAGAAGGATTCCGTTTGAATTTACTGTCAAGTTCCTGGCAAAATGTCTGCTGAAGCACTGCAGAGAATTTTATGAGACACTGAAGAAATACAAACAAATCAATGAATACCAGCAGTGAGAGATAAACAGTTTCAAATGCTTCATACAACTAGAGTCACTTTGCAGCCAGATTCACTGCCAGGATGAAGACTTGGAAGGCTTCTGACAGACTATTTCCAATTACAGTGCTTTATGAAAACACAGGGGATACAGTATGCCTTGATGAGAAAAGCCAGTGTATATATAGGCTCATCACCCTTGAGCAGAAAGCACTGAGGTAAGTACTAGTTGTTATGGATATGTCTGCATAAGTAATGGGTGTTATTGCATCTAACCTTCAGTTTTCATTTATTTTGTATTGGAGGCTGTGGGTGTGTGCATAAAGATTTATGGTTTATGTTATAAACTTTCATCTGCTAAAAAAAAAATAATCTCCTGAAGTGTTCTTACATTGTGTGCCTGAAAAATGCATCCGAGCGATGAGCTTAATGAAAAAACACAGAGGAACCAAAGACTTTAGATGAGTTCAAAAAATGCTGATTGTTCTTCTAATCAGTTTGTGTATTGCTCAGGAGTTTGAGAACTATTCCATAAGCGATGAGTAAAGCTTGTTTCTCACTGAGTACATACAATTAAATGTGAATAGTTTTCATGACAGGAGAGACACATAGCTGATTTGTGTGTTCCTTCTATCGACTGATTTCTTATGCTAAGAGCTATTTTTCTGGTGACTGATGCTGTAGGGGGAAAAAAATACCAACCATCATCAATGATCTCATGATGTGTGCTACTACATGAGGCACACACAAGCTAGCAATGCCACACGTTCCTTTGTGTGCTTAAAAGATACGAGGAAAGATTCTGAGGACTAGAAGAATCAGCTATCAGACAAAACTCTAAATCAGATTTGGTATTAATACCTGGTAATGTAAGATACACAACTGAAATCAGGAGTGTGGTTTTGGTTTGTTGAGGGTTTGGGGTTTTTGGGGGGGGTTGTAAAGTTAATTGGAGTAAGAAAACTCAGTTACAATAAGAGATATTCTAAGCCTTTTCTTAGGTAAATAAATCTCAGAGCCCCAGAAAAAGTTGGTTTATGTTTTATCTTTAAATTGAAATCACAACTTTGTCCTATTTAGATGATAATTTAAAAGAAATTAAAATATATAGATCTCAATTTGCCAGATCAGAAAGCAATCAAGTGAAAAATCAGATTCCTAGATTTTTATCCCTATGAAGCCAACTTCACAAGTTTGACCTTTCGAGACAGTGTATGGAGTTTGGAAGCTATGGGCCTACAGAGCTCAAAGATGATGATTAAATTAAAATCAAATTAAAACTCTGGACTGTTTTCTTGGACCTCCAACTCTCCTTTAAACTAAAGTTTGCAAATCTTTTACTTCTCTCCTTCTTTCCTCATTTGTCAGCAGTCTATAAAGGTAGTTTGCATTTACATGCGTGTTTTGATCACATGGAAACAGAGAAACAAGAGAAAGCCTTCAGTTCTCTCTTCCAATACATGGAGTCCAAAAGACTCCAGGAGCCTACAAGAAGAGGTGCAAGGAGACCGTCTTTCAACCTCTTCAACAAATAGGCTCTGGTAAACTCAAATAAATTTAGAAACTTTTGCTTCTTTACAAGCACTGAACAAATACCTTCTAAGCTAAAACAATGAACATTCTGTAGAGGCCTGTAACTTGGCCACATTCGAACAGTTTTCTTTAAAAAGTCGGGTTAGCCCTCTGTTAAATTCTAAAACTTGCTCCATAACAGAGATAGGAATCACCTGAATTAAATTTCATCAGAATGGAGTTTCTTAAACATTCAAAAAAGCAATTATTTCTTCTTAATTTCTTTAAAAGTCACAAAGAATTGTTACTGAATAATTACAAAGCACAGGTCCGAAAGCAGACGTGCAGCATGGAAACCTAAATCCAATGGTTTAAACGCAGAAAGGATACAAGTAAAAACACTTTCAAAATATGAAATGGAAGTTCATTGAGAGGTCTTACCACAACTTCTTTACAGATCTCAGGTAGCTTAGTATTTTAAAAGTTATCTGCTGAAGAGGTATAGAAGAAGGAACTACCATAAAGAAACAGCCTTACTGGAAAAACAAGAGCATCTTTTCAACATGAACACAGGAGGAGATACTATCTAGTAGAACCTTTCTTCTGTTTTTCCAAGTATTTCTTTAATCCCTCTCCTTTGAAATGAGTGGAGATAACTTTGCAACCTTATCTATTTAATAGAAGCCAGTCTCTGAAAGGAAAAAGTAAAACCTTCACAGTTCAGAATTTCCCAGCCTACTTCGTGCCAGCCTCTGGCACCACATCAGCATTTGTTTCTTGTTCTAGTTTTCCAAATTTCGTTTCACCTTTTGACTGGCCCCCAAGTTTGTTTTTCTCAAGGCCTATAATTTTAGCTACCTCCATGCACACCATCTGAAACATTCTTTGAATTACAGAGTTGACAAAGGGAATTAGAGCAGACCACAAAGGGCAGAAAGTTCTCAGATATATGTGTGTTCTGATCTAATCTGATGTTTATTTTGTCATCACTTAGCTGCGCTACTACTTCCACAATAACAGGATCAACTGAACTCCTTTTATTACAAGTCCTGCTGGTTTTAAACCTATAACATGGTTTTTAAATCATTTGCCACTCAATAGAATTTACCACCATCTTCCTATATATAGGAAGGATGACTGAAATGAAAGTAATGAATGAAGATGTGCAGGGGGTAAAAGGAAAAAAACAAAACAACCACAAACAAAAAAAACACCCCACCCCCCAAACAACAAGCTAACATGAAAATATACTTTGAATAGGATTTTTGACTGTGTGAAGAAATTAAACTAGGAACTACATTCTATTCGTAATTCCACACTCATGACACATTCTTCAGAAAAGAGCTCAACTTCAATACACCACTTGTCAGCCAGTCAGAAATCAGCAGCAATACCAGATTTTTGGTTTGGAAAAAAATATTTTCTTCAGTTAAAATGATTGCTTTTAACAGTTGTGTGTTCTAACAGGAAAGTCTTTAACTCTTATCATAATGACAAACATGGAGGTCCTCCTATGTCCTCAGCAATAAGAGCCATAAGGAACATTCCACTCCACTGGATAAGCAGCAGCGTTCCACCCCCTTGCCTGCCTTCAGTCACATCTGTTTCTGGGAGAACTCCCAGTTTCAGGAATTGGTACATTCTGCGTGACTGCTGCAGTCCCAGCAAGCTACTGTCATTTGGCTCCAAGTTCAACCAGAAAATACTGCTATGTGTGAGCACTGCTGTAACTCTTGTTTATTTTACACATTCTAATGTGTTCTCTCTCTGCCTCGCTCTCCCTCCTCCAACCTACATATAGCAGCTATGCAGACATTTCTTAACTTCAGAGGAAAACTGAAGATCAACAAAAAATGGCTTCTAATTAAAAAAATCAGGTCTGTACTTGACCTGCCAAATGAGCAGACACTTTCACTGAGACATTTGTACTCTCAAATACTGCCAGGACAGGGCAGCTCATCTGTTCAGATGAGCAAGCTCTGGTCTTTTGAGACCTGAGAGATAAACCAGACAAAATGCTGGACAAGAACAAAAAGTACAGTAACACTGTGCAAGAGCTGGAGCCTAGGATAAGAACACAAGGAGGGGGGGGGAAAGGCCTTCTAAATTAAATAACTTTGTAAAGCCAAATTTACCTCATAAAAGTAAGTCATCTGCAGATGAGCATAAAATTGTGTCCTTCATTCTCTGTAGATTTTGGAAATCACAGAGTACATCATACCAGCTCAAAACTGTTAAACAGATTATGGAAAAAGTGTTCATACTTTGAAACTTTCCCCATCGCAAGTTTGGGCAGAATGCCACTATGCAAATTCAATTTACAGCATCCTATAGACAAGGATACATTTCTGCATGTCACCTTGAAAACTGTCTCCATCTTTGTTGCTGTTTCCTGCCTAGGATATGAAAGAGTAAGCAACCCTACTCAAAACTAAAATGAACTCAGGACAGGAAAGGAGCAAGTGCTTGTATAACAATTTTCCCAGTATTTTAGACAGTTATTAAGACTGATTTGTTCTATATACTATAGCCTCTGGCATAAGCTCAGAAGAACAAATGGCTTGATCCTGCATCCCTTCTTCACACAATTTAATCTTACTGCCTTAGAGAAGTAACTTACTTGATAAGAGGGTAAACAATGGAGGCCCTGAGATCAAATAACTCAGATACCAAAGTGAAAATAGTATTAGAAGAACTGAGTTCTAACTGGTAAAGAACTAGGTGCAAATGGGATGGAAGACATTGGTGTTTAGAATTCTTGTGATGCAATACATTCATCTTTTCGGCTGTCAGGCCATGATGACAGCACTGGCAGCAGAACATAGAAGTACAGAGAATGATCTTATCAGATGCTCCCACTCTCTGAAATAATCATGGCAGTGGTGGCAAGGCAGACCTAGGTTTGCCCTGTGAAATCAGACGCTGCCTTCTACAAATGGCAAGCCAGGCAGCACTGCAGCACATTGGTAACAGTGCAGTTAAAAACTGAACTCTTGAAATAGCTGCCATAGTGCAAAGTAGGTATTTTAAACCTGGGCCACGGCTACAGAAACAGAGCAGAGATTTTACTTTGCAAAATATGACTGCTGTTATGCAAAAGGACTCTGGGGTCAGACCTCTCCAGCGATGCAGTCAAAAATGGAAGCAATTAATTTGTCATTACTGAGTTTATCATCCAGGATAAAATGAAGCATTCAGGAACTGTACCCTATGAAGCCTCAGATAAATGGTAATTTGCTCTGTGAAAAGTTCATGAGGCAAAAACAAGACCTCTGATACGTAATACATTGTAGCTAAAAGAGGACAAGGGCAGCAGTACCTCTGAGAATGAGCTTCCAAGTCAGAATTTTCTCAGAAGTTTCAGCTAAGCTGAAAGTTAACATTTTTATGTCTGCTTGCATTTGTGCTAAGTGATTGCACAGTGAAAGGTGATACAGATGAGAACTTGCAAGAAAATTAAAACATGTCATTATTAACGAACAAGAAAATGGTAGCCTCAAAATTAGTATCAAGAAAATGATAATCAAGGACAACTGCAGGGCTAATCTGAGCACTAAGATGTAAGAGTATGCCTATAAATCATCATCTGCCATGACCTTGATTTTTGTACAAGGTGTTAATTTTTGTCTCACTTTCATACCTTCTACTTGTTTCCCACTTTCTAGATATTCAACAGAACCATTTCTGTGGAAGTGAGAAAGTCCATGTATACAATCCTTCCATGTGGTTCATGATGGCACGCCACAGCTGCCTGAACTCCTGCAATGGCCTTACACTTTGCAGTACAGGATTATGACATCTTTCAGCAAAGCATTTTTGAGTTTAAATGGTTTGTGTTAAGGCTCTCAGTAGAGAACTGGAGGATTTCATCAATCACTGCAAAGATGGAAATACCTGCTGTCAACAAACATTTGGATTGCAACTGTTTCACATAAAACCAGAGGACAGATGTATCCGGAGTGGTCCCACTTTACCAGTGGCTCCGAAAACAAGCAGCTGTAGAAGTCACAAGACTACACACCTTAGATGAATAAAGTGTTTTCATTCACTGTGATTGCTGATGTTCTTTCCAGAAAAGAACATTACTGGAATTTTCACTATTAGGGGCACTGATTTGATGTCCATTAGACATCTTGATATGTGTATCCCACTCCACATCTACATGACACAGGCCCAATTTCCATAGAGACAAAAAATGCCCTACCTATGTTAACAATACCTCATTTCAGCTTGTTTGTTTTCTTTAGGAGCATAATGCAAATGGCTGTATTCCAGTAATCTCTATTTGCTTTGGGCATTGGGAGACTGAAGAGCACCAAGTCAGTGGCACTCCTTGGAGAACAGTAGCAAGGATGTCTTCACAGTGACAGCATGTTTTAGAGGTGTTAAACACGATTACTGCACACTGGTTTAGAAGGATGAAGACAAATACATCATCAAGATAGGGAGACAGCAGTAACATATTTAAATGATTTGTATTACCTTTAAAAATACTTACTAGCCTGACAGTGCTAAGAATCGATGTGAACTCCACAGATACAAAGGGTCTTCAACTACAGAAGAACCAGGGGGAAAAAAGCACCTTCAATTTTTCATTGGTTATGATCGTTTGACAACATAAGCACTTAGGTGCTTTGTTAATCAGCTTTTGCAATATGGAATGTAACAGTCTGGAATAAAACACGGCAAAATGAGATGAAGGTTGTTCAAGAGATGAGCCATTTTACTTAGTGACATTTCAAAAGGCAGATTTGGGATACAGACCTAGAGATGCTAGAGAATGTCCCAAAGGTAACTTCTTTAGGAAAACATATAATGTGTCAGGCAGTAAGTGACAACATTCTGAGTTGTGTTAACAGAATATGTCAGATATTATTCTATGCAGCTGGAAATTTTTTTCCTAGATTTCATTTTCACAGTCTTCCCCTTCTTTGCCCACATCTAATTTTGTTTTACAGCTCACATGCTAAGCCTCCACAAAAGTACAGTCAAAACTCTGAATTCCAGTGTAATGCAAAAGACTCCTATGAAAAAAAGTTTATCTGTAGATCTTCATAACTTGTGGCTTTATATATATTAAGTTTTACATATGAAAGAACATTAACCCTTCTGCAGAGTCATCTAGAGGTAGTACCACATGAAATAGTTTTTCTCTTTTATATGGGATTTCTTTTAAGATTAATACCTCAAATACCTGATTTGGAGAATTTAGCAATGAGCAAACACAACCAGTTCTGCAAACACCATCTGCTCTCCTTCTTAGGAATGATAAAGCCTTTGAGGACACTCGGCAGACTTGAGTTTTAGGAACTGTGATACAGAGATAACTCACCATCTGTACAAGATATTCTTAGAAGGAGCAAATAATCTATTCTACAGAGATTACAGAGAAATGCATAAACCATCCTTGTAATTCAGTGGAGCTAGGAGCCACATCACAGACACAATATAATACTTCTCAGTATATGTATAAAGGAACTGTTTTCATCTCTCAGAAAATAATATATACATAAACACATCATACAGACCCCAAGGTTAAAATTATCATAACTTCTAAAGAAGCCACATTCTCAAAGAGTTGTAACTTTCTTGCCAGCATTTCTTTCAGAAACATTGCTCTACTTCAGAGCTCAAGACTGCAAACTGAATCAAGGGCAGACAATTATTTAAAAAGAGTAATCAAATTAGACATCTGCTGGACAAGCCACAGAAGGTGGCAGTAATAAGAAAAACTTGTCTTTCAATCCCAGATCCCTTTGTTCAGTCCCCTCTCCTCATCCACTATCAACACCTCACATTTTCAGGTTTAGTTGTAACAGACTCAGGACAACCATTCTGGTATTAAAGAAAATGTGTATGTTTTATTCTGATGTATTACGTGGCACAGGATAGAATAATACAAACATTTATTCCTCAGAGATGTAACAGAAGTAAAGCTATGATAACAGAGGAGTAAGATCTCTGTTTCCAATCTATGTATTCTCATACTTGTTACTATGACACACACAAAAATGCTAGCAAAGCTTTCAGCTCAAAAAAAAAAAGAAGTCTCCCACAGCAATCTGGTTTGAAACAAAGTCAGCAAGTGCTTTTTTATCATCTTGGGATCATGCCTCAGGAGACTTACATAGTTATTAAATCTCTCTTCGGGTACCCAAGGAAGTAAGAAATTCAAATGGAGTTTCAAGAAGAACAAACACATACTCCAAACCTATTAAAACAATTTACAGAGCACTAAATACAGTAATTCCCTGTTGCAATTATATTAATGACGGTGCAAGGGAACTTCAAGAAGCCTCAGAAAAGTCTAATAGTAGTTAAATACATTGGAAGGCCATTAAAGGAAATCTGCATTTATTTTATTTAAACCAGCTGCATAAAAGTTCTGAAGGAATAAGATACAGTTATTACCATATGCAAAGCCAGAAGTTGCTCAGATTCAGTTTGTAGCTGTTTCAAACTGAAATACACGCACTCGAGAGCCAAATCAAGGTAATTACCACAGCTGTTTTATTTATTTATTTAAAGTCATCCAACATTGCTCCAAAAGCTAACTTTTAAAAAGGAAATATTTTCAAGTGAAACCTTAATGTATTTTTTCCCCAAGAGTAAAACAATTAGCACAGCAGGTTTTAATCAAGTGGTTTACATTCCCTTGCTCCATACTCTCCAACTGCAAGCATCACAAATAATATATCTTTTCAGATACCAACAGGCTAATACCTGTTGTAACTACAAACTTTATGAAGTTGATAAAAGCATTCGCAGTAACAACTGCTCCTTTACCCTCATGAACTCTCATAAACCTCAGCTAGGCCTAATGGATTCAGCTCCTCTGTAATCATACTCCAGCAGGTCTCAAGAGACTGTTTTGCAAATTCTCTTACACATAATTAATTAAACATCATCAACCTAGCAAGTTACTTGCAATGTAGAGATTCCACTAGAATTTGAACCAGGGAACTGTAAATAAAAAAAAAGCAGTAGCTCTGTTATTGATTTAAGAAAGACTGTAACTAGCAATCTCACTTTGCAGACCTCTAGCAATTACAAGGAAAGAGCACCATGATTTGTTTCCAAGCACTGTGTCAAATCTGAGCATCATAGTTATAGCCCTCAATAGTATTATTTCACAGCACTTTAAATTCACCCACTTCTTACTTTAGAGATGAAATGATGCATTCATTCATCATTACCTCTCAGAAGCACCTCCACAGCTACTTCTAGAGTGGTCTTTCTAGAATAAAACTTCTCTGAAGCCACATGGCTTTATCCCTAAATGCAGCTTAGAAGATCAGCTGGTTTATAAACATGAAGAAAAGCCAAACCAGTTTCCACTGAATTTGTTGTATGTCACTTATACATTCTGTCTTCACTTTGGTGGCCATCCTGCATTCCACAGTTCTACCTCTGCAATCCCCAGACCCTTCCCTGCCAATATACACAGCCTAAATCCCATCTGTGCTATCCTCAGCTTCCACACATGTCCCCAGGACATGCCCCTGCTTTAGATACGCAACTCTATGCCTGTTACTGGCCAGGCAGAAACAGCCCTGTTTGAGCTCTATGAAGATCACCTCACTTTCAGATATACACCACAGTTCTCTCTGACACCTACTCTGCCAGAGGCAGGAACCTCTCCCATAGCCAGACCCAGTCTGCACAAAGTTTCTGGAAACTTATCTTTGAGATTTCAACCCCACAGCTGAATTGTAGTATATTCCTACCAACACATTCAAAAGTTATTAGAAAGAAATCAGTAGTCCTTAAAGTCTGTTCCTAGTAAATGTGGAAAAGTAACCAACAGCTGTCACCTTCCTGGAAGGGATGGGTAAGATTTATTTTAATGAAATGTGTGCTAAAAAGGTGGAAAAAGAAAAGAAATTGTCTAGGACATTACAACCCCCATGTTTTATCAGTTCCTCTAGTCACACTCTTTGTAAAAAGAATGTGGAAACAATGGTGATTTGACTTTGACTTGGCTTCCCCTCCTCTACTCCCCCATGACCTATTGCAGCATCACTATACAGACAAAAGGAGCAATATTCAAAACCTTAAAACCAACAGCAGTCTGCTCTGGCAGTGTCTTTGTGTCTAAGCACCTTTCTAGCCACAGGACTGCCACCCTGGGGATGCTTTTCCATGTGTTTGCTATACTGTGGAAGGTGCCATTGCTAACAGCACGCACACGGAGTCATGTTTCATTCCTGAGAATGGTGCAAATTCAGCAGGACCACTCTTATTGTTTGTAAAGGCAAGCAGAACAGAATGTTCCAGCTACTATCTGTTCTCAGACACTTCCTCTTGCTGTCCTCATATACCAAATCCACCTCCTGTAATTACAGAACAAATTCCTAATGACTAAACTGCTGCTTGTTGCAAATCACTTGTAATAATTCAGCCTTTTGGTGCCGGAATGTGCAAACTGCTGATGAGGGACACACTCATGATGTGTGCCAAAGCTATGAAGCTGCATATGATTCCTAGTGGCCCTGGCACGTTTCCAGCTCTATTAGGTTACAGAATTACATGGGAAGCCACTGGATTGTCACCAAGACACCAAGGAGAACTATTGAAAAATAGAAAAGGAGGGAGCAGGAAAAAACACCTAGATTGTGTGCAGTGTCATAGAGCATTTCTGCTATGTGCTATAGGAGGTTTTTTCCATCTTGCTTCGCTTTCTTAAAACTTCAGCAATACACTAAGGAAAAAACAGCAATCTCTTTCTCATTACCCTTAAATAAATGATGAAAGCTGAAGAGGGCTCATGAGTCGAGTTTTAAAATTCAGGCCCTGTCTATTCCAGCAGACCACAGTGACATAGTACTAGTGAAACCATGAAATTGCAGTAAGCAGCAGCAACACAGTGAATTAGAATTCTGTTTTGTTTCGCTGCTGCTTCTTTCCAAATTTGATACCTAATCAACATTTTGGTAAAGCAATCTGTGTTAATGGTTCAAGAGTTCAGATCCTGAGGTTAAGTACAAGATCTCACCGTCAAAATCTCAGTCCTATTAAACACTCTCCATTAGGACTCTACCTAATATCATACCACCAGCACCACATGAGACAGAAAAAGCAATTAAATTTAAAATAAAATTACCTAGAAGACTAATTATTCCATCTAACTCCTAAGACAAACTCCTTTATGTTCCAAATTAAGAACTTGAGGCAGAGAACAATTAAAACTACGTCAAACTATTTCTTTAACATGCATTACTTCAAGATCTGTGACATTTACTGCAGTACTGGGTGATTTTTACATTAGCTGTTCAGATCAAATCAAAATTTCTGATTTCTGCAGTATTGCTCAATAGCAAAGTGCTTGAAAAAGGACCATTACAGAGAACCATGTGCAATACATGTGAATGAACACTCTATGGTTTTCATTAGAAATCTGATTAAAACATTTTTAATTTTGATGATTTATTACAGTTCTCCACAGGATTTTTCTGGTCAGCACTACTGATAAGCAGTTGTTTGCCAAGCTTTAAGTTAGTTCATCCAAGATGCTTCAGCTCTTTCTAGCAACCTCACTCCCATAGTGTAAACCCTTATGGTCTGGCCCACAAAATCCAGCCTCGTGGTCCAGGCACATCTGCTTAGAACAAAGATTTATGGCCATTTCCATGTCTGGTCAATTAAGTTATGTGCCTGAGTCTGGAAACAACAATACACACAGAGTAAATCCCCTCACTGGAGCAAATGACCTTTTATACATCATATGATGCAATCCTTAACATTAACTCTTAGCAGAATGCAAAATAAAGATGCCAGATTAAATAAAGTAGAACAGTACGAGGAAGATAAGAAAAAGATGATCCCACAAGAAAGTACTAGCGAGGAAATGAGAAGACCATGGTTCACCTTTAATCTGCCCATTCTAAACAGCTAGAACAAACTTGTATTTGTCCTACCTGAAAAAGGTCATAAATGATGGCTATCACATTCAAAATGATCTTAATTTATGAGAGGTAGATGGAGTGAGACCATATTATAGAAGAAAACCCTATTAAGAGCACACTACATTAGTTCAGGATTGGAGAAAAAGAAAAGGAGTGACAAAAGCGTGTGATTTTCCTTGCTTCCTAAAAAGCAGAACACAAACAAAACCAAGAGAACACAAACTGTCAGCTAATGCCATCCTGGGCAAAACAAGGAAGAAAACAGTTTTAACAGGCTTCTCAAAAGTACAGCAAGGAAGAGTTAAGATGAGAAAGTTCTGTTCTTGTACAACCATAAATTAAACAAACTCAAAACAGTTTATGCTTTTCTAACTTAAAACTGCATCTTTCCAAGAGGGAAAGAGGATCATCTTGTTCCCGGAGATCAGTTGCTGATGTTATCAACCTTCAGCAAGGAGGGCAAATTTGCACCACTTACAACATCCCAGTTCAAGTGCTGAAGCTTTCACATGATCTGCCTTATATTCCAGATAACTCTCTGAGTCAAAAATTGAATGGAGTGGATGGGCCCAAAATGAAAGAAGGACTATCATGCTCACCCACCTCAAATCCTTCTGAAAAGTTCAGATCAGTTTTGACTAAGGCAGATAAGCAAGAACATACATAAATGAAGATTGATACTGAAAACAGTCAGACCAGACCATCAGTCCTGGACTTCCATGACTAACTTAAATGCCAATGTGAAGATGGCTGTGACTACCCTGGAGGTTAAATCTAATTTACTCTGTTTTGTTCTACAGTTCTGCAGCCTGTGCCCCGTCACATGCTGACATGGATAGACTGCCGTTCCTAAACTTGAGCTGAGCACACCTAAAGCTACCTTAACTTTATTGCACATTGCTGTCACTGCGCTGTAGCAAACTCCATTCCCCTTTCTCCATCACCTCTTCACACCCCTGGTGCCTTTTTCCAGTTGAGCAACAATCTTGGCTGAAACTCATTTATCTGCACAGGGTGACCAATGAATCCTCTAACAGAGGACAGGGGTTTCTTTTGCACCTCTGTTTTTCGCAGGGGACAGCTCCTGCCAGCATGGAGAGCAATGCAAAGGTGCAACAGACAGAAGTGCTGCAACTGAGGATACCCAAAGTGTATGTCTAGGGCCAGCATTCCCAGCTGCTTGCTTTTTGCCCAGGAAAAAACCTGAAATTTCATTCACTGGGGACAATGCTTTTGGCAATCAGCATGGTGTAGGTTTGCCAAACATTCTGAGATGTTTGTATCTATAGTGTAACTAGACTTTTTATACCATTGCTTTAATCAGAAAGTCATACTTCTGCGTACTGATTTTTACTGCCGGTTTTACTTACAAACATAAAACAAAAGTGGCACCAAAGCCCAATGCAAACATGGATGAAACTTCCCTATGAAGGTCGTTGTGCAATGAAAAAGGGTTATAAATGACACAGTCCATCAACATTTAAAGCCTGCAAATAAGAACAATTAAGATCAGCTACAAAAGGCAAGTTAAACAAAAATCACAGGGAAAGGAATCACACCTTCAATTGATTTAGAAGTGCAGTAGAAATCTTGGCATGTGATTTACTGGCAGAAACTAAACACTCTAGTGTGGGCTAGTTGTAAAGAAAAAATATTGTCATTTTTTACCAGTTTGAAGTCTAGTGTGCTGAATCTTAAGAAAGTACAGGTTCACCCAAAGTGCAAGCTTCTTTTGATGTTAAAGGGAGAAAAATTAACCTCCTCAATATCGTCTATCTTTAAAAAGTTCATTAATGAAAGGCTAAACATTTAATTCACTGGGATGGTTCTGTTTCTTGTCATTTTTGCATAGTTAACAAGATCATAATTCAAATAGGTCACACATTGTAAATATCCTCACTATATTGTTTTCCTTTCCTCTATAATTAGACCACCTTTTGTTACCAAGAATCCTATAAACTGTTTAACTGTGAATGGTTGTAAACTGCTCGTATTAAAAATTAGGCATCTCCTCCTCCCAACTTCGCACAACGGGAACTGCATTCAAAAAATACCATAACTATGGCACATAAAATCAACATTACATCTCTGTCACCTCTTTCTGCAGTGGTTTGACCCACATTACATCAGCTGCACACTTCATACAGCTTGTGTCTTTTTCTCCATCCACGCAAATTATTCTTGCCTAGCCACCTACCAACAAGCTCACTGACAGCAGAACAGATTAAAGCAGTCCATATGCCACTGAAAATAAAATCACTTTATCTTTACCAGACCTGCAAGAAGGGCAGCATAGCAGCTGTCCCAGCTGCCTCTTGGAGGCAAAGATGCCCAATTCCTGCCTGCCCAAGCCAGCACTCAGCAGCAGCTAGGGAGCACAAGAGAAAAGAGGCAAGTTTCCCAAGAGCCAAAACATCTTAGTGTTGCTCTGCTCCTCATTCTGCTATTTATTTTAAATCAAGGTACTTTCTGCAAACTCTGGCTAGACACAAGGGTAGTCCTTAGGGGAATTATGGGCCCACTTCTGAATGAACTGAGTCACTGCTGCCCCCCACAGGTATTTCCAAGGTTTCAGTTAGTGCTTCCTACTTAAACTTCTAGCCATTCCTCTGTCCTTTGAAAACAAATCACATTCCGTGTTCCATCATATTACAAATTACATTGTGTATTTATTGGAATAAGCAGAATCATGAGAGTCAGGAAAAATTAATTGGGCTTATGGATATTAAAACCCCATGAACTGACAAAGTTCACTGCAGTCATTAGTAGAATTAATGGATCCTACCAACAGATTTTCAAACATGCTCCTTAGTAAGGATACAGTCCTCTTAAACACGTGGATTTTATGGAAAGGATTGCTTGAACTGCTTAACCAGAGATGTCATCATCTGAACCATTTCCTACAGTGCTAATGGTTTGATCAACAAGGTACAGCAAAACACTCATGGTATTTCTCACAAACATGCCATGGTCATTCTCAGCCCAAAAGGACCAGAATAGGAAATATACATATGCAGGTTTAAGAAACACAGTATTTTCAGGCTGCTTTTTGCCTCCTGCCTCATGCATGGAAAAGTGAAAGTGGGGATAGGGGGAAAAAGTGGAAGCCATCTTTGTGAATGATCCCATCGTTCACCCACCTATGGGAGACAATTATTTCCCTGAGATTGGGGGTTTAAATTGCTGTTCTGAAAACAACTGCTGCTTAACATGCTTTGCACAAATTCTGATGCTCTGAGGAACTGTTTTCCCAGAGCACATGGTGAACTCTCATCCACTATTTACTGGGATTATAAACAATCCTACATTTTTGCCTAAAAACGTGGATTTTGCATTGATGAAGCATAGGCATTATATTCCACAGAAAACACAGTTGCAGAAGCAGCTTCAGCTCTCTCACTTTTCAAGTCATTTGGTCAGGGAAAGAGATCATTGATTTCCAAAGCTCCCAGAAAGAGCTGCAGGAAGCTTTTGTTTCTCCTGGCGACACTGTTGGTGATACAGTTGAGGTGGCTGTAATAGAAGGTGAAACCAGACAGGATTGTACGATGGAAGGCTGATCTGAATTCCCATAGTTAAGCAGAAGGGAAACCAACCAACAGCCCCCAAACCTGGAGGATTTAATTCAGCTGAAACAGTAATATTATTCAGAAGTAGAATGTAATAGAATGGAAAAGTAGTATTAATACATTTTTAAAAGGTGATAAATCCTTGAGGGGATTATGGTCTCAATAAAGTACTACAGAAAAAAAGACAGCATAATTTTCCAGTAAATACATTTATGCCCTGTTCATCTTCCCAGGACTTTGCCATAACAGAAAGCACAGAGGAAAAAGCCACAGAGATTTGCATTACAGTTCACTGGCTGCTTCCCAGCACATTTCACTGAAGAGGTCAAACAGCTCCTGTGCCCATCATGGGTGCAGATATCAGACAAGACATCCCCAGCGCTAACAAAGATATTTTAGAAAGGTGCCAAACCATTGCCTTTCATGATATCCTGAAACAACTGTGAAGCTTAGTCCAACATTCATCTGTAAACTTCAAAGACTACTTTTAAAGCATTTTATTATCTAACAAAAATTCTGAGGTTTTCCCTCTTCCTATTCTCTACCATATTTCAGGGTTTAAAAAAAAAAAAAAAAGAGAAGAAAGGTCCTATAAAAATAAAATGGTATTTGATGCAGTACCATCATTACAATAACTAAAAGAAAACTAAATCTTTCTATTGCAAACTACTTTCCACTTGCAATAAAAACCTTGGTTTTCTCCTTTTAACCCCCATTAAAAGATCAGAGGGAATGCTGACATATAGGATTTGGCAGGCACTCAGAAAGAGTGGGTACCCCTTCAGACATCTCTTGTTCTTAAATGCTAGACATCAAGTAAAAATGAATCTTGGCCTGATATCAAACCTTTAATAGTAATCTATGGTAATTTAGCTGTTCATAAATGAAAATGTTCTATCTTTTTAAAATTTACCTTCAGAAGAAGTGAAAAGGGAAGAGTAATTTAGTATTGAAAAACAGCTTGCTAAACAGGTAATTTCATTATTAAGATTGCTTTAACCTTGTTCAGAGCACCAATATGGTTTATGGATAAGGAACCTGTATTTGGATATGGTGATTTACATCAGTCTCTGAATTACCAATATTTCTCTGGTTCATATCCCATTTTCCACTCACAGGGTTTTGCCAGAGTTTCTTTCCTGGTTTATTTGCTAATGATAAATATGATTCACCCTAGCATGTCACAGAATATTAAAGATTTCTTGCATAATCAGAAGAAATATCCTAACTGGAAGCTAGTAAATCACCTTTACCTTTGGTATAGTGCAAAGCTTAATACCAATACTGTAAATCATGTCAACACTGAAAGATGTTGCTAGCCTGCTAGCATGATTAACACTGGCAACATATTACAAGCTTTGAAAATTTAAGTTATTCCAGTTCACATTCAAGTTAGTTCCATCATACCTCTAGATTTCACCTAATGCTGTGCTCTTTATTTCTTTTATATATATATATAAATCAAAACAACACCAAAAAACCAAAGCAAACCAGAAAGTGAAGTTAAATAATAGCACCCACCATCAATTCATCCTGAAAAAAAGCCTTCTGCCAGCAGAATACCAACAATACATTTCCTTAATGGTTTGGAATGTCAAGGTCTTAATTGACTCAAGAAGAGAATACATGATTGTTCCCATGGAGGTGAAAGATACAGTCTTGAGCTTTTCCAAGCCATCATACCCTATAAGCTATGAATTTATAGCATCCAGATATCTTACACCATCTCCTCATATGGACAGGTCTGCCTTACGTGCTGGGTTAAGTGTATGGCAAATAACTACTTCTTTTTCCCCAGCAGTAACTCAAAAGACAAAACCATGATGTTATTTATATACAGAATCTAGCTGCTTCCAGCTTAATGATGGAAGTCACTGCTTAACAAATAGAACAATTTTATCTCCCACACAGAGAAGTCCCTAACTTCCTTAAAGTGTACGCAAATGCCAGTGCCTTGAATTTATTACAACCCATCATAAAAGCTTTGTTTAGCAGGAAATCCTAGAAAGACCTGTCTGCTATCACCAGGAACTTTGTATTTTAACATGAAGGAGACTTCCCTCTTTCAGTACCATGAAAGAAATGTGGACCTTTCTTCAGAGAATGAACATTTAAATTTTCATATTTTGCACAATCTTCATGAGATGTTGCTGTTACTGCACATCATAAGGTATTAGAGGTGCTTAAAAATAGAATCCAAAAGGTTCACCTATTAAAGATTCAACCCCTTTTTTTTTTTAGCAAGTATTTTTAACGAGCTTAGCTAGGCAGCAAACTAAAAAAAAAAATAGAATAAAGACTGGATGGAAATATTGTAGCAACTTCAATCTACTCATCTCAGAAAGGTATTTTTCTACTGCAGCAGTTCTAAAACCTTAGCATTTCTACAGTGAATTTGACTTTTCATATACTAAAAAACCCATAAGCAACCGAGAATTTAGTGTAATTTGCAATATAATTGTGTAATTGTGTTACTGTGTCAAACTAAGAAGAAAATGAGGAGAGTAACAAAGCTGGTGAAGGGCCTAGAGAACAAGTCTGATGAGAAGTGGCTGAGTTCCAGAACTGGGGCTGTTTAATCTGAAGAAAAGGAGGCTGAGAGGAATCATAGAATTGTCAGGGTTGGAAGGGACCTCAAGGATCATGTAGTTCCAACCCCCTGCCATGGGCAGGGACACCTCACACTACATCAGGTTGCTCAGAGCCACATCCATCCTGGCCTTAAATACTTCCAGGGATGAGGCTTCTACCACCTCCCTGGGCAACCTGTTCCAGTGTCTCACCACCCTCATGGGGAAAAACTTCTTCCTGACATCCAATCTGAATCTACCCATTTCTAGTTTTGCTCCATTCCCCCTAGTCCTGTCACTACCTGACACCTTAAAAGTCCCTGTGCAGCTTTCTTATAGGCCCCCTTCAGATTCTGAAAGGCCACAATAAGGTCTCCTTGGATCCTTGTCTTCTCGAGACCTTACTGCTCTCTACACCTACCTGAAAAGAGGTTGTCGTGAGGTGGACATTGGTCTCTTCTCCCAAGTAACTAGTGATAGAACAAGAGGCAAGGCCTACATCAAGGGAGGTTTATATTGGACATTAGGAAAAAAATTTTCACTGAAGGGGTTGTCGAGCATTGGAACAGGCTGCCCAGGGAGGTGGTGGAGTCACCATCCCTGGACATGTTTGAAAGCAGAGCAGATGGGAGGCTTAGTGTTGGATTTGTAGAGTAGAACTCGATGATCTTGAAGGTCTTATCCAATCTAAATCATTCTGTGATTCTAAAATGAGGACATAAGGAATAACAGAAGTGAATCATTATGTTTCTGCACACACAGCCGTCACCAGGACATAATAAGGACACTCCTTGGAATCAAAAGACAACATATTTCATTATGAACTTTATTTTTAAAGTGAATTTTAAAAAATCACAACATCTGAAGTTGGAGCAGCTGTAATAATATGAAAACAGCCAAGAATTTTTGATGTCGAACATACAGTGACTACTCAGTGTTGGCAATTACATATAGAATCACAGAATCATTTAGGCTGGAAAAGACCTTTCAGATCCGGAGTTTTTACAGCTCCTATGGGGGAAGGGGAGATTTCACCAATTAGAAACATACTTTTCAGTATATTTTATAGAAACAGACATTCAGTTTTTCTTTGAATGTAGAAAATCTGAAATTGCACATGCCATAATAGAAATAGCAAATAAAAAGGGGGGGAGGGGGAAGTCTTACTCTAGGTAATACATCCAAAAACGTTGTCCTAGTAAGCTGTGATGACTTCAGCAAGCAGAAGAATTCACCCCTTGTATGTTAACTCTGTTAGGTCAAAACAGAGAGGCTGCTACTGGGGACTCTCCTACTGAAGTGACAGCTCAGATTTTAAATTGCTTCTCTTCACTCTGATGAGTGCATCAGTGTCTCAAAATAGTCCCAGCTACTGTAGCAGAACAAAAGAAATAAGCTACTTTTCAGAATATAAAACTCAGAATATTAGAAAAATAACAGACCATTATTTCTACTTAAATCCACCATACCTTAAATAAACCCCAAACATGCAATACCACTCTTAGTAAGTTCAGAGTATGTGATGAGTATATAGAATCACAGAAACATTCAGGTTGGAAAAGACCCTCAGGATCACCAAGCCCAACCCAGAACCCTACTCCACAAGGGTCACCCCTAAACCATATCCCCAAGCACCACATCCAAACCACCTTTAAACACATCCAGGGGTGGCAACTCAGCCACCTCCCTGGGCAGCACATTCCAATGCCTGACAACACATTCTCTGAATTTTTTTTCATAATGTCCAGTCTAAACCTACCCAGTCACAGCTTTAGGCCATTCCCTCTTGTTCTATCACTAATGACCTTTGAGAAGAGACCAGCACCAGCCTCTCCACAATGTCTTTTCAGGTAGTTGTAAACAACAATGAGCTCTCCCCTCAGCCTCCTCTTTTCCAAACCAACCAGCCCCAGCTCCTTCAGTAGCTCTTCATAAGATTTATTCTCCAGGCCCTTCCCCAGCTTCCTTACCCTCTTCTGCACTGGCTCCAGCACCCCCACATCTCTCTTGTATTGAGGTGCCCAAAACTGGACACAACACTTGAGGTGTAGCCACACCAGAGCTGAGTACCAGGGCACAATCACCTCCCTGCTCCTGCTGGACACAACATTTCTGATACAGGCCAGGATGCCATTGGCTTTCTTGGCCATCTGGGCACACTGCTTGGTCATATTCAACTGCTTGTCGATTAGAACCTCCGGGTCCCTTTCTGCCAGACTGCCCCAAGCCTGCAGTGTTGCTTGGGCTTGTTGTGACCCAAGTGCAGGACCTGGCATTTGGCCCTGTTGAAGCTCATCCTGTTAATGTTGGCCGTGGATCCAATCTATCCAAGCCCCTCTGTAGAGCTTCCCTACCCTGGTGCAGATCAACACTCTACCTAACTTGGTGTCATCTGAGTACTTACTGCTGACACACTCTATGTCATCAAGGTCATCAATAAAGATGTTAAACAGAAGTGGTCCCAACACCAAGCCTTGAGGAACACCACTTGTGACCAGCTGCCATCTGGATTTAACTCCACTGACTGCCACTCTTAGGGCCCATTTGTCCAGCCAGAGCCTTACCCAGCAGAGCATTGCTCATCCAAGCCACAAGCAGCCAGTTTGTCCATGAGAATTCTGAGGGAAAGTGTCAAAGACTTTTCCAAAGTCCAGGTAGACAATATCCACAGCCTTTCCCTCATCCAATAGTCAGTCATCTTGTGATAGAAGGAAATCAGATTGGTCAGGCAGGACCTGCCCTTCATAAACCCATGCTGACTGGGCCTGATCCCCTGTCTGTTCTCTATATGACATGTAATGGCACTTGAGATGACCAGCTCCATGACCTTCCCTGGTACTGAGGTCAGACTGGCAGGTGTAAGGTTTCCTGGATCCTCCTTTCTTGCACATGGGTGTTATACTTGCTACCCTCCAGTCCATTGGGACCTATATACTGCAACTTAAAAATAAGTAAATTGATTAAATCCATTTAATTCCATTTCCCCTCCCCCTCTTCTGTAGTGGAGACATCATTTTGAAAGACAGTAAGAAAACTCTTAGTTGGGAAACTCAGCAATATGGCCATTGAGCAAGCAGGCATGATAGGGTTATGGAAACAATTTTAATTTAGATTGCCAAAAATTATATTTTGCAAACCCTACCCAAATTGTTAATATATAGACAAAAGCACTAAGTTATGCTGTGGTTTTAAGTCAGTTATACCATGAAGAGCAAGAAACTATATTTTATGTGCTGAATATCTACAAGCACAAGAGTGAAGCATGTATTGGGAATTATTAAAGTGCATTTTTTTCTGATTCCATGTCTCATTTTCCTTCAAAGCATTAAGGAGGGAGATTCCAACAAGCAGCCCACAGGATTCAGATGAAAATAGCATCATATGACTACAGGACATGTTCTGCAAGGAGGGAATATGCTGCTTCTTGTGAGTAGGGGAATTATCCCAATACATGCATGCTTTATTTATTTAAGGCAAAACTCGTCCTAAATCACAAGTGTAAACATGTTTAATGCTTCTGTTCTTCCCACTTGAATGCTACACATTAGAAAGCTACAAAGCGTACCTAAGAAACGTTTAATGAAGTCCTACTGTAATAGGGGGTCCACACCCTGCTCTGAAGCAACACCAGCATTACTATCTAAAGACTTAAAATAGCTGTTAATTAACTATAGTTGGAAGGTGGACCTCCTCAGGATTCATGTAAGGGCTCACTGGTTTTGCCTCTTACAATACAGACCAGCTAGTAAAGAAGGGCATATGGTATCCTGTCTTGGAAGAACATCACAGTTCCCACCACTCCAGCCCGTAACAGGGGATGGATTTGCTTGGTATTTCAAATATTACAGTTATCAATGTACTGAAATGATCCAGAAGAGGGCAGGAAGGGAGGAAATTTCCTTTTAGGACTGGAGTGCAGAAAACTGGGAGCAGTTGCACCACATTTACAGATACAGTCAAACGGAGGAGGAATTCAAACTATTTGGCAGTCTCTGCTCAAGAACCAAACTAAGAGAGTAGTATTTTGCAAGACTCAGGTGCAGCTGCAGCACAAAAGAAGAAACCTGCAGGAACTCACTTTGTACTTACATTGTTAAAACTTAAAATCAAAGGTAATACTTCAAGTGAATATTTATGTTACAGAGAAACATTAGAAATACTAAAGATTACAACAAATATTAGAGGCTTGGACTTTAGGTATCTAATGTATACAGAAATCATAATGGGTTTAGACATTACACAAGAAGTTGCTGTAATATTTCACAAACAAGTGAAATCACAAAAGAAAAATCAGCCTCAAGTTACAGAGATTCTTCTAATCATTGCAGTTGTAAACAGTATTAAAGTAATATGATGAAATTAGTTATGTCCTCAAATATGACCTCCTGCCCATGCACCTCTGCTAATGGGAATGAAAAAAAACTATAGGGTAGGGGGAGATAATTTAGAAATACTCATGCAAAAGGCTACAAATGTTGCTAAAGTTTTTGCTTTCAGGCAAACAGAACAGAAAGAGAAAATTCCTCCTCTTAAGATGGCACAAGTACAAGTGGAAGTACACTACAACTAGAAAGAGACCCATACTTAAAATAGCAATAGGATTAGGTTTGGGTGGTGTATGAAATAACAGGCATGGAACAAGCACACACAGAGTGTAAAAAAAACACAAACCCCAAAAAATATCTTCACCAAATAATGCCAGGGAAAACTTGAACATCTATTTGTGTGTGTTTTAGCTACTTAAAGTACATTTATTTCTAGCAGGCTGGATATATATATATATATATATATATATATATATATATAAAAAATATATATATAAATTGTATCAGCTCATCTATCAGCTATCAGGAAAGCAAAGGAACAAACCCCACCCTACCAACCCAAATATACATTTTATACACATACTTTTGTATTACTTATCTAAAAATACCTAAAAGAAATTAAAGGAAAATATATCTGGAATTTTAGCTATGGAACAGTTTCTAAATATTTAGCAAAAAGTCTGAGCAACTGTAATTTCTGTTAGTACTTCTGTCTGAACAACCAAAGACAGATTTTACAGCCTAATTTTACCTCCCTACAAATTCAGACTGTAACTTTTTTTTTTTTCCAGTGGCACTTGTTAAACTTACACTTGACTTACTCTCAGTGTGGGGTGTCCCTGCCCATGGCAGGGGGAACTAGATGATCCTTGTGGTCCCTTCTAACCCTGACTAATACTATGATACTAAATGGGCACCTTCTGTTTTTATGACTTTTACATTACCCCAGAACTAATACCACCAAGCACTGCTGAGATACAAACCAACAAACCCTAAGTCAGAAATACATAGAATAAAAGGATGACCTTAAAATGCCATTTCCCTGGTTTTGAAAACATTACTGTTCTCTAGGAGATTTTATGAACAAGTCCGCTATCACTATCAACTCAAATGCAGTCTTTAACATGGTGATCTTGGCAGGAAAAGACAGAAGATCATAAGTACAGGCTCAGTTCTCAGCAGACAAGATGCAATACACAAATTAGCAGTATTTTAAATTAAAGTGGAACAACAGTAAAAACACAAGACCTCTTCCCCTTCATCTACCTCCTTCTTTAGCTTTTAATGATCCTCTTATGCAGAAAAAGCCCTCTGCCTCTCCCCTCTTTAGGCATAAACTAGACTGTCAAGCACAGCTACCTTCACCTGTTCTTCCTTCATCAAATTATGGGGCTTTTCTGGTTAAGAGCAGTGCTTCTCAGTGCTGGTCAGTTTAATTTTGGCTCCATATTTTGGTTAAATAGAGCACTGTACATTGTTTCTTCCCATGAAGAAGAAGGACGTTCAGACACTTGAACGTGTCCACAGAAGGGCAACAAGGCTGGTGAGAGGCCTTGAGCATAAGCCCTACGAGGAGAGGCAGAGGGAGCTGGGATTGTTTAGCCTGGAGAAGAGGAGGCTCAGGGGAGACCTCATGGCTCTCTACAACTACCTGAAAGGTGGCTGTAGCCAGGAAGGGGTTGGTCTCTTCTCTCTAGCAACCAGCACCAGAACAAGAGGACACAGTCTCAAGCTGTGCCAGGGGAAGTTTAGGCTCGAGGTGAGGAGAAAGTTCTTCACCGAGAGAGTGATTCGCCATTGGAATGGGCTGCCCGGGGAGGTGGTGGAGTCACCATCCCTGGAGGTGTTCAAGAGGGGATTGGACGTGGCACTTGGTGCCATGGTCTAGTCATGAGGTCTGTGGTGACAGGTTGGACTTGATGATCTTTGAGGTCTCTTCCATCCTTGGTGATACTATGATGAACCACTGTCCTCCAGTGGGCTTAAGTGAACTTCCAGCATCTCCTGTCCCCCACAGTCCACTTAGGCTTTTTTTTTTTAGCCGCTTTGTAGTCAGCATACACTTTAGAATAATATGTTACAATTTTTTGCTATCTACTTGTCCATGTGTGTACCTGAAGTTGACACTTATCTCCTTGTTAATAACTACACCAGAGTTAAAATAGATGGAAAGCTTAACTCTTCTTTTATTGGAGGGGTTAAGTCAAGTCATATTTTTGTTAGACTGATTTGTAGAGGGAAATTAAATGGGAACTGCAGGTGTTTATCACCTCAAAGAAAAAAATAAATCAATCCAACACATTCTAAGGACTTTCCCTCCCCCATAATAGTAATTTTAACCTCAGCTTTCCAATCCTAAACTCCACAACAGGACAGATGTCTCTCGTTGTTTAGGGGGTGTTGTGCACACCTACTTTGCAGTACTTTATGTGTTTTTGAGATAAATCCAGCAATTTAGAGCTGCAGAACAGGCTTTCCTTCAAGGGATGGATTTCTGTTAAGTCCTTATCTGCATATAGATGTTTAGTTGTGATCCCATTACCTGAGAAATTGTGACCAGTGCTTTTCAAATACTCCTTAGGGCTCCAATTGTGAGAGTTAACAGGCAAGAATGAAAGCATTTTAAATAGCCTGTGTTGAAATTTTATGCCTACTATGAATTCCTTTTGAAGAAGTGCCCCAAAAGTAATCAGGAAAAGAATGTTCATTTGAGGTGCAAAACTGTGTCCAGAGAAAAAGCAGCTCCTCGACCTCCAGTCCTTCACCCCACAGTCCCTGTCAAGCAGCATGGCAGCTTCCCCTGTGATAATATATGAAGAGGAAACTTCAAAGCTATGTGACAGCTTTGAAACTGTGGCTGTAGTTTAAGGGTAAAAGATGATTCCTTAGAAGGACCAGTAGTTTTCAGTAGTACTACCAGACAGAGCAATAGACTCAGGTACTGCAATACAATGTTGGCAATGTTTAAGTGCTAACCATCTGCAAAACACTAAATTGAACCTGTCACTCATACACACTCCATTTAATGTGAAATTTTAAGCAGCTGTATAATTTCACATGAAAAAATACATACTTTCTTAAAAGAAGCAGAAACCTCCTGTCCATACCCACCACTGCATCTTTCATCCTGTCTGAAGAGGTGAAAGTGAGGTGAAGTGCTGAAACTGAGGAAGAAGCCAGCTATTCCAAAGCAGATGAAGTCAGCTGGCATATATGTTGTTACTATTTAAATATCAAAAGAAAGCAAAAAAATGGCTATCACAGCTCATTTTTGACTAAAAGGGACATGATGCAGTGAAGTAACAGCATCAGTTTAACAGAGTTTGCTTTATTAGCTGTTGTGGTGAGAGAAAGTTCTCCCCTCCCACCCCCCAATGAAACCACGGCTAACTCAGTCGGAGAAGCAGAATGATGCGTAATGTTCAGGATGCTCAACAGAACAATACCCAAGCACCCAATGATCTGTTTATTCTCCCAGGAGCATTGTTCAAATGTATATGCAAATAAATGTTTTTACAATACAGACTAATTGCGATAGCAAGTAGCCATCCTTTTAGTGAAGGTTTCACAATTTAAAAACATTGCTTCCTTTTCCACCAGAACTTCTTCCCCAAGTAAAAGCTACCAGTACATTCTGCACAAGAGATGACAGTCATTACTTCCTTTCCTGCGTTTCATTTTCTGCTAGTATGCGTAACAAAAGCTCTCACAAAGAGCAAGTCTAAATATTAGAGCATTCAGCCACAGATCACCCACCAGTGCTCTCCCACGAAAGCACAGGTCCACACAGGTTTGTTAAAGACCTTATACATATTTATCTGCAATACAATCTATTTTTGGAGTTACACCAATGTGTATGTTTTTTATTGCCTTGAAGGTTATCTTTCCTTCTGCATTTCTTTCAACTGTCTTTATCACTTCACTGCATCTTGGCAAGCCTGCTTCTTCCCAGGATTTTGAAATAGCTTCGCAGTTTGAAGACTTTTAAGCAAAGAGATTATTATAAGAACTAACAAAGCAGCATGTCTACCTGCATGTGGGTAACTGGAGTAAAACTTTGTTGTGAATAATGTACTTCTCTGCACTCTAATTTTCAAATTGGTTTCATAATAGTTTTCACTAAATAAATGCCTTAAACTTTTGAGTGATATCTATCAACACCACACATCTCCTTAACGTAAATACATTGCCAGCATCCCAATCTGTCTTTTTCAAACCTGTCTGCTGTATGTATTTCTACTATTTTCATTCTTATAGCTTTAAGCCTACCTTTGACACCTCTGGTTTTTGCAAACAGGAGACTTCTTGGGACTGATTGATAATGTCTTGGTACCCTCCTGCAGAAGAGCTATTATTTGGTATCACTACCTGATTTGCTCTGGAAATGGTAAAAAGGTGTTCCAAGTAAAACAAAAAAATTCCAGAAAGTCTTTGTCTGATCTCAGATATCAAACTGCTTCCTGTGAGGCATTTCTAAACTACCACTTATTCCATCTGATCTTGTCCATCTTACTGACAGTAGTGTTAATTTTCCTCTAGCATGGAATATGACAAGCAAATCAAAAATTAAAATCTATCTATCATCTCATGTTCTTGTTAACAGCCTCCCTACTTATATGAGGCACTGGGTAAAAGGAAAAACATTACACAACTAAGCTTATCTGACACCAAATTCAGCCTGTGGCCATTGTGTTCCCCTTAACTTGCACAGGTGC
Organism: Picus viridis; assembly: GCA_033816785.1. Taxonomy (NCBI): domain Eukaryota; kingdom Metazoa; phylum Chordata; class Aves; order Piciformes; family Picidae; genus Picus; species Picus viridis. The sequence goes on along the minus strand of CM066574.1, from coordinate 7,484,673 downwards.
ATGAAGTCAGCTCCTTGTTTATCCAGCCAACAAGCAGAAAGACTTCTAGTGTGATCTCACATGATCATATCTTTCTATCCTACCGTGGCTGTATTGCCTGTCTCAATGCCCCATATATACAAGTAGATATAAAACACTGAGTATCACACTAGGTAGTTTTCTGTGTGTGGAGATATATATACAGAGGCATATGCACACATCCACTCCACTTGTGTATACACATGTACAAATGCACAGACATGGCATGTAGATATATCTACAGATATCTCCATGTGCATGTACACATTCATTCACAGATAAATGACCACTTCATAAGTCCCCTGATTTCAGGATACCGTTAAAAAAACCTGCAGGAACTCAGAAAGCATTTTAGGCATGAGGATACAGCATTCCTGTGGCATGGACAGCTGAACAAAGGACATCGTGTAAGCATGGAACCTTAGGAAATACAGACTGAGGATTTCTGTCTTCAGTATTTCAGTAATTTGCAGCTTTTGTAAAGATACCATAAAAGTGAACTTAGTGTTCAAGCACTGTGTAGGTATGCATGTGGAGGAAGGTCGATACATCAGCTCTTACTGTTTCAGAGATGTGGCTCACAGTAGTTATCAGGGAGAAGGGCTTGCACATTTCGTCAATGTCTGGCTGCACTGCAAATGCTAAATCACTAATGCTTGTGCAGATGGTCAAGACAAGCTATACAAAAGCAGGAGAACAGAATTACCAAGCACTGCTGGGCACAAAGCATTAGGCACAGTCAGATTTTCTGCTACTGCAGAAAGGGCAATGTTAAATGTTACGTAAAGCCATTCCCTATATATCCTCCATAAAATATAGCTACTGCTTAGACTGCATTAACTGCTATCAAGTTCAGCAAAGGGATTAAAGACAGTCAACCATTTCACATGTAGGCATGCGTGTCTGACAGGAACCATCCCTAGTATGACAGTAAAACCCTGCACCAGCATTCATCATCTCCTGACTGATACTAGGCAAACAACTGCCCTAAGCCATGTGTCATATTCAACAAGGAAGGGGCTTTCTGTTTTCCTATCTTAACTCACTAAAAGGCACAGAGGACTGTCTCCTCTAACACCCTCCTTTATGTCACTCAGGAAAACATTCCGTCTCTGCATCAGACAAGCAGCAGTTTGGCTTCCACTTCCCTGTTAGACAGTTTCTGCTGAGCAAGAGTAATGACAAAGAATCTATTTCTCTGCAGAGCTCAATGACTTCATTTACTTTGGACTGTAGAAGAACAGATAACTTGACATGTCAAAGCTATTTCTACTTCTTTGCAGCTTCCAAATATATTTCCTGCAATTCATTTCCTCTTTTTCTATGCCCTGTTGCACTGCAAATACTCTAATCCACAGCCACTGATTGGAAGTGTTTGCAAGTTGTAACAAAAACATGGTCAAATGGCAGATGGCTTGCAAGGACAGATCTTCAGCAAAGGAAAATAATTTATAAGCAGAACTTGCTTTACATTTGTAGTAGAATCATTCCCTTCACCATCCTCAGTGCATCAGGAAAGCAAATAATTGTAATTGTAGATGGGACATAGCTCATAGTCAAATGCAGCAAGTATTTCTTTTTCCTTCCACAGAAATTAAACATTTAATACTAAACTTGTCTACAATTCATCCAGTTCTTCATTATTTGTTTAAATTACATTAGTCTTAAAAGAAATAATCTGACTCCAACACTTAAAAAAACCCAATTGCTTTAGGGATATAAAATGAACTTTTATTACATACTCTTTTTTTGTTTTGGGTTTATTTTTTTCTTAAGTGGGAGATGGATAGCACTTTTTCAAACTAGGTGTTGTGCCTGTGGGCAATGTGCTGGCTTCAGCAATTCTCCAGCTACTACAGCCCCCAGGTAAGCACTGTGTCAGACAATGCCTTACCCATAAAAATGAAAAATGGGCTACTGACTTCACTTACAGTCTTGCCCAAGCTAAGCTCACTGTACTGGTTTCAAGACAATCCCGTGGTGGTGCAGCCTGACACACAATTCTTGAAAACAACAGGCTCTCTGCAATGAAAAGCAAACAAGCCACATGCTTCATGAGCTATGCTGAGGCTCAAAAATTTCCCATAAATGCATCTCTGGTGGCAGAGGAAATAGTGACTGAGATGAAAACATGAATGAACACCAAAGGATAAGTATGAAGGGGAATATTGCTTGGGAAGTCCATTCTTTGATAGCAAACACAGAATTAATTCCTCCTGAATATTTCCCAGGGCTTACAGCATTCGTCACTTGCCCACCACATTGGATGGCAAATTAAGGCAACAGGTCCCTGCACAGCTTTTCCATCACCTGAGGGCATAAAAGGAGGTCTTCTCCAGAAAATCTGATAGGGATACAACCTCTCTGACATCTTCATCCCAATCACAAACTTCATTACAGCTGGTCAAAATCTGAGACTAAAAAAAGATGAGAGGGACATGGGGTGGTTAATCAGTCCACTCATCTGTCTAAAGGATCAGCTATATCATTCCTAGCATTTGTCTGAATAGCCTCCAGGCACAAAAGACACCAGTCCCAAACCATTTCCATCAAATCTTTCTCACTGTGAATTCAAGTGGTCACCTCTTTTCCAAATATGCATTTGGTGGGGTGTCAAAAGACATAAATTTCTCTCCAATTCTTACAAAGCATCAAATCTGACCCACTTGAGGGATTTTCTGGGAGCTGGGAGTTCTTTTGTTGACTCAAAACTAGACTAAATCATTTCAGTTCTCAGTACCACTACCAGCAGTGAAACATAGACTCTGCTCTGTATTTAGACTGCAGGGGCAAAGGCCAGCCATCACTGGAAATGGTCGAGAATTAGTCACCAACAGTAGGAAAGAAGGTAATAGGAACAAACAGCAGAGAGGACTTCATTGATTTGAACTAATGCCATTGATTTAACTGAGGGCAGAGAGAAACAATTTGGTCTATCAAATCTCACACAACCCAAGTTCACTTTCTGCTCCTCCTTCCCCATCTTCATCTGAAAAACTAGAATTTACAGGTGATAGTTGCTGCTTTTTTTGGGTTTTAGGTAGATCTAGAAGGTCAGGCTATGCAAAAGACTGCCCCATCTGCCCCAGAACCCAACCAATGAAAAAAATATTCCTCATATACTTCAACAATAAAACTCTTTTCATTATCTACTTTTGTTATCTAATTTGCAACCTAGTGAGACTCAAAACAGGCAACTGAGCCACAGCTTTAGCAACAAAAGAAAACCGGGGAAACAAATGAAACACCCAGCTGAGGAGTATCCCCCAGGGAAGCATTAATTCCAGTAAAGTCAGCCCTAACACTGAGCAATGGAGGAAGCAACAGTCAAACCTAAAAATCCTAATTAAGCAGAGAAGATAAAAAGCATGAGGCTGCAAGTTTTACAACCCTTTGCTTTTGGTATTAATGAATCAAATTCAGTTTTGAAATTCATTTGAGCTAAGAGTTCAGTTAAAATAGTACCTTCTCATGGTACCGCCTGCTTCCCAGGGCTTTTTCTACATAGTTCCTATGTTCTGATCTGTACTGGTGTTCCTTTTCTTTCACCAGCCAAATCTGGGAAACCTAGTGATGAACTGCTTACAAATTTTCCCAGTCTAGGGTTTGTGTAAAGGCACAGGCACTTCTGACATTTAAAAATGCATTTTAAGCCTTAATTAGACAATAAATGCTTTGAACCATGAGTATTCACAATGCCATAAAGACAAAGCAGACAGATAAAATAACAGCGAGTTGGGAAGGAATGGGAGTATCTCTCCTAGCATTCAAAAAAAAAACCCCACCAAAACCCACCCTCACATAATGTGTGGGAATGACAGATCTGCTCTGACTAAAAAGACAAAGTTGATGCGCTTAAAGTACACATTTAGGATCCTAGACTCGGCTTAACTCAAGCAGCTTTGATTGGATGGGGTCCCTCAACAGTATTAAAACTGCTCTAATTGCATTCTTCAAGCCAGCTGAAAGCTGACAGCTTCCGCTCTCCCGCTCGCTATCAGGGCACATCAAGGACTTCTGTTATAAGAGGAGCACCTGGTCCAAATTTATTTCAATGGCCCAGAGCAAAATGGGAAGGTGCTTAATGTTCAGCCACAATGGTGACATTTTTACGATACGTCCAAAGTTCAGAAACAAACAAATGAAGGATTTGAAAGGCGCACGAACAGAAATGGTGACAATAAAAATTCAACATTAATATATCAATTTTAAAACATATACCACCCATATTCTTGAGGGCAAGGCCAAAAGTTCAAGGCAAAGAAGAAAACTGTGTAGCTAGCTTGGAAGAAACAAAAAAAAAAAAAAAAAAAAAAAGAAAAAGACTCTATGACTTCTTGAAAGAAACGCTGACCTTTTACTAAAAATGACATATTTCATTTCATCTGATGTTAGATGAACTACAAATAGGACCAACTCACTCAAACTTAAAGTGGTTTGCATATTTCAGCTGCAGCAAAATGACATGTGATAAGAACAGAAAATTCTTCTACTCTTTATGTGAACTTGTCTGGTTTGTGCCCCTCCCCTTTGCCCCAGTGTTAAAAATCAAATTAACTCGAGGGGAGATGCACGCAGCCTAATATTATGAAGTTTTCAGATTAGTAGTGAGAGATGAGGGCATAATTCTTGAGACATTTATGACAGTGTCACAGAGGCTTTAATGATGTTTGTCAGTTCATTTTAAAAACACCAGTGCTATTTTTAATCGAACTTTTATGAACTTGACACTCTTGTTCAAGTCCAAAGTCGGCCAAGTTTATTTCTGCACCTACAACTAAATTAGAATCACAGTCATTATACATATTTATAGAAGATTTCCCAAGTAAAGCATGGCTGCAGATTAGACAGTGCACTAAGCTATGGTTTTGTTTTAAACATGGAAATACTGAAATTGCTTCACATTGATCAGTGCACATCCACACAATAAAGCAAAGGACTACAGCAAACCTCTCAACTGTGCAGTGACATAGGAAGTGTCAATTAACTCTTTATAAACAATGGCATTCAGGAGCAATTTTAAGTGTGTGTTGAAAAACAAAACAAAACAAATTATTCCACATGATGCGATTCCATAATGTTATAACAAAGATCTGGATGCTGTGTTTTGGAAATGTGTATTTAGGTATAAGAATATATGGAAAAAGAGAAAGTAAATTCTTTAATCAGTATGCTGGCTTTTGTACTGCAACAGAAAGAATCTATTTCCTCCTACTTGGCAATTACTGGCTTACTCCCTAATTAATATGTATGGCCAGATCTGCTGCCTCATGAAGTTATTAGCATGCACACCTGTGGTATTTTTCTTTAGCAAATGGATAAACTGTAATTTAGTAACTGACTGAGACAATCTGCAGTACAATCTAAACTACTGGGAAAAAAAAAACGCTCTCATTCAGGAAAAAACTGAAATCAGTCACCACACAGGTAAAAATACACCATCTTAATCACAAGTCATTTGTGGAATAGTTAACACTACAATTTCTTGGGAGTCTTATACTGCAGCTCTGCCTTTTCATGCAATTTCCCCTCTTCTGAATGGTGAATTAGAGAACAATGCCCAAGTACAGGCTTTTCTTCATGTCCTCTGCTGATACCAAGCATTAGTATTGTCATGGCTATTGTTCTTGATCAGCAGCATACTTCTCAGAATTATTTTCCTTCTGATTCCTTCCTGCCTCCTTAAAGTCTTCCTCAAGAAGAGCCTGGCTTTGACAAACACAATTTCTTTACACTTGTACTGACATTTTTCACATAGAAATTTTTACTGTACTTACAAATATCTTCTTTTCACTAAACAAGCAATGCATAATTATTAACTGAACACGAAGTGGTGTGTAACAAGACTTACAGATCTTTAAAAAATCCAAATCCCAACCACAAAACCTCTAAAGGAATAAGCAGGGTTTAAAATAAAAACCCCCTCTCAGATGGAATGAGAGAAGACATGTCATGAGAAATAGATGCATAGAGGAAGAAAGAGTTAACAAAAACTGCAGTAGACTTCAAAATGAGCTATAAAAGTCCTGTAATGAACCTTCTAGTCCTGAGCTATCTCTCAGGCGCATTCACTTCTATTTCTTTATGCTGCCATCTCTCACTGCAAGTATAACAAGAAAGTAAAAATGTAATTTTACATGTAGGTATATCACCTCAAATTAGCAACATAAAATTACTGACATTTATCCTAAAGAATGCCCTACTGGCTAGAGGTAAAATGCTGAACTAGCATCTGTCAGTAGCGCTAATTGAGGTAAGGTTGGGAACTGTAAAGTACTATTAAAGTGTAAAATAATACCAAATGGAAATGCTGAGAAGGTACACTACCCTTTTGACACTCTAAATTATTACCCCGATTAAAGCAGCTAGTATGTTTGACTCTTAAAAGTGCCACGGACAGTAATGTGCTTCAGAATGGCAAGGAACATTCTTATGGGGCCACAATACCTAAAAAAGAGCCTAAAATCCCACATGAACAAATTCTTGCAATATTAACACCTATGGGTTTGATGTGATTTTAATGAAGTGTTTCATCTTCTGGGTTTTTTAAGAAGCAATCATGATTTTTTAGAAAAAAGTATGAATGCCACATTTTCACCTCCAGCTTCAGGAGTTCCACCTGATCCTCTTCAGCCTAAGTTTTGAGTACATCTTTGGACCACAGGCTGCTTGGAAGATTCTTGCTGTCATTCTCCCCATCTACTCACAGAATCACAGAATCACCAAGGTTGGAAGAGACCTCAAAGATCATCAAGTCCAACCTGTCACCACAGACCTCATGACTAGACCATGGCACCAAGTGCCACGTCCAGTCCCCTCTTGAACACCTCCAGGGATGGTGACTCCACCACCTCCCTGGGCAGCACATTCCAATGGGGAATGACACACTCAGTGAAGAACTTTCTCCTCACCTCGAGCCTAAACTTCCCCCGGCGCAGCTTGAGACTGTGTCCTCTTGTTCTGGTGCTGGTTGCCTGGGTGAAGAGATGAACCCCCTCCTGGCTACAACCTCCCTTCAGGCAACTGTAGACAGCAAAACGGTCTCCCCTGAGTCTCCTCTTCTCCAGGCTAAACAGCCCCAGCTCCCTCAGCCTCTCCTCATAGGGCTTATGCTCAAGGCCTCTCACCAGCCTTGTTGCCCTTCTCTGGTACTCCATTCTAGTGAAATCCTACCTTGAGCACTGTGTCCAGTTATGGAGCCCCTATTACAAGAAGGATCTGGATGTGCTGGAACTTCTCCAAAGAAGGACCACAAGGATTATCAGAGGCCTGGAGCACCTCTTCCATGACGAGAGATCGAGGGAGTTGGGGCTGTTCAGTTTGGAGAAGGGAAAGCTCCAAGTAGACTGTACTATGGCCTTCCAGTATCTTAAGAGGACCTACAGAAAAGCTGGGGAGGGACTTTTTAAGGTGTCAGGTAGTGATAGGACTAAGGGGAATGGAGCAAAACTAGAAATGGATAGATTCAGATTGGATGTCAGGAAGAAGTTCTTCACCATGAGGGTGGTGAGACACTGGAACAGGTTGCTCAGGGAGGTGGTAGAAGCCCCATCCCTGGAAGTATTTAAGGCCAGGCTGGATGGGGCTCTGATTGACCTGATGTAGTGTGAGGTGTCCCTGCCCATGGCAGGGGGATTGGAACTGGATGATCTTTGAGGTCCCTTCCAACCCTGACAGTTCTGTGTTTATGTTCTGTGATTATGTGATCTTACAAATGATGACAAAAGAGTAAAACCCAGCACTCAAAACAATTCAATCTAGAGCAGTATTAATAAAACTGAGCCAACCTACCCCTTTGATGCCACAGTATAACAAAACCTCTAGCTCTGTCTGTTCATTTGGGAACGCACAGCAAACTTTACTGTGGCATCTAGAAGTTTTCTAAATAAATTCAGTTTATGAAGCACACATTCCTTATTCCTTTTGCAGGAGTAACAGTGGGGAAAGAAAAATCAAAGACTGTTCTGATCCTTACAGTCTGACCTATGCCTGCAATTTGTTGCTTTTACAAAATGCAGACTTGCAGAACAGCAGTAGCCATGGGACAAACTAAAGGCAATATGAAGAACTTTCAAAGAAGGACTATGCATGACTAAGTGTGATAGGTTAATTTATCAGCATCTACCTTCTCCTTGAGAAAAATGCTAAAACCTGAGGTCACAATAGCACATTTACTCTACTTGAAGATATTATGCTGTATCAGTTTAAAAGCAAACATTTATGGGCAGATCCTGTGGGATTTATTTTTGTACAGACTGCTTGCATTATAATAAAAAAATAGACTATACATTTCTGATTTGCTAAAAACCCTCATAACAGCACAAGTTAACAAAGAAAAAAGTTCATGCCTTCACCCCCTAGATAAAATTAAAAATTTCAACTGGCTTAACATTTGGACATTCTAAAATGAAGCCAAACAGAGAAGACTTTATAGCCCAGCATGGAAATTATTTTCAGCTTAGGAAATGTACATTGGTCATTCACAGACTCCTTAGCCTCATGAAGTTCAACAAGGAAAAGTGCAAAGTCCTGCACCTGGGGAGGAACAACCTCAGGCACCAATATATGGTGGGGGTGACTCGGTAGGAAAGCAGCTTGACAGAAAAGGACCTAAGGGTCCTGGTGGACACCAAGCCAAACATGAGCCAGCAATGTGCCCTAGTGGCAAAGAAGTTGAATGGCAATTTGAGCTGCAAATGTACAGAAGTACAAAAATGCACTGCTGACTAGAGAGCCTCCCCCTTAAACTAGAACTGGCGAGGCTACACTTGGGGTATTGTGTTTACTTGTGGGCTCCCCAGAACAAGAGAAAACATGGACATACTGGAGAGAGTCCAACAAAGGCCCACTAAGATGACAAAAGGACGGGAGCATCTCTCCAGTGAGGAGAGGCTGACAGAGCTGGCCTGGGGAGTGCCAAGATCAGGCCCTTTTCAGTGGTGCCAAGTAGCATGACACTTTTACACTGTGAGGGTGACCAAGCGCTGGCACAGGTTGCCCAGGGAGGTTGTAGAATCTCCATGCTTACAGATACTCAAAAGTTGTCCGGATGTGATCCTGAGCAGCCTGCTTGAACAGGAAGGCTGTACTAAGTGACGTTCAGGTCCCTGTCAACCTCAACCATTTTGTGATTCTGTAAAAGAAGCTTCAAAGTTTTCATGTGCACCTTACCAAAGAAGTGTTTTCCATATTCTAAACAATCCTGAAGTCAGTTTTTGAATGGGAGATGGGCATGTACCTATGCACACAAACATCCTCACTTTTAAAGGACAGAGAATCAATATTTAATTCTTTTGCCATCTCAAGAATTCCACAACCCAGGGCCTTGCAAAAATATACCCAGCTTGAAAAGTCATGGTGAATCTACTGCATAGAAACAGTGTTTTGAGAGGCGAAAGGGACATAGTTATTCTTGAGTTAAGAATGTCAGAACAGTCCATCAAGCTAATGAAGGAATTACATGCTGTAAAGCAGCTCCCAATTTTACAAAAGGAATAAAGAAAAGCCTCAAAAGCCACTGTAGTTCTCCCCTGTATTTTGTCAGCATTCAAGTGACATCCATATTTCAGAATTAACAGAAAGGCACCAGTTAACTGGGGCATTAAAGCAACTTCCACAGAGCTGGACAGTTTGTAAAGTTCATTAGCACCCAGATTACCTTCCCACAGACTCTTTGAGACCCTCACAATCATCTGAAAGATCATTAGATTCTGACACATTGTTCTTATATATCTAAATGACCTTTCAGATATGCTCTTCAGGTTCTCACTGATAACACTGCATGCCAAATGTCACCAAAATTTTTTGAAGTTAAGTGTCACTGAAGACATTTTGACAGGCCATTTTGTTACTAGATAATGCAACAGAATTATGTTATGCTGGGGGTGAAGGGCTGAAAGAGAGAAAAAGCATGTGAACCCTAGTCAGGTACACCACTACTTCTGATATCTTGCATAGTTGTCAGCATATTCACGGAGCCTGTGGAGGAATGAAAGACAGCTTCCTTCTAAGCAACTCGAGGTTCCTGGCATACTCAATTACATGAGGCGTTTTAAAGAGATCAAGGCAGCTAGAGAAAATAGCATGGGATGCATTAGGAGGCAGTTCCCCAGTACCACACAGGTTTCACACACTGGCCCCCAGCTTTTCTCAGAGTGACCAGTTTCAATGAATGCAGGCTGACAGATCCTTCTCACAGATCTCATACAACCACTGAACAACTTCGTCTCTTTTGAGAGGCAGGCTCATGTTACACCCCATCACATGAGCACAAAACCAGGCACACCACATAGCACTCCAGCGTAGCTCACATTGCCATAATCAATGTAGCCACTCCTTCCTGCAAGCCCACTGTATCTCTAAGTGCAAAGAAACCAGACATGGTAATACTTTAAGAGGATTTAGAAAAGACAGGAGGGAGACCCAGAGGACCCATTTTTTTCTTATTAGAGAAGGGGAAAGATGCATGTTTCATCTGTACCACTCTGAGCATCCTTCTGACTTGCTAGCCTTTAATTTTGAAGGAACTTAATGGCTATAGGATGACCTAGTTCAAACAAACCTCAGAAAATGTCTGCCACAGTTTCTGAATCAATCAGTATAAATGCAAACCATGAGAAACTGGGTGTGAATGAGCAAACAAGCATCAGGAGACAGGAGCTCATACAAGCAAGGGTGCAGTTTCACAGTGACAGACACAGCTAATTTCACATAAAAGGAGTTTCTAGCAACTTCCAGAAAACAGAAATGTTTTTAAGAATTATTCAGCACCTGGAAGAGTAGGAGACCTTGGGTCACAACCACTTTCTCAAGCATGTCTCTCTTCCCTTTGAAACTGCGTCTTTTTATCAGCATTATCTAGAGCACAGTGAGTACTCGGGACCATGAGCTTACACAGCAGGAAAGGAAAAGGTTTCCCTATCCTCAGGAGCATGGCTGCACCTTCAAATGCGCTTCAATGGCATCTGCAGATGGTTCATTTGACTACTACCAATGTTACTGTATGCTCATCATACTAAAAGTGTAATAAACCCACGATTTTTCAGAGAAATCAGAGTTCTCAGAGCCATGCAATTCACAAGGTTCATCTGCTGTTAGACAAAGAGCTTACCAATGGAATTTTAATGACCACAACCAACCTGCTGGCCAAGCAACATAAAACAATCTCTTATTTTGCAAGCAAGCAAACTATAACATCCCAGGATTTGCATGAAATTTCACATCACACACACTGAACACATGAACTAGGCAGGGGTGCGTACGTGTGTGTGTCTGTCTGCTCTGCGTGCTACCTGTCAAAGCAGACCTCCTACAGCTTAATCAGGAGGAGACTTTAAAAACCTTGTGAAAATACAGATGATAAAAGGAACTGAGGGTGGTACACAGTAACTAGCTTCTCCAAATAAATACCCTCCACAGCTGTAGACTAGATTCTGAGTTCCTGCGGAAGCAGGAACAAATCCTCAAATAAAAACCACATCTACTTAATGAATAGATACGTGGGAGCAAAGAAAGGCTGACATTTCTATAGCAACAAAGTTAACGGTGTGTGGAAGTATTTAATTCCACATTTTCAATTCATTTTTCTGGCTTTCACTGTTTGGTTTTTTGGTACAATGCAAAATACTTAGGATATTGGTCAGGGTTTGAGAGTGCACAGATTTGAGAACTGAAATAATGTAAGAAAACCAGGCTGACTTTATTCCATCCATAAGCTTTCCCCACCCAGAAAAGTTTCCAGCAACACAAGTTGAACCTTGAAGTTTGTTAGATGCTCTTTCCCAGGCTGTTATAAACCAAAGCAGTAAAACCTTGTAGGTAAAGCATTCTGATCTTAGACACCACATACAGTATTTACAGCAACCACCCTATGGAAGTCTTGTTATTGCTGCCTATTAAAAGAAGAAATCTGAAAACCAGAAAGTTAAAGCCTTGCTGCTGTGGAGCAAAAGAATGGCCTTTTTATGGTGTGCTACTGCTGCCTTAAGGGGTAAATCCTGTTTAAGGCAAACCCTAGAAACAAAAAAAACACACCAGCATCATCATTGTATTAAACAGAACCCTCTTTTTTGCTGAGTTTATGGCACATGTAGAGCCAAAATCCTCCTTATCAGAACAAATGCTCAACTACTTACTTTGGAGCCAATTAAACAGGATTGTAAGACGACTTTTAAATTAAGGCTTTCAAGATATCCAGCCAGCCAAGTAAACTGTGAGAGCCGGATGCCCACCCTCAGAATGTGTGGTTCTGGCATCCCACCACCCACTCCCTCGTCTTTCATAAAGAAAGTTATTTAAGATTCCAGGGCCCTTCTTTGATATATGCAAGCTGCTTTTTTGGGAGGATTAGAATTTTTATTTGCAGAAAGGGGAGGAGGGAGGGAGAAAGAAGAGTGAATCAGAGCTATGCAGCTTCAGTTCGTGTTACAAATGGGGAAAAAAATGTAGGCTCCTAAAAATCATCATGATGACAGAAATTATATGCCAAAAATCCAACAGTGAACAAACAGGAGACCTAATGTCAGTAAAAGAAATGAAGGGCTGAGGTTAACATGTCTCCTTAAAACAAAGGGGCTAAGCCAAATTCTTTATCAAAAAGGCTGGGGTATTTTGAAGCAGCAGGACTTTTAGTACAGGGAACAAGCATCATGTTAGATTCATCTAGATTTATTTGTTTTCCAAAGGTGTTTACATTCTCAGAGAAAGAAATAGCTTTTAATGGATTCCTCCTCAGCTATTTCCATTTGCAATTCATAAAAACAATAGCTAGGTTGACAACTTAGCTTTGTTAAATGGGAAAGAAATGGGAAAAGAAGTAATACCTTTCCCTTCTCTTTTTCAGTGTGTGTGTGTATGCACAGTATGAACGTACTACTAAGAGTTAAGATACATTAGCTAATTATCTTGTAATGGGCCAGTTCTATGCTACTTGTAAATACATCCCCATTGGGAAGTTATATCACAAGTTAAGGTCCAATCATTACTTAGCACACCGGCAGGTTTAAATACAGAAACCTCATTCTGGTATGTTACATGCATTGGTTTTGGTTTTCTTTGAAATCCAAACACTAGCTTTACAATGTGTAAAAGCAAGAAAAAAAGAACCCCAAACCACAAATGTGTATTTTTTTTTAAATAAAAAGCCTCAAAACACACACAAAACATTAATATAAAGCATCCAAAACTCTACTGTCATTTAAGAAAAGTCACATCTCAACAATGATATTTACCAGCAACAACACAGAGACCACTCTAGAACTATTCCACTGCGTTAGACAAAAGAAAACCAAAACATTGCTACAGTAAAACAGGTAGTTGTAAGTATTAAAACAAAAAATAATAATTAAATTAACAGATTACAGACTTTAAAACAAGCTTTACAAAAAAAATAAAAATCACACATGGAGTCAGTGACATTTTCCTAGTATAAGTCTACATATGTTTACTGAAGTGAACTGAGCCCAGGTGAGGATCACACCCAAATCCCTGTATTTAACTAAATATGTTTTTAATGCTTTCCCCCTGGCCTTCAAACTCCATTGCAGCGATTATATTTTATCTATAAATAGGTGTTTAGTGTTGGTTTATGTTGTGGATAAAAACTCCAAGGTATTAACACTAAAAGAATTCTTTATTTTTCTTTTCTTAATGTTACTGGGCACCTACCGTGTTTTAAAAACATTTACGACAGAAGTCTCTACACCCAGGCTTGCGTCGGCACATGGACGCCCACACAGAGCCTGACTTCCACCAGGCACCAAAGGGTAGCAATCCTTCATCTCAAAGACAAAGCCATTTCTCAGCTACAGAAGTAACCCAGACAGATGAAAAACTTAGCAAACCTGGAGGTTTTGTCTTTGTCCAACTGATTGTCTCCCCCCCCCAGTCTATCTGTGTTTTAAATTACTTGCTTACAGCCCAGAAGCCTACGGTATAAATTTCATCCCAGAGTGAATTTTTATGATGGAGTTATAAACCCTTAAAGAAACAGGGTTTGCAATTGAAGTGCTGACATAACTAACTATAGCAGCACTAGCAGTGCCTCCGTAATCAAGGCACATTATATTTATGAGGTAGGCAAAGTCTGTAACCATCAATCACTGGGATCATATTGACAGATTCTAGGTCTGAGGTCCAACAGAATTAATGTATTCGGTTTCCTCACACCATCGATACGATGGGGAGAATTTGCAGGCACTTTTATGGGCTTAGGCTTTGACATCTTTACAGAAATCAGTGAGGGGCTGTCTTGGTGAAACATTTCCTCAGTCTGCTACCTCAGCGTTTCAAGGTTTTGCACCAACCGTCCGCAAAATGCTTGAGAAGCAGATCGTCCAGAAACCAAATCTGACCTTATGCACACAAGTCTACTTCATGAGCTGGTCATTACAAACACTAATTCTACATGTATCCACCACACACTGAAAAACATACCTAAGAATGATTAATCACTCAGAGAATATCCAACCCCTAAATTATAACTCAGCATCCCTATATAAAACAATCTAAAATGTCAGCACCTCAGCCTTTATGATATCACACCGTTCCAATAATTCTGTTTTACAAGTAAATTCCTATTATACATTAATAAGTGCTGTTGGTGGCTAAACTTGGTGCCTTTGAGTAATGACCAGGTTGAAGGCAATTAGACTGGCCAGGTGCAGCTGGGTTAGGTACTAATAAAAAGTTTTTAAATTTTACTATTTCCGTTTGGATTTTGGGGATGCATTCCAATCTGCCCAAATTAGGGAGGAAATTGTTTCCACATTTTCAGCTGTTCCAAGGTCTGACTATTACTGACCGATAACCTGCATCGATTTTTTTTCATTTCGGTTACACGCACTCTCTCACTCACTCACAGGACTCCCTGTCTTTATTTTTCAACTAGTCAAAGCAGTACAATAGGAAAACTAAGAAACCTGTATGTAAATTTACAGAAACCGTTTCTAATTCAGAGAGTGTGACCGTTTTAGGCTGTGCCTTTAAGAAAGGGACAGTTACTGAAACACTCTGGCTGAATGCTTTGAAAACAAAGATAAAGTCTAAACGCATTTCATTGGTAGAATGCAACTTTAAATTTTTAGCTTTAGTTCAGTTTGATTCTCAGTCTGTTTCAGCCCCTCTGAACAGCTGCTCTGCCTTTCCTCAGTGCTGGACGGAGTTATCATAGTATCACAGTATCAGTCAGGGTTGGAAGGGACCACAAGGATCATCTAGTTCCAACCCTCCTGCCATGGACAGGGACACCCTACACTAGATCAGGCTGGCCAGAGCCCCATCCAGCCTGGTCTTAAACACTTCCAGGGACAGGGCCTCAACCAACCCCCTGGATAACCCATTCCAGGGCTTCACCACTCTCATGGTGAAGAACTTCTTCCTCACGTCCAGCCTGAATCTCCCCACCTCCAGCTTCATTCCATTCCCCCTAGTCCTATCACTACCTGAGATCCTGAGCAGTCCCTCCCCAGCCTTCTTGTAGGCCCCCTTCAGATACTGGAAGGCCACAATGAGGTCACCTCGGAGCCTTCTCTTCTCCAGACTGAACAGCCCCAACTCCTTCAGTCTGTCCTCATAGGAGAGGTGCTCCAGCCCTCTGATCATCCTCGTGGACCTTCTCTGGACACCTTCCAGCACCTCTATATCCCTCCTGTAATAGGGGCTCCAGAACTGGATGCAGTACTCCAGGTGTGGTCACACCCGAGCTGTGTAGAGGGGGAGAATCACCTCCCTTGACCTGCTGGCCACACTTCTCTTGATGCAGCCCAGGATCTGATTGGCTTTCCGGGCTGCAAGTGCACATTGAGAGCTCATGTTGAGCTTCTCGTCCACCAGCACCCCCAAGTCTCTCTCCTCAGGGCTGCTCTCCAGCCAGTCCCTGCCCAGCCTCTATTTGTGCCTGGGATTGCCTCGACCCAGATGCAGGACCCTGCACTGGGTCTTGTTGAATCTCAATCTCATTGAGCTTCAACAAGACCAAGTGCCGTTGACCTTGAACTAACTGAGCTAACAGATAAGAAACTAATTCTTGCATACACTTTGAGCTAACAGAATTTCCTCCTTAATAATTCCCTTTTCTCTCTCTCTAACCCCTTTTGGGGGAGAGAAGGGGTACAGGGGGGCAGGGGGGAACACGACCCTCCTGGCTGGAGGAGGGAGTTTACATTCTTTGCTGTATATTACTGTATATATTGTAAATACTGTATATTGTGTATATATCCATCTGCATTTCATCCTGCTTGTAAATATAGCTTATCTCATTTTCTGCTTCTCCGTCTGAGTTAGCTGTGGTTTCTTTGTGTGGGGGGTGGAGAACTGAACTTTCTCTCACCACCACAGAGAGTTATCTGGGCTTGAGTGAAACTTGTCTGAAAACAGAAAATCTAGCTTGCATTTTAAAGTCTTTATCTATATTTAAATGCCAAATAAGAATTGAAATGCAACCACATCATCCTCCCTTGCTCCATTCCTCTGAAAGTCCAGACTGTTGCTGTGGGGGTTTCACAACATGCAAATAGTTTTTGTTAATGATCTGAAACCCTTCTTAATTTTTAAAAGTTATTATTAAATCAAGCTGACTTAATCCCATTTACACACTGATCTGAAAAGCTGTGTTTTTTTTTTTAGCGTATGCAGAATGTACAAAGTGCTTCCAGCACCTGTAGTTTAGGGTGTAGGAGGAAGGTTTTCTGAAGTGACACCTCCGCAGTCAGCCAGCAGCACACACAGTCTGCGGCCAGAGGAATCAGGAAGACTCCAACACTTCTCACCAGAATTTTCTCAGAAAGTAAAGCTACTGCCAGGGACAGAAAAGCTCTCCTTTTCCCCACAGATAAGTCCTGAGGCCCTGTATGGCCCTGAGATTCTCCACTACATTGTCATTCTCTCGCACGAGGCTTTACTTAGGGAAGATAGAAACCAGAGATATGGAGTCTTTTAAGATGCTTACCATGAAAGGTGAGCAGTATTTGTTAACTTTTGCTTTCTACATGTAAAGGATACACAGATGCCACCTTGAACCACAATTTGCAGGTGACAGGCAGAATATTCTCCAGCAGGATGAATACAAGCTTCCCCCATCCCCATTGTCCAGAAAAGCATTCTCAATACAGCCTGTGACAAAACGCTGCTTAACAGGGACCTTAGGTCTGACTGACTACAGCCACTCCTGAATGAAAGCTCACACTGCAGCAGTGAGGGGGTGACTGTCAGAGACAGGGTTTTCTCCTCCCTTATACCACAAGTTCAGTGCAACAGGCTCTTTGATATACAGATTTGTATTCTGAACTCTTTTCAGGCCCCAGTCTGAAATTTACCTCAGGAAATCCATGAAGGTCCAACAACATTAATGGGAAGGCCTCACTGAAATGAATTCAGACACAACTAAACTGCAACCTCTGCTTGCTCTGCACAATTTGAACCTAGGAGGAATGAAAGTACAATTCTGTGTGCCAATTAGAAAAAGAAAAAAAGCCATTAATAATTCCTGTGACTCTCTCGTCTGAAATCACACATGGCATCCATTTGCTTTTTTGAAGGCATTACTTTGCAGGCAAAATAAAACTGCAGCATGCAGACAAGGGCATACAGAGAACTCAAAGGAAATTACCTGCCTGGCTTTCCCACAAGTCAGTAGTGCCCAGAGGAGGGCAGCACGTATTTGAAAACACAGAAAACTTCTCAATCACATGCTTTGCTAAGACTGCCTCAGCCTGTCAAGGGATTAGAGAGGATATTAAACAAAAGCTCACCAAAAACGTCAAAGCCCTTGCTTTTGTGAGTATCAACAGGAACAAATTCCTACGATCTGTATCTCAGAGTTTCTTCACTCTAAAGTGATGGCAGTCTAATTTTAAACGTGCTTAACTGAATCAAGAGGTTCAAAACACATATCATCTGATAGTGATTATAGAAGGAAATTTGGAATAGCTATGAAAATCTGCAAAAAACATATCTATTTTTAAATAGGATCCCATTTCAAAACAATTCTATTTAGATTTTTGGTAAGTCAGCTTGGTAACACAAGTGATAATCCATGTGATCCCCAAAACTCTGCCCATTTTAAAAACTCAATTGCTTAGTCAGACTTGGTCAGCAAACTTCATGAAAACAAAGCAAGTCTAAAATATTTTAAAAAAATAAATAAGAGGCCATTGGTCTCCAGAGAGCTTTCTCATTACTTAACTAAATCTTCAATTCAGTCATGGTGCCTAAAACATTACAGGTAGGAACAGAGTTTCTAGTCCTAAAGTTTCTCAAAAGCAGTTACAATGCTTAGAGAAAGCAAGATTACAGACAAACATACCACACATTTGCTCTGTTCTTAAAAGAAAGCCTGGAGGCCATGTTTTTAAGGTGTTTAATAGATCAGCATCCTAACTGCCCAGTCTGTCTTTTCCTACCAGTCCTATTTCTCTCAGTGGCCTCAGGATGATGTTTTTGAGGCGATAAATAGGACTAGACTGTAACTAGAGGAGAAGGTTAATAATTAATTACAAGTTCTTTTTTGAAGCTTCACAAAAAATTGAAACATAGACGTATGGCTAATGTCAGCATTGAAACAGACTTGCAGTTTCCAAGAGAGTGTTAACATACTTAAGGAACAGAGTAGCTGTCAGCATTAAAAAAGCTAATTACAAAGCTGGTAGCAAAAGGAAGCTATTTAAGGCGCAGGAGGAGCCGCATTTTGCCAACTGGCTCAGTGAGCGGCAGTGCAGGGCAATGCTCTGCCTTGCAGTGCCCTCTGGTGCTGCTCACACAGAAGTGAAACATCTCGGTGCTCTCGCTGATGGCAGCTACCCACCACTGGTGCTCCCGATAAAAGCGTTAAACACAGGTGCCATAAACTCCATCGAGTCTTCTGCAGCCTCTCTGTAACCACACACGCGCATATTTAACGTAAAGAGAGTAACTGTGGGAAAAACACAAAATCCCACATGGAAATAGAAACCTACAGCATAACTGTTCCCTGAAAAAAAGAGCATCCAGCAAGTTATCTCTGAATATAAAAATATACATCAAGGAAAGGTCAGAATTACATTTCCACCTGTTCACAAAACCCCAGGTCCCATATTTACAGTTTTTGGAAGCTACAAAGAACACAACCCCTTCCTGCCAGCTAGAAAGTCAGTAAACACCCATACCCTAACACCATGGGAATGCAGGAACACTCTATTTCCATGCCACTCCTGCTGTGATTTCTTTTTGGTGTTTTTTGTTTGGGTTTTGGTTGGTTGGGTTTTTGTTTGTGTGTTTTTTTTTTTTTTTCTGGGGTTTCTTGTTAAAAAATTAGATGAGCAATACAAATGGATGCTTTCAACTGGATGCCCTCAAAATGATGATATGCTTTTGAAACAACATGAAGACTTAATAAGAAAGTGCACTTAGCCACAAATTAAAAATATCAAATCTCTTTCTCCTGAAGACCCTCCAGAGTACTTTGGAAAGACCCAATTAAGCAGTCCATTCAGCTAACATCACCCACATAAAAGAGCTATCTTGGTTTGGTTTGCTTTGTGTTTTCACTCTGCAGGTATATGCTACATCTCAAGGTACAAGTCCAGACATGACTCAGTAGCCCCAGGAGCCCTCTTCCCCAGTGAAAGTACCCCCAGCTCCCCAGGTGTGAGGCCCCAGATCAGCACCACTGCACATAAGGCTGCCTACACTAAGCTGAGCATCTCCCAACTCAGAGCAGCCAGAACTGATGCTTCAGTCCTTAAGTTCAAGGCGAGTATTAGAATAGAACGGAATGGAATGGAGTGGAGTGGAATGGAATGGAATGGAATGGAATGGAATGGAATGGAATGGAATGGAATGGAATGGAATGGACCAGGTTGGAAGAGACCTTTGAGATCATTGAGTCCAATTTATTATCCAACACCATCTAATCAACTAAACCATGGCACCGAGCACCCCATCCAGCCTCTTCCTAAACACCTCCAATGATGGTGACTCCACCACCTCCCTGGGCAGCCCATTCCAATGGCCAATCACTCTTTCTATTAAGAACTTCTTCCTAACATCCAGCCTAAACCTCCCTTGGTGCAGCTTGAGACTGTGTCCTCTTGTCACTAGCATGAGGATGCAGAGCTGTAAAGTCCCCAGATCTTGCAAGAGAAATGAAGTCACATCAAGTGCTTATGACAGCACATCCAGTCAGATAAAGCTTTGGCTCAGGGCTGCTGTTGGGAACCTCCTCCACTCCCTTCAACAAACAAGGAATATCAGGAACATTTTGGGCCCCTCACTACAAGAAGGACATTTAAGCGATTAACATATGCTCTAAAACCAGCTTAATTTCTCTCTTTGGATAAGTTTTATGAGGAGTGGCTAAGGGAGCTGGGGTTGTTTAGCTTGGATGAAAGGAGGCTCAGGGGAGACCTTATTGTTCACTACAAACTCTTTTCAGATGGTTGTAGAAATGTGGAGGTCAGTCTCTTCTCTCAAGTAACAAGCAAGAAGAAGACGAGAGGAAATGGATTAGACTGGATGCTAGGAAAACTCTCTTCACCGAAAGGCCCAAAGAAGTGGTGGAATCACCATACCTAGAGATATTTAAAAGACATGTAGAACTACCTGAAGGGTGGTTGTAGCCAGGAGGGGGTTGGTCTCTTCTCCCAGGAAACCAGCACCAGAACAAGAGGACACAGTCTCAAGCTGCACCAGGGGAAGCTTAGGCTTGAGGTGAGGAGAAAGTTGTTTACAGAGAGAGGTGTTCTTTACAGGGAGGTGGTGGAGTCACCATCCCTGGAGGTGTTCAAGAGGGGATTGGGCGTGGCACTTGGTGCCATGGTTTAGTAGTCATGATGTCTTGGGTGACAAGTTGGACTTGATGAACTTTGAGGTCTTTTCCAACCTTATTGATTCTATGATTTAGTGGTGGAGTTGGCAGTGTTAAGCTTATGGTTGCCTCAATGATCTTATGGTCTTTTCCGACCTAAATGATTCTATGAACATTCAAAGCAATCTTTAAAAAAGCAAAACAAAACAAAACCAACAACAAAAAATCCTAACACAACCTTCTCCCTGTCTATCTCAAGTTTTTCTGCAGTTACATGGGAAGGTTGTGTATTTTTTCCCAGCATTAAGCCAACTCTTGCTAGCAATGCTGAAGCAAAGATGTTACCCACTAAACATCAACCATTGTTACAAATTACTTCAGAAGGTTAAGCTTATTGCATCAAACAAGCAATCACATAAAAAGAACAATATTTCTAAGTTAAGATACACCAGGAGATCTCAAATCACAACTTACATTTATTTGAAGCTGCAAGCAAAGGCAAGCACATGTATTTAAGGTTTCTGGAATAATCAAACTGCTCAATCTGAGTTTGAATTATCTCTCAAGAAAAATGCATTTCTTTTCCTAGGCTGTGTACATTTACTTGCATCTAGTGAAACATGAAACATGTCTTTCAGTTACTGCCACAAGTACTTCCAATCAAATGCCTCTTTCACTTCAGTGAAAGATGTTCCAGTATTTTCAAATAATGTTTCTTCCTTTTACAGTAAATATTTTCATTTCATAGAATCATAGAATCAACCAGGTTGGAAAAGACCTCAGAGATCATCGAGTCCAACCTATTACCTAATACCTAGGACCTCATGACAACTAAACCATGGCTTCATATGCCATGTCCAATCCTTTTTGAACACTTCCAGGGATGGTGACTCCACCACCTGCCTGGGCAGCACATTCCAATGGCCAATTACTCTTTCAGTGAAGAACTTTCTCCTCACCTTGAGCCTAAACTTCCCCTGGCGCAGCTTGAGACTGTGTCCTCTTGCTCTGGTGCTGGTTGCCTGGGAGAAGAGACTAACCCCCACCTGGCTACAACCTCCTTTCAGGTAGTTGTAGAGACCAGTAAGGTCTCCCCTGAGCCTCCTCTTCTCCAGGCTAGAACTGGTATTATTTCAGTGTTTCTTCAGAATTCCAGACAGCAAAGCCATGACAAAACTGCTAATTATGTCAAAAGAACTGCAGTTAATACATTGACATTTTATAACGGTGAACACCCAAGCAGTTCAATAACAGAAGGGGGGAAGGGGAGAGATTACTTTTTACAATAGTCATTAATGAATTGTAAGAATGCTGTTAATTTTGGGGGTTGTTGAAATAAAAATGATAGATTCTTTTATTTTAATTGATATATGACAAAGTACACGCATTTAAACACATCAGTCACTAAAATGAATGCTTTTAAAATGCCACCTTGAAGAACTGTGCAAGTTCCCCTTCTGAGCAACAAGACACAATATCCAGCTTACTGTCAGACACCAACCCAGGCTAAGTAGAGCAGTAGCCTGGTAAGGAAAGGCAATGATCGAAGAGACAAAGTCATACTTCACCGAAACACACCTTCCTAAGAACACAGGAACAGACTTCTCTACATCTGCCCTGAAGGATAATAAATGTGGGAAATCAGCCCTGCATGCTCATATCTTATCTTCTCTTCTGTAAAGTTGAGGCTACAAGCTAAACATGAAGACAGTGCAACATTACACATGAAGAATAATCCTCTGAAAAGCAGGAGAAAAAGGAGTGTTCTTAAACTTTTAAGTAATTAATGCTACAATAGAGGCTACAAGCTAAACATGAAGACAGTGCAACATTACACATGAAGAATAATCCTCTGAAAAGCAGGAGAAAAAGCAGTGTTCTTAAACTTTTAAGTAATTAATGCTACAATAACCACAACCACTGGAATAAATATTAGTGACTAACTGCAGCTTGGAATAGAAAAGCTGAGCACAGACTGATTCCTTCTCATCATTCAGAGGACCAGCAAACACTTGGGTTTTCAGATCTATTTGTTCTTTGGCATCAGCATTTTCCTATCCCCCCCCTTATGCAAATCTACCAGGTGTGCCAGAGGTGGAATTGCAAGGTACATGGCCATGGCCAAGCAAACAATGATATTGCTAGCTGGGGTAGCAAGAGTCATGAAATCAGAGAGGCACCAGCCTCAGCTGTACCTGAGAAGGTCCCAAGAGGACCTGGAGGACTTGCTGCACAGGATTCATTTCCTCAATGGCACGGGCAGTTTTGACATCAAAGAATGATAGGGAGCGGGGGCCATCATCAATTGAATTAACTCATCAGTTCCCTTCTCACACATGAAGCATAGTGGCTGCTCTCATTGGACAACCTGAGCCAACAGGCTAACCACTCTGCCTGCTTCCTTGACTTGTCATTCATAGCCAAGCCAGGCACATATATCCAATACAGCCATAAGCTCCTGGATGCCACCAGAGCAGGACACTTACCGTAACAAGGGAAAGGGCAACAAAACCCTTCTTAGGTGAGGAACTGAAGCACCACTATTTCACTATCAACTATTTGTAAGATGCCAAAAAACTCATCTGGATCAGCCATGCTGCTATCAGCCTCTAATTCTTCATTCTCTCCCATTCTCTCTCTCTCCTCTGTATATAATTCCCCCAAAAATCCTGATTGCCCATCATGAAATCTTAATACTTCTCTTCCCTCCAAACATATGGGGATGCGGGATACTCAGCTAGCTCCCTAACACAGTACTCTCTCTCTCTCTCTCTCTCTCTCTCTATCTATATATATATATATATATTTCCAAATAGAGTTTTAAACTCAAACCCCCACTTCAGTAACTGAACAAACCAAAGACTTCAAAAGGTTCTTGTAACTGAGAAATCATCACAAGCAGATGAGCTTCTAGCAGTATCATTGCTACACTAATTCTTAGACCCATAGTATGCAACTTTTAAAACTTAGGTTATTGAACAAGTTACTACTGATGTATTTGTTGAGGATACAAATCTTGAGATCCATAGAGAAATTGGAGATCATTGCTAACAGGAATCAGGATGATGGAAACCAAACCTGGTATCTGTGTCAAAAGTCACCTTGAGAACACCTGCAGCATTTAACAACATGGAGAGGACGTGGGAACCAAGACGGATAGCTAATGGGCAGTAGGGTGGAAAAGCTGTCACAGAAAGATCTCAAATTTTAATTCACAGGAGTCCAAACTCCTAATAAATCACATTTGTAATAGTGAGAACAAACTGCTGGAAGAGCTCACCGAGGATGAAGATGACTGGGTACTGGAAATGTGAAGTTCAAGATCAGACAATACATGCTTTCAGGAAACTACTAGGGTAAAGAAGTCCTGTAGCACGTGCTGTGCACATCAGCAGAGTGAAGTTACCTGGTCTGCAAACCAAAGTTTGACAGCAGTGCTTTGTTAAGGTTTTTGAAAACAAAAATTTCAAACTTGAAACAGCAACTGCTCTCAAGAGAAGAAGAGACAGCTGGCTAATACTCAGTCTCAAAACCCAAACATAAATCACAGTTGTACCCAGTCACTTTTATCTTTGCCTCTGAGACAGGATTATCTACAGAAGCACGTCAAATGGAGCTAAACTCCCGCTGCTCAAACACAGTATCAAGCCTGGGAAATTCTTAGTCATTTCTCTGGAGCATAGGGTCACAGACCTGGAAAAGCTGAGATATTCTGTATACAACAGGTATCCAAAGCCAATAAATAAATAAATAATAAAAAACAACACAACAACTTTGTCATTTTAAAGCAAACCTGACAGACTATGGAATCCCCCTGAACAGCCCAAGTATTACTTGTCTATCAGTTGCAACATGCAGTGTTTTCTTTCTATGTGAGGCATTACCACAACAGAACTGTCGTAAGAACCCACATCACACAGGCATGAACTTCTTTCTCCCTCACACTACGCAGGCAAAAGCCACCCAACCTCACCACACTTCTGGACTCTTCCTGTGTCACTGATGACACACAAGTGTCTGCACACAAGAAAGCAAGAATCTGATCAGGACTAAAGGCCATTGTAAATACTTATCTTTCCACTTGTGCATTCCCACATATGTCCAAGCTGTCTACACAATATTTATGCCTTTTTCCCTTCCTCAGGAGTCATCTCACTCCTATGAATTTGGTCCTTTGAGGGAAATTAAAGCTCTAGACAGAACATACAGGATTTTTTCAGCCTGACATGCATATAAAGACATTCAAACCCATCATTTGCCCAAAATCAGGTAGTTGTTTTTTTTCCAATATGCTGTAAGGCTTTGCCAATATTCTTTATTAAGTAGGGGGAAAGATTGCTAGCAGCTCACTTTTGTCACAATGAAAACCGCAAACCATTGACAGCTATCATTTGTAACAGTAGTCAACACTGTAGAAGCTGGGAACCTTGCTGATTTCATTACCAGGTTATGCACAGGAAGAAAGTCCCAAAGCAGCATGTAATACCTAGCAAAGTTTGAGATTTAGCCAATGTTTATACAGAAAACCACACCAAGCCAGAACATAGCGGATCTGGGATCTTTGCACACTATGCAACCACATCCAGGAGGTCCTCTGGGTACTGATTCTTCCCCTGTTTCTGTTTGGAGCAGCTGACACCTGCTCCTCTTACCAATCCAACTTAAGAAATATCTTTAGTAATCTTGTCTATGTGAGGATCCATTCTCAAATCTTTAGTCAAAGACACAGTAACAGAAAACAAAGCATTTAATTTGCCTTTGAAGCAAGGCTCCAAGTTAAGAACAGGCTTTAATTATTGCCTGGGCCTAGAGATAAACTAAGACCACCACCAAAATTTGCTTTAAGACACGCTTCTTGGGAATACCATAACACAGATTCACATCAATACTCCTTTAAAGTTACATTATTGAAGGCTAAACTTGACCTATCTACAATCACTTTAAGTAATCCGAACGAGCATCAATACCTAGAGCAGCACTTTCTTGAGAACCATACATGAATTTGTATTTTCCCAGAAGAGAGACTAGGAAGTTCTGAGAAGATGTATTTAAAATATTACAACTGGCACAGAATAATTGTCCAAGCACAATGGCCACATGCAAAGCACAACACCAAGAACAATGTTGTTCTTTGTGCCAAATGAAGATGACTGATCTCAGAGAAAAGAAAGTGCTTTTTTTGGTGTGTGTCTGAACTAAAAACGTTCCTGGTACCCACAGTAACAACACTTCTTATCCTGGGCTTCCAATGAAATGCTCATTGGCAGCATACCATCTGATGTACGAGACATGGATGCCAACTAAGTATCCTCAGAGAGAACTATACTTCAACAGGAGCCTGGTACATGCTTGAATGCACAAGAAAATGCAGTCTTTGAGAGCATCTGGGTATTCTCATACTAAAAAGCAAAGCAAAAAGCCAACTAAGAAGTGAGACAAACAGAAGTATCTGAAAGAACTACATGGCTTACAAAGTACAGACCTGAGAAAGGTTTGCTGCTTCACCATCAATGGCTATCAACAGCTGCATGACTGTACCGACTTAGCTCTTTGTTAAGTGTTGATAACTGTTGAGAACTGAACATGGGGAAGGCTGAAATACAGGCATGCCCCTTGCCACTTCTTGCAGCAAAGCATAAGCAATTGGCAACCATTTAAGGTGATAAGACTAATGAAAAACAGAGATTGTTTTCTACACAGAAGAAAAAATAAATTAGAAGACGCAGTTCAAAGAGCTGAAACACTGTAAAGGGCAGAAAAGGAAGCAGAAATAAAGGCAAATAAAATCAGGCATTATTCATTCTTGCACAGAGAATCAGAGAATTGTCAGGGTTGGAAGGGACCTCAAGGATCAGCTAGTCCCAAACCCCCTGCCATGGGCAGGGACATCTCACTCTAGATCATACAGTACGTACAGTAGATCTACATACAGTAGATCACCTCGATGCAACTGAGGGAGCTCTTCAAATTGTATCAAAATCCCAGCTTCCTCTATATAACCAGGCAAGAACAAGAAATAGCAGCTGGCAAGGTGGGGGGGACAAGGAAAAACAGAGAAACTTTTAACCTACACCTGGGGGAATCAAGCCTGAGAATCTTAATTGGCTCAATTAAATCTGCAGAGAACAGAGATACTGTAAATACTAGAACTGGCTTGGAACAAGGAAGGGAAAAACCCTCCAAGGCAGAATATTCTTTTATTCTATGATCTCTGCTGCGCCATGCAATTCAGAAGACAGAGGTTTGCCCCGGGGCTATATTAAGGGTTATGCTTTGTGGTTTACAATTTTGATATGTCATTTCTGAGGTTTCTCAGGATATCTCATGAGAGGGCAGGATTACAGTGTGTGTGACAGAAACATTTGTTCTGTTACAGAAGTTCAAATCTGGGGAAGAATCGACTATAATGCACTGAACTGTCAGTCCAGCGTTTCTTTCTGTAAAGGAGACGCAGGAAGGCCTTTTGCCTTTTTTGTAAAGCTATTAAACAGATTCATGACATATAACTGAAAAACAACATGATGTCTTTCTCCTTAGGATGTTACCAGTGTAACTAAGAATTGAGGGGAGGGGTGGGGAAAAGGGGGTGGTGGTGGAGACAGCTTTTACGGTAGTACCACAGCTACATAAACCTACCAACTACAATGCTGGTGCTTGGCCTCCTGACCAAGTATCTGATAAAGAAACAGTTTACATGAGAGAGAAGACAGAAAGCAGGGATGGACCTGGCAATCCCATTGTAAAGTTCATCCGTAGAACCACAGAATCATAGAATTGTTAGGGTTGGGAAGGACCTCAAGGATCATCTCGTTCCAACCCCCCTGCCATGGCCAGGGACACTTCACACTACATCAGGTTGCTCAGAGCCACATCCATCCTGGCCTTAAAAACCTCCAGGGACGAGGCTTCCACCAACTCCGTGGGCAACCTGTTCCAGTGTCTCACCACCCTCATGGGGAAGAACTTCCTAACATCCAATCTGAATCTACCCATTTCTAGTTTTTTTCCCATTAGCATAGCTATTAGATGGGGAATTTTAACATTTCAGCTCCAGAACAGACATGAATGCCATGACACAGCATATGAATACTCAAATAAATACTGCAAGTGCCAGTCCACTCAACAACAGAATTAAAGACCTGAGTTTAAAGAAAGGTATTTAAAACCTGCGTGCAGTTTATGAACTGTACAGTGAAAGTTTAGCTGCAAAAAAACCCTCATTATCTAAACCAGATGTTGGCTTCACAACACTCAAATTATGATAAATTGTTTTAATATTTATACCTAGCACAGGCGTTGTAATAAATCAAAGGCAAACTACAACGAGAGGTCTGAAGTAAAGAAATTACACACTCCCGCTTTGTGCCGCCCAACTGTTTGGAGGGCAAAGGGGATAAATCTCACAGTGGCTTAATGCAGTTTTCCTTCCTACGAAGCCGAGCGAGAAAACGCGGAAAAAAAAACCAAAACACAACATATACTATCAACCAGGGATAAGCGCTGGCTTACCCGCCCCACCCGGGAGGGAGATCGGCGAGCGGGGCCGGGGCCGGGGTGTACGGCGGAGCAGGGGACGCTACCCGCGGCCGCCACGCGGGGGCGCCCTCCGCCCGCGCCAACGCGGGATGCAGCGCGAAGGGCAAACGCGGGCGAGAGCCGCGATAGTCGCGACACGCGGTTTGAAAAGCCTTGCGGCACCGTACGTTTGCTAAAGGTCACGCGCGAATTGCTCAGCGGGTAACAGGGTCGGTCACGAGCAGTGCCAGCGCCGCTGCTGCTCGCCGAGGACGCGGCCCTGCGGCCTAGCCACGCCTGCCTGCTACACGGCACAAAGTGCGGCTCTTGCCGCCAGCCAGCGGCTCTTCTCAACATGCCATCCGAGACCTAGGCTTTGGCAGATAGCGGGGAGGGGAAGTTCAGTAACCTCTATTACGGCTGAAAAGCAATAATGAGAAGGGCAGGAAGTGCTACTGATCAACACCTGCCCAGCCACCTCTGAGAAGGGCCAGCTGGAGGCAGCACTGCATGCGGGTATGCACAGGGTCCAGTAGGGCGCACGTACCCTTTGACATTGCTCTACAGCACCTGCCCAGCCACCTCTGAGAAGGGCCAGCTGGAGGCAGCACTGCATGCGGGTATGCACAGGGTCCAGAAGGGCGCACGTACCCTTTGACATTGCTCTACAGCACCTGCCCAGCCACCTCTGAGAAGGGCCAGCTGGAGGCAGCACTGCATGCGGGTATGCACAGGGTCCAGAAGGGCGCACGTACCCTTTGACATTGCTCTACAGCACCTGCCCAGCCACCTGAGAAGGGCCAGCTGGAGGCAGCACTGCATGCAGGCATGCACAGGGTCCAGAAGGGTGCACCTACCATTTCACACTGCCTTACAGCACCTGCCCAGCCACCTCTAAAAAGGGCCAGCTGGAGGCAGCACTGCATGCGGGTATACACAGGGTCCAGAAGGGTGCACGTACCATTTAACACTGCCCTACAGCACCTGCCCAGCCACCTCTGAAAAGGGCCAGCTGGAGGCAGCACTGCATGCTGGCATGCACAGGGTCCAGAAGGGTGCATGTACCATTTAACAGCACTCTGAACATCAAGATCTTAACTACAAGAACATCAGTTTGCTGTCACAACATGTTAGTTCAGTACCCTACTAAGCCACAGTGTCAGACCACGTATGTCAGAAGCGGACATTGGCAGGCTAGTTCTGTCCTCCATAAAACCACCTGTTTCAAGCATGTTTTGCTGTCAAGAGACCTCACCTCCATCTCCTTCACCACCTCCCAAAAAAAGTACAGTTGCTGCCCATGAAGCACCAAGCAGCAGCTTCGCCACCACATGCTCCGGGGAGAGAATGCAGTTACAGATCAGTAGGGGTTAAAATAACATCAGCTGCAAAGAAGAAAGAGTTTATGTTACATTGTACATATAAGAGGCAAAACACCCATTTCTGCCTGAAACATCACTCCGATACAGAGAGTAGGTACCAAAGAAGAGGGCAGACTCCTCACTTCCCCAGACTGAAGGGGACCTGCATCTTTTCACAGCTAGGAATAGAGTGCCATGACTGCTGTAATCTTGTTTCCAGCCCAGCTTGACTCCTAGCTTTCCATGCTACCCACTGGGCACAGAGGGTCAGGAAAAACTAAACAAAACCCCCACCCCCCAAAAAAAAAGGGAAAGTAATGAGAAGAGAATGGAGAAAACAGTCTAAGTAGGCTTCAGATCTCAACAGTAATTTCAAGAAATTCCCCACTTTTCAGTAGTGCCATCATAATCCTGGAACATGCCAAGGCAGCCCCACTTCAGTAAGTGGTTTACAGTGGACAGCCCATGCTTACTTCACTGAGTGTTTGCAACATGACCAACAACCCAGGCAGCCAGGGAGCCACAGTAAGTAATAGGGGATCTCCTAGTTTGTAAATGTAGGAATTTCTGTTGGTTTTGTTTTTAGAGCTCCCTTTTAACAGATTTCTACTGGCAATATTCTGCAATCAGAATTTAAAAAAATAAAGTATTGTATTTAAAAATAAAGCTAACAAACACAACAGTATCACCATCACCCCCAAAACCAAAGGCTTATATACTGTTGTAAGCCATGCTGAAAAACAGGGATTTGATGTTCTAGGTGCATATTTCCAGAGGTCTTTCTCAATGGCAACTCAGTTGAGTGCAGACAGATACACAATAAAAGTAGTAGCAAAGCCAGAGCACTGATGAATCCTCTGCAGTTTGCTTTACTCCAGCCCTCCTGTGTGGTTTTGCAACTCTTCTCGTTGTTCCTACTCTACATGAGTGGTGGTAACACTGACCCACCAGTTGCTTTTGTGTGTGTGTGTGTCTTATTGGACATTTGAATGCACCAGAGCAGTAATCCAGAACTGAAGCCTTTTGGCTCCACTCATAAAAGAAAAAATAAATCTCCATTCCCTTTGCTGTCTGTGGCATTTAATTACTGAGGATTTCCCACTCCAGGGCAGTGTTTTATTGAGAAGCTTGTGCTAATAGCTAACATTTACTGCTCAGCCTCAGAGTAACTCAGAACTATGTGAGCAGCCTAACTGAGGAAGCAGATACCACAGATGGCATGTCACCTTGACAACCCACTGTCTGCAGGTGCAAAGGGGACCAGAGAGGCCACTGCTCTCCTGGCTGCTTTCGGGACTGCACTGGGTACAATGTCCATTGACAGAACTGAGATACACCCACACACACCCCCAAAAACCAACAAGCAACAAACAAACCAAAACCCAAAACAAACCAAACAAAAAAAGCCACAAAAAAAACAAAACCAAAAGAAAAACCCCAGACACCAGCCATGGGGAAGTACCATCATAATGAAGTAAGGAAAAAAAACCCCTCTCAGCCTAAATACACAACTTGTTCAAGTAAGCAGTCTTTAGCAAACTACAGGAGTTGCTGTATCACAATAACTTCATTTGCTAGAGCAAGCAGGCAGTACATTTTGTGCCAGGCCACCATCAGTTTGAAGAACACTGTGCAGTTTAGAACAACAAGAGCTGACAAGACTGCTTTCAAAGCATGGGAACTCCTTGGGTCTAGGATTTGCTTTTGCATTCAGGATCAGCAGGAAAAGGCAACCCCAGGTGCAGACACTGAGAGGATAGAGGGATACATTTTAAGGCAGGCAATACAATACACTAACAAGAGTATCTCTGACAATTCAGATAGCTACTTAAGTTTGGATACTACCATAATCACCTCACCTCAACTCAGTGATCCCTTTGAGAAGGCTGAACTACATGAATACCTAAGGTCCTTTCCAACTTTATGAGATTATGAGGATCCAGTGGAGGCAGCCTAAAGGAGAGGAGGCTGACAAACCTCCCCACCATCAGACAACAGGGCATACAGCCAATCATCTCCTAAGTGGCTTTCCAGGCATGGCACAGCCCAGGAAGCCATACCAGTTTAGCAGATAATATTCTCGTCTTCAGGAGATCCAGAAGCTGGTTCCCAGAGGCAGCAAGCCACCTAGGGTGACTTCATCCTGGCTCTGAAACTTTGGATGCAGTCAGCCTCAAGGGGACTAGAAGTGGTATCTGTGCCAAAGACCTGAAAGCTACAGAGGTCTAACTCTCATGTCTTGTCAGGAGAGAGGAAACAGACTAGCAAACTCCATCAACAGCTTCCTGGGAGCACTCTGTGGCAGACAGAAAGCTTTAAGAGCTGCTTTAGAGGTACTTAGCTGATATTTTAGAATGGGATTTTTCTGGACTGAAGCAGAATATTTTGAGAGTCCAGAAGTAAACACTATCAAGTACAAGAGGGGGTACTTTGACAGAACTGTTAATTTCTTTGAAGCTTGACAGCTCAGCTATCTCTGTTTCATAGGGAGTTCATACACGTGGCACAGCTGGCAATTTAGCAAGTACTCTGGTTAAATGTTTGAAAACCAACACAAGAGGGGAAGAGTTTGTGGTTAGGTGAGGGCCAAAAAGTGATTGGTGCCAACTCAGAAGACTCCTACACCTCTGATACTGGGGTCTCCTACATATTTACAAACATAACATACTCCAGAACATGGATTGTTTGAGTTTTTCTGCTGGGCTGGAGATGGAAGAAATCTGGACAACAGTGTAGCTGCAATGTCTTTGATACCAGAGTTGTTTCAGGAGATCTTGCTTGGGCCTTCTGACAGAGTGCCATGCCTGCGGCACAGCATCAAAGGCAGCAACTTAGAGCTGATTCTGCAGCCTGTGAGCTACTTGGAACAGCCACACTCCAACATGCAGTTATTAATGAAAACTACAAGAGAATCCTTTCTGGTATGGAAATAAAATGAAAAATTGTGATCTCACATCCTTTTTTCCCCCACATTGTTCATTATGCTGATGAAGCGGGCATGTCACTCCTTCATCTACTTGAAGCTCAATACACCATGCACGAAGCCCAGTTACAAGGCTTTAATAGAAGTCATGACTATGAGGAACAGTTGAACAACAATCCTGGGGGAGGAATAAAAAGACCCAAGAAAAGTGGTCTCCATATAGAATCATAGAATCATAGAATCATAGAATCAGTCAGGGTTGGAAGGGACCACAAGGATCATCTAGTTCCAACCCCTGCCATGGGCAGGGACACCCTACACTAGATCACGCTGGCCAGAGCCTCGTCCAGCCTGGTCTTAAACACCTCCAGGGACTGGGCCTCAACCACCTCCCTGGACAACCCATTCCAGGGCTTCACCACTCTCATGGTAAAGAACTTCTTCCTCACATCTAGCCTGAATCTCCCCATTTCCAGCTTCATTCCATTCCCCCTAGTCCTATCACTACCTGAGATCCTGAGAAGTCCCTCCCCAGCCTTCCTGTAGGCCCCCTTCAGATACTGGAAAGCCACAATGAGGTCACCTCGGAGCCTTCTCTTCTCCAGACTGAACAGCCCCAACTCCTTCAGTCTGTCCTCATAGGAGAGGTGCTCCAGCCCTCTGATCATCCTCGTGGCCCTTCTCTGGACACGCTCCAGCACGTCCACATCTCTCCTGTAATATGGGCTCCAGAAGTGGACGCAGTACTCCAGGTGGGGTCTCACCAGAGCTGAGTAGAGGGGAGAAGCACCTCCCTTGACCTGCTGGTCACACTTCTCCTGATGCAGCCCAGGATTGGCTTTCCGGGCTGCAAGCGCACATTGAGAGCTCATGTTGAGCTTCTCGTCCACCAGCACCCCCAAGTCTCTCTCCTCAGGGCTGCTCTCCAGCCAGTCACTGCCCAGCCTGTATTTGTGCCTGGGATTGCCTCGACCCAGATGCAGGACCCTGCACTTGGTCTTGTTGAAGCTCATGAGGTTGGCTTGTGCCCACCTCTCCAGCCTGTCCAGGTCCCTCTGGATGGCATCCCTTCCCTCCAGCGTGTCCACTGCACCACACAGCTTGGTGTCATCAGCAAACTTGCTGAGGGTGCACTCGATGCCACTGTCCATGGCACCCACAAAGATGTTGAACAAGACAGGTCCCAGGACTGATCCCTGAGGGACTCCGCTTGTCACTGGCCTCCACTGGGACATGGACCCGTTGACAGCCACTCTTTGGGTGTGGCCATCAAGCCAATTCTTTATCCATCTAGTGGTCCATCCATCAAACCCATGTGTCGCCAGCTTGGAGACCAGAAGGTGGTGCGGGACAGTGTCGAAGGCTTTGCTCAAGTCCAGGTAAACGACATCAGTTGCTCGCCCCTCATCTATTAATGCTGTCACCTGCTCATAGAAGGCCACCAGGTTTGTCAGGCAGGATTTGCCCTTGGCAAAGCCATGCTGACTATTCCCAATCACCTCTTCACTGTTCTTCTGAGTCATTAGTGCCTCCAGGAGGATCTGCTCCATGATCTTTCCGGGCACAGAGGTGAGACTGACTGGCCTGTAGTTGCCCGGTTCCTCCTTCTTGCCCTTTTTGAAAATGGGAGTAATGTTTCCCCTTTTCCAGTCTGTGGGGACTTCCCCAGTCTGCCATGACTTCTGGAATATAATAGAGAGGGGCTTGGCAACCTCATCTGCCAGTTCTCTCAGCACCCGTGGGTGTATCCCGTCGGGTCCCATGGACTTGAACACTTTCAGGTTCTTCAGGTGATCACGAACCTGAGCTTCACTTATGATGGGCAGTTCTTCCTCCCCGTCCCTGGCATCGTCTGCCATGACACCAGGAGTGTGCCTGGAGGCCCTTGCAGTGAAGACTGAGGTAAAGAAGTGATTGAGTACCTCAGCCTTTTCCACATCACTAGTGACTAATTCACCACTTTCCTTTCTGAGGGGGCCCACACCTTCCCTAGTCTTCTTCTTGCCATTAATATACCTATAGAAATTCTTAGTGTTCCCTTTAACCCCCTGGCTAGATTCAGTTCCAACTCTGCTTTGGCTTTCCTAACCAGGCCTCTTGCTGCTCGGGCAGCTTCCTTATATACCCCCTGTTCTATCTGTCCTTCCTTCCACTTCCTGTAGAGTTTCTTTTTAAGTGATAGTGTGCCCAGCAGCTCCTTGTTCATCCAGGCAGGCCTCCTAGCATTCCTTCCTGCTTTTCTCCTTATAGGTATACATAGCTCCTGGACACAGAGGAGGTGGTCCTTGAATACTGACCAGCTGTCCTGGGTCCCTCTTCCCTCCAGGGCTTCATCCCACGACACTTTGGCTAGCAGATCCCTGCAGCGATCGAAGTCTGCACGCCTAAAGTCTAGGGTCGTAAGCTTAGAATATGTCCTCCTGATTGCCCTGAGGATATTAAATTCAACTGCTTCATGGTCACTGCAGCCAAGGCCGTCTCTGAGCCTCACATTTGTTAATATACCAGAGATGACATGTGAAACCAGGCTAGGTAGATTAAAAAGCCCTGACTCACTATCACACTAATAAAGCATTAGAAAAACTGAGGCAGTACGGTCACGAGACACAGTGCAGCATGCTACATCAGTTCATTTCTTCAACCAAGACCAGAACAACATTGTCTCATGGCACAGCAGTATGCATTGAAACACAGGGACCAGCCAGTTGAGAATCCAGAAACATATATAGGAGACAAGCTGCGAGGCTATGCTTACCCCATGGTGTAAACAAATCTTCTGGTCCTCAAGTGATCATCCTCGTGACCATGTCAGGGCCTCCAGCCACAGTCATATAGCTCAACTCCCTCCCTCAAGCCCTGGCCCATGACTTTTGTATTTGTAGTCGTACACGTTCTGTGAAGGTGTTGTGGTTCACTCTCACTCACTTCACATTTCTGCCATCCTTTCACGTGTCAAGACCAACTGTGCAACTCAAGTGCACAAGGAACTGTCCCCCTCCACCCCTGCAGAGATAGAAGAGGCAGCAGCCTTCCAAGCATGAGAGAAGCTCAAACTCTCCAAAAGAAGGATGCCATTTCTGCTACGAAAGTACAGTTTTGTCTCACAAACTATGGAGTGTTTCACATTTACAGTATGCCTTCAGAGAGGCTCATACAGAAAAATACTGTTTAACAATCATATTCATACCCAGGGTTCCAAAAATCACTCCCTTGGCAATACAGGAAGAAAATGACACAAGCAGTGATTTAGCACAATCAATTACAGCAACCAGCTCAACCTCTCCATGCCTCTAATAAAAGAAGTTCAAATTATAGTTAGAGCTCCTACAGAGAAACAAATACAGCGATGGTGACTTAACGTAACGTTACGTGGTAAAACACACACACACACACACACACACACACACACACACACACACATCTATGCATGAAAATATAAGCTGGAAAAATAAAACTTTTGAATTAAGCTGGGAAAAGTAAGTTTTGAATAGTATTTTAGGGAGCCAAAACCAAAAATGCATCAATGTTTGAATACAGCAAACACCCGACGATCAGTATTTGGTGAAGGTGTGAAAAAGAGGAAAGACACAACAAAGAAGTTCTCCCCCCCCCCAGTCTGTCCCCTACTCTTCTGCATCCCTTTTTTGAGCCTACTCTCAGTAGCTACTTAGAAATAATCAACCATTTTCAAGAACTTGTGCTGCCTTCTGAGGAAGAAGCTGCAGAAGTCACAAGAAGCCTAAGTAGATTTTTAGTAACTATCAACTTATCAACTGTACATCACTAGAAACAGCACCCAGAATAAAACTTTACCATACAGAATTAATCAGGTAAGATTTTTTGTGCATCTTCCTGTCCCTAAAATCAGGCAGAGTTCCAATCTCTACTTCAACACTGTCCAGGACAAAACAAAACAAACCCCAAAACTTCACATCTGTCCTGTATTGCAGCTGGTATTCCAGAGGAGGGGAGAAGAGAGAGGGGGGGGGGAAAAGTGGGTAACAGAATTCTAGAATGAGTGCTAAGCATCCAGTTAGTACAAACTAGCAGTGCACTGTGATCTTGCTCTACATAACACAGACACAGCTATCAACAGACAGCATCCCAAAAGGCAACCACCTATGCTATTTGAACACTTCACATAAAACATGGGAGTAGTGAAAAGTATTAAAGCTTCCTGGAAAATAACAGTCACTTAAAGTAATACACAGAAG
This sequence comes from Picus viridis, assembly GCA_033816785.1. Taxonomy (NCBI): domain Eukaryota; kingdom Metazoa; phylum Chordata; class Aves; order Piciformes; family Picidae; genus Picus; species Picus viridis. Next base: position 7,447,863 of record CM066574.1, on the reverse strand, counting down.
CACTAGATAGCTTTGCTAAGCGATAGCTCCTGCCCTTTGTTATCCATGCCTTAAGGCTGCAAGGCTTCAGTAGAAAACAACACCAAAAAATCAAACAAAACCCAAACCAAGCAAACAACAGCTAATTTGTACAGGAAGATAGTAATTTGTATCAAGTTTTATGTGGAGTTCCTCAGGGATCTGTACTGGGTCCAGTGCCTCTTTTGTCAGTGACACGGACGGTGGCATTGAGTGCACCCTCAGCAACTCAGCCAATGACACCAAGCTGTGTGGTGTGCTGGACACACTTGAGGAAAGGGATGCCACCCAGAAAGATCTTGACAGGCTTGAGAAGTGGGCCAGTGCCAACTGCATGAGGTTCAACAAGTCTAAGTGCAGGGCCCTGCATCTGGGTAAGGACAATCTCAGGCACAGAGGTTGGGTGCAGCATGGGCTAAAAGTAGCTCTGAAGAAAGAAACCTGGGTGTATTGATTGATGACAAGCTCAACATGGGCTGGCACTGCACTCATGCCAGAAGGCAAGCTGTATCCGAGGCTGCATCAAGAAGAGTGTGGCCAGAGGGTCAAGAGACCTGATTCTTCACCTTTACTCTGCTCTTGTAAGACCCCACCTCAAATACTATGTCCAGTTCTTCTGTCCCCATCATAAGAAGGACACTGAGCTGTTGGAGCAAGTCCAGAGGAGGGCCACAAAGATCATCAAAGGGCTGGAACATCTCTGCTATGAGGATAGGCCGAGGGAGTTTTGCACATACATGGATTACTCAGAGTCTGAGGAATGCAGCCCATACTGCTTGGAGACCATAAAAATATATGGAATCCACTGTCTTTCCTGCAGAATGGATCTGGGATGCCTGTACTGTTTACACAGCATTACAATAGCAGTAGCCCCAAAACTCCTGTCAATATGATGAAAGCCAGTAGCACTCCTAGCCCCAACCAGAGAACCACAAGGTTTACACATCACGTTGAGACTTAAATCCTTTTAGTTCTGTACACCAGGTAGAAGCCCATCTGCCGACTTCCTTTGACCATAAAGGTGGAGAGATAAGAATTACCGCTGCTTTCAGAAGGGATTAGAAAGGGATAATATCAGGCTAACTCTCTTCCCAGGTTTACAGAAGTTTGTGTGCCCAGGGATGCTCATGAACTATTGACATGTAATGAACAGCTGCTATCTTTGCCTGCAGAGTCACAGTACCACCATCCTCTGACTAACTGCCTTGTAAAAAGCTTTGGGGTACGCAAAGTGAGGAGGACAGTGTATCTACAACAAAATGGTATTCTGTCTGGTTCAGTGGGGTGCCGAGGCAAGAGACTCTCTATTTGCCCTTCTAAGGAGCCACATTCCTTTAACTGCCTTGTAACAAGTTTCAGGGGATAGCCACATTTATATGCACCACACAGATAATGCACTTGAAATGCTTTGGGACTGATATGAATAGGAACTATTCTTCCCTTTAATTAGCATTTTTGCCAGATGAACACTGCTGCAAAGTGCCAAGCTGTGGAGTCCTCCTGCAGGTTCCAAGAGATATACAGCCAATGGCCAGAGTATACCCAAAATCAGAAGATTTCCTTCTGCAGCTAAGATTTGTTTTGCCCACTTGAATAAAAATAATGCAATTATCAAAATGATCATCAGGGATGAAGATAAAAACAGGGTCCTATCCAAGCCCCGAGGAATCACACATAAAACTGGGATGAATTCTTGGGCAGCTGTGTGATGTTCTTTGTATGGTGACTAACATTATAAACATCGACCACAAAACAAGGAAATGCATCAGTATACTTCCAAAAGATAGCTTATCATAAAAGCATCCAGAATTTGTTTGCTTTAAGCAGGTCAAACAGCTAATCTCAACATGATCACACAGGGAAAAAGTAGTCATGGATGACTATTAAATTTCACCTTAGGTTCTGCTCAGTAGGAAAGCTTTGCATCTAGAAATGTAGTGAAGACATTAGTTACACTGTTTCAGTGTTGTTCTTGTATTACCAGATGAATTGCCAATTAAACAGAAAGACAGTATGGATTAAGGGAAAAAAAATGTACAAAAACATTGGCTTGTTTCCTAGCAACAGCTCAGCTAAAATTACTTAACATTTCTACTCAATCAAATGTAAATTTGACTATGTTATCCCTTAAATGTTGATTATAACAGCCCTTTTCAAATGCAAATTCAGTGTGTAAAATGAATGTAAACGTTGACAAAGCTGATAGGAAAATCTCCTGATTAACATCATTTGCATGTACACAGCAACATTATTACAAACCTAAAGAGAGAAGGAAATGGAAATTGGATAGAGAATCACCTTCTCCATCATCTCCTTCCGTCCTGCTTTGTTCAAGAGCAAAACAGACAAAAATATAAAGCATTTGGGATTGCATGCAAAATTCCAACAGTTTCAAAGTGCAACACCTAAACTCTGTCTGAGTGGTGTTTGCAAATATAATGGAGTAAAAAAATCTGGTTGACTTCTTAGTCACAGAATTTGCCAGTTATAGGAAATACATATAGCACAGGAAAGACTGTAAAGCTTGTAATACCCTGTAGCCCTTGACAGCTTGCAAGTTTCCATGCCTTTTTTAGCCGGAATTGTTGCAGGGGAAAAACAACAGGAGGTAGGAGGGGAATTACTATACATTACTCCCAAAGCCCAGAAGTTTGTTCTTTGCAGTTATAATCAGCTGTGGGATTTAAACACCTTAGTCAGGTATGCATTCACTCAGGGCCAGATTATTTTTGCATAAAACATACAGAAGATGTTGCAAAGGGGATGTTGAAACATTTCTTCTTCTTGCAGCAATTCACAATAAAGGCAATATTTGCACTAATAATCCTCTCTCCTCTACAGCCCCAGGTTATGAACTTCAGCAAGGTCAGATCCTAAAGGCTGAAGGAGAAGACTTTCAAAGAAATACATGTGCACAACAGATGTGTACTGAGAAGGCACGATCGCTAAAAATGTTTACGTCCAAATTAAGCACTTCTCAAAAAGCCAGTTCTACCTCCAAATCATAGGTCCGGGACAGAGCTGAAAGTAAGTTTTAGGCTTGACCAACAGGTAGGAAAAGAAGGAAATCCAGGATAACACATGCAAGAATACTTCATCCTCCCATGCCAACTCCTGCCTGTTCCTCTGTTGCTTAAGAAACTTCTTATATGGGCAGACAAGGATTAGCCAGGGTCCAGTTTCAAAGGTACAGCTCATGTCTGGGGAGATGCATCCTGATCACACGTGAGCTGGTCTTCAGGAAAGCCTGAAGCAGCTGGAGATCTAGATCTTACTTCACTGATTCTTCACCCTTATGCTGCATATTTGTTGCTCCACCAAAATCCAGCTTCTGGTAGGAGAAATAAGGAGAGCAATGCAGACCTTTGGGAAAATGTTGAGATTCTCTTATTTTTGTTGGGAAATTTTCCAGAAACCTTTTGCCATAGTGTATACACACAAAAATTAATACTGTTCTTTCCCAATTAATCAATTTTTTTTTCCAAGTGACTTCTACAGTCTTAAAGCAAAGGTCAGACTTACTGGGTTCCAACAATCCACTGCACTGAAAGATTAACTTTATTTGGTCATACGGTACTATCGTTAAACATACAGCAAATTATCACAGAATCACAAAATACTCTTTGATCTTATGACTCTGAACAGATGGCTATCAGATTTTTCCAAACTATGTTTTGAGTTGAGTCCCCACAAAAATTTGAAAAAAAAAACACCCTGAAAGACCTACATCACTGATTGCATGATTTGCCATTAAATCATGAAATACACTATCCGTGTACATGATGTGACAGCTGTGTGAATCTGGGCTCTCACCTCAAGACCATGACACAATGAGTCAGGAACTCACACCCATGAGAGTGACTGAAAGACATAACACAGTACTTGTCAAACCAGCAGGACATTTGCAGTTGGGAACTAAAATTTACTATTGTGCAGCATGCAAAGCTCCTGGAGAAAAGGTGTATTTACAAGTGACATGAGAAACATTTGCTACGGAACAAAACTATGTAAGCAAAACACAGGCTAGACATGCACAAAATGTTAACCTACACCATATGGACTATCCCTGCCAAGAAAATTCCACAGATGAAGATTTTAAACAACTAAATCTTACGAAACAGCAGAAATCAGTTGAATGCAGTCAGCCCACAGCTGTACATGTAACTGCCTCTCACGTATGCTTAGTGCCAGCAACCCATTCAGTATACTTAGAATAGAATAAACCAGGTTGGAAGAGACCTTCAAGATCATCGTGTCCAACCCATCAACCAATCCAACCCACCTAATCAACTAAACCATGGCACCAAGCACCCCATCAAGTCTCCTCCTGAACACCTCCAATGAAGGTGACTCCACCACCTCCCTGGGCAGCCTATTCCAATGGGCAATCACTCTCTCTGTATAGAACTTCTTCCTAACATCCAGCCTAAACCTCCCCTGGTGCAGCCCGAGATAGATTCCAAAGTTAATTTGAAAAAGGTTTTATTACCACTCATCACACTCTTAAAAGCCAGAGCAGGTCAAGTTCAATGTTGCTCCTTGAGTTTTACATGCAAACAGATAAGAGCACAAAACATGGGGAGCTGAAATAGGACAGAGGAAAACTATAAAATAAAGATAAGAAGAATTAGCCCAGATTTTGACAGGAAATTCAAGTAAGGCTTATAAACATTACAGAAAATTAAGCTTTTAATACTTTCTATTCTTAATGGGAGGCTATATCAGAATGTGTTTTAAAATAGAAATTAAAACACTTACAAACTCATGTGCAAGACACATTTGCCTATATGCTTTGGTGATCCAGAAGACCTCCTTGAATCCCTATGCAGAACAAGGCACAATCTACACAACAGGATTAAAGACAGACCAGTTCCAGAGCAGCTAAGGGTGGGGAGCAGCAAATTCAGAAAATGGGGAAAAACAGACTGGAAGAAAAACAAAACAAATGACTGCAAAATACTGACCTAAGTTCTTAACTCTCCAAGTGAATTATAGGAAAAAAGCAGTTCTGTTGTAAGCATCTGCAGCCAACCAGAACCAAAACAAAATGCTGTTCTCATCTGGAGGTAAATACAGTCAAGGTAACATAACTCTCACTCTAGCCCTCTAATACCAGAGGTAACAGTTACCTTTACTAATATCTATGATTCAACAGAAAACCCTCTTTTGGTCTTTGGATATTAGCATTCACGTGAAAGAAGTGAGATTGATTTTTGAAGAGCATTACTATATAAAAACTTGATTATAAACACACTCACATTTTTTAATTACTTTGGTAAACTCCTTAATCTTTTATCCTGCAGGCCATCCTCTCCAGATTTAAGAGGGAAAAAAACTATAAGTAAAAGATTCAAACACCTCTGGCTGTATGTGCTGCTCAAGAAACAAATAGTGACTCTACAAGGTGCCTTTAGGCCAGACCACAATATGGTTTTGATTCATGGAAAGAGGCACTCCAGTATGCCCACAGCCTGTGATTTCTGCCACAGCTTCTTTTATGAGCAGTAGATGAACTATCTGATTTAAGAATAAGTAGCTGCAGTAGTATTTTTAAATTAACCAACTATCACAGTGAAGCATAGCCAGCAGGTTGAGGGAGGTGATTCTCCCCTCTAGTCTGCTCCGGTGAGACCCCACCTGGAGTATCATATCAGTCAGGGTTGGAAGGGACCACAAGGATCATCTAGTTCCAAACCCCCTGCCATGGGCAGGGACACCCCACACTAGATCAGGCTGGCCAGAGCCCCATCCAGCCTGGTCTTAAACACCTCCAGGGACGGGGCCTCAACCACCTCCCCGGACAACCCATTCCAGGCCTTCACCACTCTCATGGTGAAGAACTTCTTCCTCACGTCCAGCCTGAATCTCCCCACCTCCAGCTTCATTCCATTCCCCCTAGTCCTATCACTACCTGATAGCCTGAGAAGTCCCTCCCCAGCCTTCTTGTAGGCCCCCTTCAGATCCTGGAAGGCTACAATTAGGTCACCTCTGAGCCTTCTCTTCTCCAGACTGAACAGCCCCAACTCCTTCAGTCTGTCCTCATAGGAGAGGTGCTCCAGCCCTCTGATCATCCTCGTGGACCTCCTCTGGACACGTTCCAGCACATCCATATCCCTCCTGTAATAGGGGCTCCAGAACTGGACGCAGTACTCCAGGTGGGGTCTCAGCAGAGCTGAGTAGAGGGGGAGAATCACCTCCCTTGACCTGCTGGCCACACTTCTCCTGATGCAGCCCAGGATCTGATTGGCTTTCCGGGCTGCAAGTGCACACTGAGAGCTCATGTTGAGCTTCTCGTCCACCAGCACCCCCAAGTCTCTCTCCTCAGGGCTGCTCTCCAGCCAGTCACTGCCCAGCTTGTATTTGTGCCTGGGATTGCCTCAACCCAGATGCAGGACCCTGCACTTGGTCTTGTTGAAGCTCATGAGGTTGGCTTGTGCCCATCTGTCCAGCCTGTCCAGGTCCCTCTGGATGGCATCCCTTCCCTCCAGCGTGTCTGCTGCACCACACAGCTTGGTGTCATCAGCAAACGTGCTGAGGGTGCACTCGATGCCACTGTCCATGGCACCCACAAAGATGTTGAACAAGACTGGTCCCAGGACTGATCCCTGAGGGACTCTGCTTGTCACTGGCCTCCACTGGGACATGGACCCATTGACAGCCACCCTTTGGGTACAGCCATCAAGCCAGTTCTTTATCCATCTAGTGGTCCACCCATCAAACCCATGTGTCACCAGCTTGGAGACCAGGATGTGGTGCGGGACAGTGTCGAAGGATTTGCTCAGGTCCAGGTAAACAACATCAGTTGCTTGCCCCTCATCTATTAATGTTGTCACCTGTTCATAGAAGGCCACCAGATTTGTCAGGCAGTATTGTGTCTGGTTCTGGAGCCCCTATTACAGGAAGGATCTGGATGTGCTGGAAGGTGTCCAGAGAAAAGCCACGAGGATGATTAGAGGACTGAAGCACCTCTCCTATGAGGACAGTCTGAGGGAGTTGGGGCTGTTCAGTCTGGAGAAGAAAAGGCTCCGAGGTGACCTCATTGTGGCCTTCCAGTATCTGAAGGGGGCCTACAGGAAGGCTGGGGAGGGACTTCTCAGGATCTCAGGTAGTGATAGGACTAGGGGGAATGGAATGAAGCTGGAAATGGGGAGATTCAGATAGGATGTTAGGAAGAAGTTCTTCCCCATGTGGGTGGTGAGACACTGGAACAGGTTGCTCAGGGAGGTGATAGAAGCCTCATCCCTGGAGGTTTTTAAGGCCAGGCTGGATGTGGCTGTGAGCAACCTGATGAAGTGTGAGGTGCCCCTGCCCATGGCAGGGGGGTTGGAACTAGATGATCCTTGAGGTCCCTTCCAACCCTAACAATTCTATGATTCTAACTCCTTTCCAGGAGTTCCCACCTAGGAAAAGCAAATACAATATAAGCACACTAAAAGACTATAAAGATGAGGCAAGTGACACTCATTAAGAGATAAGCTGCTCATCACCCACTTTGATCTCAGTGACTTCATAACTCAACACAACACTACTTTCTGGGTGAAAATGCAGTCATTCTTACTAGCAAAGGTAATCTTTTACTCCAGCATAAAAGATTCCTTTTAGCTCAAATCTTGAAGTTTATAAAGAACAGAGAGGATACATGAGCCATGAAAAATAGAAGAGAGGAAGAAGGTTTTCTGACTGCAGGAAAGAGCACTTCTACAGTCTCAGCCCAACCACTGCTACTGCTTACATTTTATTCTTCAGTTCTTCTGCAGCCTGGCAGCACTACATTTTTGCTGCTCCACAGAACGTCAAATAGACATCTTACAGCTTCTGGTTATCAAAGTTGAAAAGTCAGTGAATTATTGCCAAATCCATGAAGTTATGAAACAGAACATAAAAGAGTCATTAAGTCCTACTTCAGTCAAATGATGCATAATAACATTGTAAAACATCTGCCACATAAAAAGGTCTACCAGATAAACTTTAGAACAGGAAAGTCAGAAAAAGAAAGGGAAAAAAAACCAAACCACAACAAAAACATTGAAGACATACAAAAACAGAAAATTTGAAAAGACAGCAAGAAATAAGTATAGCAACTAATAAAAATAGTACATTCTTGAGCACTTAATAAACCTTGGATCCTTGGACTCAGAAATGCTTAGAAGTTAAAATACATGGCTGCTGGGAAAAATATTTACAGTTCACCTCACCTGCCCACATACTGGGACTAGTCAAGATTTTCTCTTTCACAGCCAGCTGAGAGGAGATAGTTATCAAAGCCTCAACAGCACAACTTGTGTGATAGAGAAAAACAATTGTAAGCATGTTGAAAACACCTGGTTAAAGAAAAGAAGAAGGAAAAAAAACCAGGCAATCAGAAATAGAAGGTATTTATCTACAAGTCTTACAGTAAAATCCATTTTGAATCCTGTGATCTCATCTCTTTGGAAGGGAAACTGGACTTCAGTTTCCTACATATGTATCTATTCACACGTAACATATTCACATATAGGCAAAGGAAGTGTAAACATCCTTCATGCATGTGTATGTTTGGCTTTATATATTTATGTACACACTTATTTATGAATCTACATCTCCAGAGACGCTCATTCAGTATAGAAATCATCCATGTGCAATCCAAAAGTGTCAGAGAGAATTCAAAGGTTCTGCTTCTGAGAGCTGCAAATTACCTCTTCGTGTCCTTGGTGCACAAATCCTCCCTGCCACACACCACCCCAGCATCTCACAAAAATTCCTGTAATGAGCAGAAGACTCAGCCCTGCCACCAGCCCAATATTAATCTGTTCACCTGCAGTCAGCTAAAGCAGCAGGAAAGGGCAAATTTAAACACAGGACCCCAAATCCTTGATTCAGACCAACTAACTTTAAAGATGGGTGCAAGGAAGAAATACTGGAAAGTCAGAAACAACGGTATCTATTTTTAGAAATAATCTTTGGCATGTTCTGTTCTTTGAGAACACTGGATGGATATCTGCTGAAAAAGAAAACTGAATTCTGACACCTATTCACAGCTAGCTGTGGAGTGCAGTGCTAGTAACCCGTCCTCAAGGAACAAGGAGCACTGTTTTCATTTTCCCATACCCAATTCAAAATAGCACCATTCAGCTGACACCACAAGTGCACATCAGCAGGAAAAGGTTGTGTTTATCTGAAAATCTTTACTCCTTATCAGAAGACCTCTGTATAAGCTGCTCCCTCAAAACTGGAATTGATAAAAATCAGCCAACCACACACATGCACCCACTCAGCATGAGACCCACAAATCACAAAACATGCAGCAACTTGATTTTTCTCAGGAAGTGTCCATAATCGATCCTCAAACCCAAGCCCCAAGCAAACATTTAAATACCACAAGCCACCATGCCATTTATCTAACTCCTTAAACTGTGACCATCACTGTGGTTATCTGAGCACTTGAACACAAGTGACAAACAGGCACTTAGCAATGGATCTCAGTATTACTCCATTTTTGTGGCAGGCAAATAGACAGGCTTTTCTCTGTTCTACTCTGTCTGCTAAACTCTGAATCTCTCCAAGCCAGCCAAAGTGTTACTCAAGCCATTCTCATAAGGTCACATCATCATACTGGATGTCTTTCATATTAGAACACATCCTAAGGAATAGAAACAAAATTACTGTTAAACAAGTTCCTAACATATTAACAAGTCCATCAAATCACTAGAAACACAATGTTCCCCAGTCTGTGCTATGGCATGGGAACAGCTCTGTGCTCTCCCCTGCACCATCTCCAGAAAGAGCATCCAAGAAGGCAGGATGGATCTGCCCCTGCAAAGAGCTGCCTCTCACTACGGGTTCTTCTTTCCTCAAGCTGTCAGGTAGGAAGAGCTGTCAGGCTCAGTTTAGTAAATGTAAGTACTACAAGTGTTCATGAAATAATTATCAGCTTTGTTTAACCAAACCACATAGACATTGTCTTTTAAAAGCACTCCAAATGGAGACAACACAAAAGGACATCAGCTTTCAGAAAGAGAAGAGCTCAGTGCCTCCTAAACATCAATGCTTCTAGAAAAGTATCTTATGCTGATTATGGCAAAACAAAGACATGTGTTGTCATCTCCCAAATCATTAGTTCTCCCCTCGCAAAGAGAACTCAGAGTGTATCTATGACTATATGATACTCAAAGTGCCAAAACCAGAACAGTATCACAGCTGTGATCCCTGGGATCAGCAATCACCTATGCAACCAGAGGCACCCAATGCACATGACTCAGCATCAGCCAGCAAGTGACTGCCTACACAGGCAGGCTTCTGATGTGTCAAACTCACATGGATGTATGCCCAGAAGAACTCATACTGCTTAGGATGTAATTACTCACTAGCTGTTCTGTTTGTAGGAATCCTTTTCCACACCCTACTCCACATCCATGACACCATAGCATCAACCAGTAGAGAGAAAGGAGACAGGACTATGAGACCTCAGCTTCATCTGCCTAACAATCAACAAGATGCGATACTCTGCTGCGCAGCAAGGATATTCTCCGGGTTTCATTGACATAGAACCACAGGCCAGCCATGGCTTGTAGGCCATTAGCAGTTCTGAGTAAGCCACAAGAGCTGACCACAAGTTGGCTAACAGGTATATCCTATACTATAAACCTCAGGCTCGTTACAAAGGGGGAAGTTTACCGAGGATGGGGGCTCCTCCTGATCCTCTTCTTTCTTCTGCTTCTCCCCATCCCTAAGGAGGCTCACTTACCATCCTGCTCTCACATTTATTGTGATGACTGTACATTTGCTGGGCTGAATACAGAATTACAGAATAAACCAGGTTGGAGAAGACCTTCAAGATCATCAAGTCAAACCTATCACCCAACACCATCTAATCAACTAAACCATAGCACTAAGTGCCTCATCCAGTGACTCAACCACCTCCCTGGGCAGCCCATTGCAATGGCAAATCACTCTTTCTGTGAAGAATTTCTTCCTAACATCCAACCTAAACTGCAAAATTGTTTTAGAATCATAGAATTGTTGGGGCTGGAAGGGAGCTCAAGGATCATCCAGTTCCAACCACCCTGCCATGGGCAGGGACACCTCACACTAGATCAGGTTGCCCAGAGCCACATCCAGCTTGGACTTAAAAACTCCCAGGGATGAGGCTTCTACCACCTCCCTGAGCAAACTATTCCAGTTTCTCACCACCCTCATGGAGAAGAATTTCTTCCTAATATTCAATCTGAATCTACCCATTTCTACTTTTTTTCCATTCCCCCTAGTCCTATCATTACCTGACACCCTAAAAGTCCTTCACCTGCCCTATTTCCCCCTTTTTCCCCTCAAATCCCAGAGCACCTGGGCTCTGTTGGAGTCTCCTCCCACCCCAGGTGTGGCCACTTGGCCTTCCCCACCCACTCCTCTTTTTAATCCCCGCCAGGAAGGGCAGAAGCCCTAAGATGAGCCCATCTGGGCTGAGGGATCCTCCTCTCATCACTGGTGAGTCCAGTCCCCATGGTGCACACTGGGTGATGGTGGTGGTGACAACAAAGGCCGGGGGGCCTGGTGGCCCCCGGTTAGATAGGAAGAATATTGATGGTCCTTCCAATATCATCCACGGGTGCTGGCTGGGCCTCCTTACTGGGGCTGAGCTCCTCTGTGTGGTTATCTTGGCTGGTGAGGGTCTTGCCCCTGGCTCTGGGATGGGTGCAAAAATGGTGGTGGTGGAGCAGGAGCTGTTTAGTCATATGATATTATGCTCATTACACTATTTTTACCTGGAGGCCTCTTGAGTCTGCTTTCATCATTCAATAATCTCTGTTGTTGTGCCTCATTTACAGACCAGTATAACTTGGATCCTATATACCAGCATCAGTATTAGTTTTGCTGTTTCATTAAATGTTTTCATTTCAGTCCATGGATGTCCCCTACTTTTTCTGATCCCCCTCCTCAGCTGGGGAGGGGTTATCAGGTGACAGGCAACTGCTAGAGTGTAGCCCTGAATATGGGCTAACCAGAGACAGACACTAACAGAGAAAGCCAATCTCCTTTGCCATGCTGTAAGACACTTTAGGGCTCAAAATATACAGCACAGAATGGTACAGCTTAGTGCATTGTTTTAAGATAAGGGACAGCAAATTTGCTGTCTCAGATGTTTGTTAGACAAAAGTCTGCCTTGGAAAGGGATCCCAATCAGATTTGTATCTACCAAAATACAAACATGAACAACCTAATGAAGTGTGAGGTGTCCCTGCCCCTGGCAGGGGGCTGGAACTAGATAATCCTTGAGGTCCTTTCCAACCCTGACAATTCTATGATTCTATGAAATCTACTGGTAATGGTCTTCATGCATATCTTCTGCTCTTAGTAAAAAGTCAGGGGGGAAAAAAAGACAGGGAGACAAACAAACAAAAAACCCCAAGAAAGCAAGTCTGTTGTGGTTTGTTGAGTGCTTGCCACAAGCCCTGCCTACTGGATTCTAAAGCTGCCACCATGCAAGGCTGTGATTGCTTAACTCTAGAGGTTTGACGGTGGGAAGCTGCAATGGGCTCATGGTGACCCGATCAGTGTACCAATCAGGAGAAGAGGTCTACAGAAAGTGGCAGGCAGTCTGCAGGTTGTTTTGAGACTAAAGAAGCTATTACGTTTGTTCATCTAAGCCACCTACCATAACAAGGGAGAAGGCCTTCCCTTCTGGGTGCTTGGTTGCTTCTATGGAAAAAAAAAATCTGTTGTGGTGGTTTGACCCTGGCTGGGGGCCAAATACCCACCAAAGCCACTCCATCACTCTCCTTCTCAGATGGACAGGGGAGAGGGGAAAATGTAACAAAAGGCCTGTAATAAGGTAGAAGCAAGTTAATAATGTGAAACACAAGCAAAGGCCACGTGTGGAAGCAACAGCAAAGAGTGATGTTCTTCTCTACTGCCCATCAGCAAGTGGTGGCTGGTCACTCCTGGGAAGCAGGGTTCTAAGCATAGTGGTTGCTCTGCAGTAGAGATGCCATAGACCAATATCCCCACTTGTCCTTCTTTTACTTTATATATCAAAGCTGACATCATGGCATAGAATACCCCTTTGGTCAGTTTGGGTCAGCTAGCCCAGCTGTGTCCCCTCCCAAGACCTTGCCCATTCCTTAGCATACTCTTGGGGTGAGGAAATGTTGGAAAAGCAAAGCCTGGGTGCTCCTTCAGCAGTAGCCTCAACAATGGTGTGTTATCAGCACTCAGCTACAGTATTGCAAAACACAACACTAAAAAGGTGCTCAGAGGAGGATTTACTCCAGCTCAGCCAAACCCACTACAGCTGTGAAACCAGTGGGAGTGGAAGGGGTGAAATTATAAATGGGGGGAGGGGGGGAGAAAACCCCCACCCAAACAAATAACCAAACCACAAATGAAAAAAGAACAGTTCTGCCACAACAGCAAGACTACAACAAAACAACATTTATTTATCAGAGATAGGCTGCCAGCCCAGTGTTTCATGAATCCAAAACCTCCAAACAGGATGGCTTTAAAACTGACCTTAAGAGAAAGTCTAGTCTTGGAAGAAGATAGGTCACATCTGAGAAGGGTGTGCCATGAGAGCCTCTTCATACACAGTTAGTAACCAAGAGCCAGTGCTTTGGATTGAGCATGCAGTTCTCAACATCTTGAGTAGCAAAGCCAAGCAAAAAATTTCAAGTCTCAGATATGTGAAGTTCTGCTTCAAAATGAAACTACAGAGGAGAGTTACCTGTATCCGGATAATGAATGCAGATCTTAAGGAGCATGATCTACATAAAATTAGTTCAAAAATAGCACCACAACCAGTCACCTGCAGAGGTAACAGCTTGAAAAGGCAGCTACACTAACCTGTAACCTGATACAAACAAGAGACAGTTGCAAGATGAATTAGATGAAGACTTTGTAGCACTGAGGATACTTTTGACATCCATTAAGAACTCAATCTCATCAAGTACATGTCTCAAGCAGACTGCATGAACAATCCCAAGCATCCAACCCTAAAGTGAGTGAGGAGACAGTGGGTGGTCTGTATACTTGCTCCTGAGTTAGGGATGTCTCTGACTACTAAAAAAATACATGGTTTCTATTCAGTAACTCTGCACAGCTTGAGAGTCAAAAAAACCCAAAGAACTCCTGTTAAGCAGCTCATTAAAAAAAAGCAGACTGCTTTGTATTTCATAAACTCCTTTCCTTCCTTGCTTCCACTTCAGCGTTCTTCATCTTTACTCCTTGCTATACTCTGCTTATTTGTTTCCTCTATAAAGAAGAGAGTGAAAATTAGGAAAAAGATATTAGACATTAGTGAAGAATGGAGTTTTTATGTGCAGGTCCAAGTCACCTCAACCTAGAAACCAGGCATTTCAGCATTAGCTCTTCAGTTTGAATAACAAACACCATACACATGGTGAAGATGAGAAATTCACATTCTGCATTTGTACAGAAAGCATACCAACGCAAGGGTCTAAACAACACAGGTAAAGTATGTCATACTATAATGCCTGTGTTAAGTGTCCTCTTTTAAGCCACTCCTGGCCTTCAGAGCATCAAAAATAAATAAATGAGAACAATCAGCACACATAAGAAAAGCAAGCTTTGAGATTTCACAGGATGAAGCAGTTCAGTGGTGCCAGGACAGAGGAGCAGCAGCAGGGATAGAAAGTCTCCAATAAATCACTCATCAACAGAAAAGAAGGGAACTAACAGTCAGAAGGGTCAGCAGTGAGCACAGGCACTGGCTGGAGATTCGGGGATTTTTAAGTAGTAACAGAACAGTAGACAATTTCTGATTTTTCCCAAAAAGCCTAAGCCAGCTCACACCACCTCTACCACATAATGCATGTGTAACACCTTTCTAGGTGGCTATTTACTATACAGAGGGTAAATGACTTTGGGGCATCCAGAGCCAAAGTCTGTGATCTGCGTATGTGTAACAGAATGCTCTGCTAAACATTGTAACTTACCAAAAGCTAACCACTGCTGGAGTAGTTTCCTCTACAGACTGTTAGCAGGTAGGTATAGAATTAATAATCCTTTTTCTTAGAATTGACAATCTGTTTCCTTACACCACCGGTTAGGACTTGGCAGATAAGGAGGAAGTTGGCAGGCGGTAAGTTGAGTTTTCCTGGTTTAGGAGGCAAAGCTATGACAAAACAGAAGAAAGATGCAAAGGTCTGTCTTTCTCCCAGAGGTCAACATAAACAAAAAAGCTGGGTTTTGATTCCACCCCCTCAGTTTGCATGCTGCTTTTTCAGTTGTGAAAGGATGACTAATCACACACAAGTGTCTTCCCAAAATACAAATACTGGGAGGTTTTTTTTTCCCCTTCTTACATCTGCAGTTTATCATTGTGTGTCAACTTGCCAAAAGGAAATGAAATATAGAGGGTCTCCCTATTATCCTAACCAACTGCATCTCTACAGACTCCTGCAAGAAACATTCACTTGATCTTCAATTCCAATTAACATTTTTAAAATCACAAATGCAGAAAGCTCAGCATGAGTGATCATTCCTAGTTATCAATCTAGAAAGTGCAGCAGAATATGACAACTGCAGAATAAATTTTACAGGGTTACACCATGGAAGTTAACAATACTTTCTAGAAAACTGTATGCTCAGTTCCATGCCATAGTTCTAGCCACACAACCCCACCAGAGATCATAAAGAAATACAAACACACACACAATATTTTTGCATACCTGCTACTTAATGAGGTACCAAGTATCTTTGGCAGCCACTGACACCATTGCAGGAAAACTCCACTCTTTTTCCAATATTAAGTGGTTGGGGTTTAGAGGGCAGGGCAAGGATTTGATTTCAAAAAACAGTTTAGGAAGATTGTTGACTTGCTGGAGCGTGTCCAGAGAAAGGCAACAAAGTTGGTGAGGGGTTTGGAACACAAGCCCTAGGAGGAGAGGCTGAAGGAGCCGGGGTTGCTTACCCTGGAGAAGAGGAGACTCTGGGGTGACCTTATTGCTCTCTACAACTACCTTATAGGAGGTTGTAGACAGGCAGAGGTTGGTCTCTTCTCCCAGGCAGCCAGTACCAGAACAAGAGGACACAGTCTCAGGCTGTGCTGGGGAGGTTTAGGCTGGAGGTTAGGAAGAAGTTCTGCACAGAGAGAGCCCATTGGAATGGGCTGCCCAGGGAGGTGGTGGAGTCACCATCACTGGAAGTGTTCAGGAGGAGACTTGATAGGGTGCTTGGTTGCATGGTTTAGTGGATGATAGGTTGGACACGATCTTGAAGGTCTCTTCCAACCTGGTCTGGTCTATTCTATTCAAATGCTATGGCTTCCATATGCTTCTTCCCTGACCTTGCCTATTCTTTAATTTCTAGAATACTTTGAAGTAGTAAGCAATCCTGTGGCTGGCACACTGTGATATTTGTAAGAACAGAAGGGGGGAGGCACTAGTTGTATGCCCACCACATCTTAGAGGTCAGTGGAGTAACATAGGATGATACTGCTACAGGAACTGCCTTTTTTTAGTTAAAAAATAAAGGGAAAAGTTCGGCTGATAATGAGAAAACAAAAATGCAGCAGTCAAATTAACCTGGTACATCACCAGAACATTCATTAAGCTTATAAATTAACATTCATTTGTATTATATTTGTTTCAATATTCAAAATGCATTTGGAGTTACACATACAGCTCAGGTGCAGCAACAGCAGATACAGAACTTCTCACCCATCTCTTTCACAATGGTTTCTAACTCACAGATATGAAAAGTGCCAGAGGTACTCAGGTAATAATTCATCAGGCAAAGCTTTTTCAAAGGCAGTATTTTATTTTTTTTTTAATTAAAAACACAATCCCTTCATATCAAAATGCAATGCAGCAAAAAATATCCTCTGAAGGTAAAAACAACAAATACCTTTCCCTCATCCTGGGCATCCAATTGTTGTCACATATCTGAACAAGCATTTGATATCTCCCCTGACTCTGGAAACAGGTTGAGTGAGCTACTAAAACTCCCTGGCACAGAACTATGTTCTAGATCATGGTGTCCAGCACAAACTTTATCTGGTTGCTGAAACTGGTCCAAAGAGAGCCCTGGGTAATTGTCCTTAAGGTACCTGTCAGCAAAGCCAGGGTATTTGCTCTGTTCTAAAGACAGGTTCTTCATAATCTCACCACAAACTTGCCAGCAAGAAAGTGGTTATTCTGGATAGCTGAAACAAGAACAAGACATTAGGTACAGGAAGCTAACCCTCCAGATAGCTGCCCTAGGGCAGAGACCAAATCTGGATCCACTGTTATGCATGGCACCCACGGTACTCTGCATTTGGATGTATAACCCGAGCCTGAGTACACAAAGCAGCACACTCCTGAGCCTCTGGCCCATTCTGTGCTGTCAGTGCTATGGAGATTTTTCACTTCCTTTCCATAAATCCATCTTTTTCACATTAGCATACTCATTAAGTGAGTCAGGAAGCTCTTGCAATGTGGCCCAAACAGTCTATGGGGAAAAACAGTTATTTGGGGTTTTCCTTTGTAATTCCACTTATCTTTCTGCTCCCTCTATGCACTAAAAAAAAGGGGGAAAAAAAAAGTTTCATATGATGAGGACCTGACTCCTCAGTGGGAAGGCTCTGCAGGCATCCCAACCGCTTAACAGGATAACCAGGGGAAAAAAGCTCCCTAGTCCAAACTAAAATAGAGACAAGAGTGGTTCATTGTTACTTCTTTTTGCGTCAAATCTAGGACCTTGGCAACTCTCACATCACCCAGTTAACGTGGTACAACCATCAGTGATGCCTGCAAGGCAGCAGACACTGCTCTACTCAACAGCAGGTTAAAGAAGGTACAACACTCCTCCAACAGGTTGCTAGAAAATGATGTAAGCTTCCAGGGTTTCTCAACAAGTCTGTCACCAAACCTACTTGGATGTGAATGCAGCTTTCACCTGCAAGCAGGCAAGCTTCTAAAGTCAACCTGAAGCCTTCAAATTAATTTTGAGGTCACTCCCATAACACAAATAAACACCATACACACTCTCTGATGAAGATAGGAAGCAGGACTGTATCAAAATAAAGGGGGGAAATAATGGCAGTGTTGTTTTCTTCACTGAACACCACTGTCATCTGCCACATAAGGGGCTGTGTTCATATTCATGTACCTATGCCAATCTCGTATAGCAGTGAAACTGATCTCTTGTGTCTTAAATGTACTACCAGTTTGCAGCTCCACTTGCTTCTATTGAGGTAATTTCAGAGTTCCCAGTGACTGCATTACACACTGATGAAAAATAAGTGATATGTTCTTATCGCTTTTTCCTTCCCATGGCATACTTGGATATTTGGCTGTTCTGTGTCTATCCAATGACTATTTACTATCTGCCAAGATATGTGAGGAACAAAAAAATGAAATTCCAAAAGAAACAGAGATGTCTGCAGCTTACTCAAGTTTGACAAAGTAGTCAGGGTGGAGGGTAGGGAGAAGAGGGGGGGGAAAAAAGGGGCGGGGAGGAAAAATCTCAGTAGTGTCCAAAGATTTCCTACATTAAAAACCCATTTTGTTAATTTCAGTAATCCCAACATTTCAAAATTAAAGTGCTCATCTTTTCACAAAAAGCTCTTAGAAAATAAGATGGCCTCTATTAGCACCAAAAATCTCAAAATCAGAAGAAAGCCATCAGAATCCATTCACAATTAAAATGCTAATCTCTTTGGCCACAGAATACTGACCATCTTAGCTTCAAAAATCCCTTTTTTTATCCTTAAATAGATACATTTCTTCTTATATGTCTACTCTATCCTTTGTAACATGAAATGGAACATTATAAAAAGATATAACTGATACCTCTATTGAAGTCAGTTTATTCTTTAATGAATTACAGTATCTCAAATGAAACTGAAAAGTAATAATGTACCCCATCCCGAGCTCTCATCAAAGACACAATCAGCACTGCAGTCTTATCAGCATCTCTGGTGGAAAAAATCCATTCCCTTTGTTCATGACAGCACATAGTTAAGAGCAATTCTCCTAAAAATTCAGGGCAAAAGATACAAGTAAAAGATTGCAAAGAAAAATTACAAAACCATAAACTGGAATATTTCCTCCACTCTACATATCACAATACTGCTCCAGTCCCTTGTAACTAAAGTGTAATAAACCATATGTACTCCCCTAAAGCATATCCAAGTCTCAAGATAGAATCAGACACTGAGTAACAGGAACTGGTTGTTTAATTTTAATTGTGAAATTGTTCACTGAGACAGTCCCTTAAAGCCAAGGGCACTTTTTCATTAAATAATAGCTGATTTATCAAATCAGTTCTCTAATTGCCACCATTTCAAGTTAACATTAGAATCTTTGTATCTGCCCTTTTCAAAGGGTATATAGCCACCATCCACTTAGACATTTATCATCCAAATTTTGAATTTGAACATTTAACATTTTAACACAGGTTATTCGAGAAAAAGAACTGTAAGTAAAGACCCAAAAGCACATTCAGGAGCAACACAGAAGCATATACTGGAAGCAGCTGGCCTCCAGTGCCTATTTTTTTGTATTAAAATATTCTGCATCTTCACACAAAATATTTCTGATTACTTGTTTCTGTTCTCATTATATATTATAAGACAGAGAAATGGTAGGAAAGATTGTCTGCAGACTGAACAGATATGTTTCTTCATCTTCTAGCACCACCTCTTCCTCAAATTATTTTTTATTATACAGTTCCTGGTCTTTTCATATTCATAGAATCATAGAATTGTTAAGGTTGGAAGGGACCTCAAGGATCATCTAGTTCCAGTTCCAACCCCCCTGCCACGGGCAGGGGCACCTCACACTACATGAGGTTGCTCACAGCCACATCCAGCCTGGCCTTAAAACCTCCAGGGATGAGGCTTCTACCACCTCCCTGGGCAACCTGTTCCAGTGTCTCACCACCCACATGGGGAAGAACTTCTTCCTAACATCCTATCTGAATCTACCCATTTCTATTGTTTTTTTCATTCCCCCTAGTCCTATCACTACCTGACACCGTAAAAAGTCACTGCCCAGCTTTCTTGCAGGCCCCTTTCAGCTACTGGAAGACCACAGGTCTCCTTTCAGCCTTCTCTTCTCCAGACTGAATAGCTTCAACTCCTTCAGCCTGTCCTCATAGGAGAGGTGCTCCAGTCCTCTAGGCATCCTCATGGCCCTTCTCTTGACACGTTCCAGCACATCCAGATCCTTCCTGTAATAGAGGCTCCATAACTGGACACAGTACTCCAGGTGGGGTGTCACCAGAGCGGCGTAAAGGGGAGATTCACCTCCCTCAACCTGCTGGCTATGCTTCTCTGGATGCAGCCCAGGGTATGACTGGCTTTCTGGGCTGCAAGTGCACACTGCAGGCTCATGTTGAGCTTCTTATCCACCAGCACCCCCAAGTCCTTTTCTTCAGGGCTACTCTCAAGCCAGTCGCTGCCGAGACTATATCGGTGCTTGGGATTGCCCTGACCCAGATGCAGGACCTTGCATTTGATCTTGTTGAACCTCATGAGGTTGTCATTCCCTAAGAAATGATGAAGTGAAAAAAAAAATAATTTGACTGGCAGCCACCAGATAATTTTACAGCTCTCCTAAGGACTGCAGGTTAGCTACAAATATGCCCCTCAGGCCCCTGATGATTAGGGCATGATAATTACGATAAATCTCACCCCAAAGGTATGGCTTACCCAAGTACAACACTACTGCTAGAAGTTACCTGATGTTTCTTCAGTTCTTAATTTTCTGACTTACATTTAGAATAGAATTAACCAGGTTGGAAAAGACCTTTGAGCTCATCAAATCCACCCCATCACCCAACACCATCTAATCAACTAAACCATGGCACTAAGTGCCTCATCCATCTCTTTTCAAACACTTCCAGTGATGGTGACTCCACTACCTCCCTGGGCAGCACATTTCAATGGCCAATCACTCTTCCTGTGAAGAGCTTCTTCCTAACATCCAGCCTGAGCTTCACCTGGTGCAGTTTGTGTCCTCTTGTTCTGCTGGTGGTTAGAACAGAATAGAATTAGACTAGAACTAACCAGGCTGGAAAAGACCTTTGAGATTGAGTCCAACCTATCACCAGACACTATCTAATCAACTAAACCATGGCACCAAGCACCCCATCAAGTCTCTTCCTCAACACCTCCAGTGAGGGTGATTCCACCACCACCCTGGGCAGTCCATTCCAATGGGCAATCACTCTCTCTGTATAGAACTTCTTCCTAACATCCAATCTAAACCTCCCCTGGCGCAGCTTGAGACTGTGGCCTCTTGTTCTGGTGCTGGTTGCCTGGGAGAAGAGACCAACCCCCAGCTGGCTACAACCTCCCTTCAGGTAGTTGTAGAGAGCAAAAAGGTCTCCCCTGAGCCTCCTCTTCTCCAGGCTAAGCAACCCCAGCTCCCTCAGCTCATAGGGCTTGTCCTCCAAACCCCTCACCAGCTTTGTTGCCCTTCTCTGGACATGTTCCAGCAAGTCAAAATCTTTCCTAAACTGAGGGGCCCAGAACTGAACACAGTACTCCAGGTGTGGCCTAACCAGTGCTGAGTACAGGGGAAGAATGACTTCCCTGCTCCTGCTGGCCACACTATTCTTGATACAGGCCAGGATGCCACTGGCCTTCTTGGCCACGTGGGTACACTGCTGGCTCATGTTCAGCCTACTATCAACCAATACCCCCAGCTCCCTTTCTGCCTGGCCACTCTCCAGCCACTCTGACCCCAGCCTGTAGCACTGTCTGGGGTTGTTGTGGCCAATGTGTAGAACCCAGCATCTAGATGTATTAAATCTCATGCCACTGGACTCTGCCCATCTGTCCAGCCTGTCAAGGTCTCTCTGCAGAGCTCTCCTACTCTCTAACAGATCAACACCTGCCCCCAGCTTGGTGTCATCTGCAAATTTACTGATGATGGACTCAATCCACTCATCCAGATCATCAATAAAGATATTGAACAGGGTGGGGCCCAGCACTGATCCCTGGGGGACACCACTAGTGACTGGCTGCCAGCTGGATGTGGCACCATTCACCACCGCCCTCTGGCCTCAGCCCTCCAGCCAGTTCCCAACCCAGCTCAGAGTGCTGCTCTCCAAGCCATGAGCTGACAGCTTGGCCAGGAGTTTGCTGTGGGGAACAATGTCAAAGGCCTTGCTGAAGTCCAGGTAGACTACATCCACAGGCCTCCCCACATCCACCAGGCAGTCACCTGATCATAGAAGGAGATCAGGTTGGTCAGGCAGGACCTGCCCTTCCTAAATCCATGCTGGCTGGGCCTGATCCCTTGGCCATCCTGTAAGTGCTGTGTGATTGCACTCAAGATGACCTGTTCCATAATCTTGCCTGGCACTGAGGTCAGGCTGACAGGTCTGTAATTCCCTGGTTCCTTCTTCTGGCCCTTCTTGTGGATGGGCATCATGTTGGCCAGCTTCCAGTCATCTGGGACCTCTCCAGTGAGCCAGGACTGTTGAAAAATGATGGAGTGGCTTGGCCAGCGCATCTGCCAGCTCTCTGAGCACCCTAGGATGGATCCCATCCGGTCCCATGGACTTGTGGGGATCAAATGGGCTGAGCAGGTCTCTACCTGCTTCCTCCTGGATCACAGGGGAACTATGCTGCTCCCTGACTCCATCTGCCAGCTCAGGAGGCCAGTTGTCCAGAAGACAAACTGTCTTGCTATTAAAAATTGAGGCAAAGAAGGTGTTAAGCACCTCTGCCTTTTCCTCATCTTTTGTTACAATATTCCCCTCCATGTCCACTAAGAAGTAGAGATTGTCCTTGCCCTTCCTCTTGCCATTAATATATTTCTAAAAGCACTTTTTGTTGTCCTTCACAGCAGTGGCCAGTCTAAACTCTAAATGGGCTTTTGCCTCTAATTTTTTCCCTACATGACCTAGCAACATCCTTAAACATTTCATGGGTAACCTCTCCTTCCTTCCAAAGATGATACACACTCTTTTTATCCTTAATTCACTCAGAAGCTCATTACACATCCAGGCTGGCCATCTACCCCAGCAGCTCATCTTCCAGCACATGGGCACAGCCTGTTCCTGCACCTTCAAGATTTCTTTCTTTCTGTAGATCTGTTGGTGTACAAGAGCAATCCCTGCCATTGGTTGGGAAGCAGCTCTGTACTGGGCAGAGGACAACCTTTAGATATATGTAGCTATGAATGCAGCAAGTTGCATTCCATGAACAGTATTTAGTACTACTGTTGAGGAAAATACACATTTATTTTGTGAGGCCATACATTCCTGTGCATTGCTGGCAATGAAGCACAGTGCTGCCCTGCAATTTCGGAACCAAGCATCCCATATACCAAATTGTCACATCACAGTGTAAAAAGCTTTGGGTTACAACCTACCACCTCTTCAAAACAGCCAGTCTCAACCCTGAATGCTGGAGCAAATAGTAAGAGTTACATGATGGTAACCACTTAAAACAATGTTCACACTCTTCCAAAGAGCTCAGCACCCAGCGAGCAAGATCTCTGATACAGATCTAAGTTTTCTAGGGCCTTCCATAGATGCTGGTGTGCTGCCTCTCATCTTTATCTGCAGCACCCTAAAAATGTTGCACTTTTGGACACTTACACACCATACTGCTGGCTCCAGTACGGAAGTTGCCATCTATGTGATATCGCACTTTCTCCAACATGCTGGTGGAAGTTTGGGCAACACAGGAGAGCGAAGCACACGTTTTAGAACTACAGAATGCCATTTTTGCCTGTGCTCACAACCAGCTTGTAATTCAGTACCTTTTGCTATCAAAGTGAGGACACAGCACAACTGTCATTAGCGTTTCTGAGAAAGTATTGAGGAGGCTAACTTTAAGCAAGTTGCGTGCATTCAGCCAATGGATTACTAAACCACTCAAGCTCTTTGCTGTGGAATCCGGCCCCCTGACTGCTTAATATTAAATAAGAACTGAAGTCACTGAAAATAACAGATGTCAAAGTTACCACCAGACACAGAATTTCATAAGCCTCTTTTTCCCTCTGTAAGCCTGAACTTCACAGAGGGGTAACACATGATATGCAAGATTTTGTTCTGTCTTATGCAGCTATTCTTTTATTGAAGTTTTATTTTTCCTGCTAATCCTATCACTTTGGAAAGCAGCTGCCTCCTCCCACAGCAAGTCCTGTTCTTTTGCAAGACAGCTGTTGGGTCAGTTTTGAAGAGAAGCATCACAGCTCCCAGTTCTGACAGCACTACTACACAAATACCTCATTGGAAGCTATCCAGTGCTGGGACTTCTTACAAAGTTATGATGGAATGTTCAGCAGCAGTAGATCATCTTAGTTCATGTAATTACTGTATAAGCAGATGGCCTTCTACTTCTCCTTCAAATTCTTCTAGCAGCTTCAGTGCAATACGATTAGCAAACTCTGTAAGAGCATCTTCAGATTTATCTTTACCTCTTCACATCCACTCTTCCATCTCTTCGGGCCCACCACCCTATGTTCAGGTACTCATTTCATTTACATCCATTTCCTCGATGTTCAATGAGTCTCAAAAGAAGCAGGTCTGCTCAAATCAGCCATTGAGCCGCACAGATGCATATGGCATGTCAGGACTCATCATAAACCACGTGAACACACAACAGCTCATACAAGCAAAATCCTCATCTGTACATATGATTGAAAGCAGCCTTCAACTACAAATACAAAGCAAAAAATGCAATAAATAGACGTCAAAACACAATTAAGAAATTCAGCTTAAATACTGGCTTTTCAGTTTCAGAGCAAACTTCGTGTTAGCAATTAGCTTCAAGGAGCTACTTAACGCCCCCATTGTAAAGCATGCAGTTCAAGTATGGGTAGATTGAGGAGGAATCAAATCACAGAGCAGGGAGCCCCCAAAACCCCCAGGAACAAAAGTGTATGACCCTCTGAACTTCTGTGAACAGCTGAAAATGCTCCAGAAGATTATTTATACCAAGTAAAGATTTCAATGTCATTTCAGAAACACTGTGGAACCAGAGGTGCCATTCTTAACATCATAGCTGGAAACAATACCAGTACTGCAGAAATGCAATCAAATTTGCCATGTTGTCACAGATGAATACTCAGCAGTTCAGGATTGGATTTTTTTCCTCCCCTCATTGCTTGACAGTACTTTGGGAATTGACTGGTTTAAGTCCATGCCATTCTAGAGCGTGAAATGGGCATATAGCAGTAAATAAGGCCTTTTGCTCTGAAACGAGAGACATTAAAAAATGCAACCAAACTACTTGGAAGGGATCAGAGCAGCCAAAACCAGGAAGTAGAGTGATGGCCTAGAAAAGCAGGCTTAAAACTCCTCAACATACCTGCAAAGAAGGCAACACCTCTTCAGGCTGCTTGGACAACTTGCTAGTAGGAAAAAACTCACAGAAAAGGATTTACTTAATCAGCAGTTTTAAATCAATGCCTACTTTCAGCTGTGGCCACAGAAAATGTGAATATGCTGTTTGAGAGTATTGCTACAGACTGCAGAACACGGTGTCATTGCAGAGGACACCAGTAGGACCTTATGAAGACCCTTGAGCTAGCCTAGTTCTTCATAAGCCTTTAATACATAAATGCAAAACCTCAGAAAGCAGCTGATATGCTGACAGGCTGGTAGTACCACTCAGAGTTGACTGTTTCATCCAATGGGCACAACTCTCCCAGGCTGTCTGCACTGATACTTTTTCAAGTAAGTGGTAATCTATCTGGCAACCAGTAAGATTAGGAGGAAAAAAAACCAACCAAACAAACAAAAAACATCACACATGCATTATTTCAATACTGTGTGATTATTCATGAGTGTTGTAAGAAAAAAATTATAGAATCCCTGAGAAATCAATGATATTCTGTCCCCAGAATGCCAAAGCAGTGTTTTGTTTCCTTATCCTGAATTTTATTTGAATTTTATTTGAAAGGCTGACCAAAAAAAAAAGGTCTGTTGACAAGTACTTGTTCCCACTTTTTTCAGAGATGCAGCTCTGAAAAAATGACCAAATTCCCACCAACACTCCACTGATATGTGAATGATTATTAGCCCATCCTATCAAATGTGGCAGAGCAGCAGCACTGCAGATGACCATCAAGAGCCTGTGCCATACATGCCTCCCCACTCAGAGCTGTTCATAACACCAAGTTTGTTATCTGTGCTGTAACACTGTCTGCCCAGCAATGGCCCACTTCAGTTTAAATAATGGACTCTAACTCAATCGAGTTTTCTTTATTCCTGCAGCACACACAGAATGTCCAAAGCAATGTATTTTTATATGGTATGTTACTCGTTGCTCTATATGCCATGAACTAGTCAATTTTTAAAGCAATAAATTTTAGCACACATTTCTAAACCTGAATGACAGCAAAAATTGGACACCATTTGCATCAGACTTACTGAGAAAGTGATTCCAACATAAGCTCCTATTCAGACATTTACTCCTTTATTTTCCAGATGCCTTTAAAAAGGTTGTCTTTTGGCTGAGCACTTATCTGATTGAGTTTTCATAGAACCTTATCCTTCAGGCTGCTTTAGATGTCCCTTACATGCACCATACCACAAAGCTGAGCCTCCAGGTGAGAAATGGGATCCATACTCGGTGTCACCAGTGCAACCCTCCACTGACTTTTCCAGTGTTTGATACAGGTGAGTAACGCAACCTACCCCTATCTTGTATTCAGAGGCAACCTGCCATCACACTGAGGTGAAACATGGAAGATAAAGTATGAGTAATTTTACATCATTCTCCACCAATCTGTACACAATCACCTGCACGTGTGACATTGTGTGCACAGCATTTGAGCTGCGTCCTGCAAGTCTTGGCAAATGACAAAGTCAGACGTATGTGCGTGTGTTCCATCTGTAGCATTTCAACTTTGAGATAAAGTAATGAATACTGGCTAGAAAATTAAATACACCATGATTAATAAATGGCAGTGGTTCAGCAGAAAGTTCTCTCAGAACCACTGATCAAGGATTAAACAGGAACACACAGACCAAGTGGGCTGGATGGTATCATTTCTGACAGCCAGTGGGCTGTGGCACCTGGGGGCTGATAATCCACCTGAGGGATACACAAGATGACTTACAAACTTTCATTCTGGGAAATTGCTTCCCCTCAGCTTTTCTGGTGTAATGTGATCCACAGTGTAGGAAAACCTAAAAATAAGATTCAAACAAAACTCTTGACATTATCACAACAGTGTACTTGCAGCATGTAGAGTCGTAAATTACAGAGTCTTGTGGTATGTGGTTTTGTTACCTCACACTAGGCATCGTGGTGATTATGAGAACCACACCTTTCATCTTGCTGACCTATAACATTATATTAATGTTACACTTGCAATTTAAGCTTCAGTGATTTTTTTTCGGATAGTGAAGCTTGCCTATTAAAGCTTAATAAACTGAAATGTATGCTAGCTTCATCCTTTTGCAGCAGCACGTTGCCTCCTGATTTTAAAACTTGGTCTGCTTCAAAGAATCGGCTCGATTTCTGACAGTTTAAGCACTGCATTTTATTAGTACGAAGCAAAAGTCGGTAAGTTTTAGGGAGGAAGTATCCCAGAAGCCAAGACAGCACACCTGCGGAGGCGAAGAGCAAATGTGTGGTGTAAGGACTGCCCAGCGGCGGGACCGTGCCCAGCTGGAGCCGGAGCAGGGATGAGGTGCTTTGCTGGAAGCCGGGACGGGCGACGCGGTGCTGTCCGGCAGACCCACCAAGCCGACATGCCTCAGGCCAGGCCGAGCGCGGGCAGGCCGGTGCGGCCGGAGCCGGGAGAAGCAAAGTTGGCGTCCGCGGCCGGCCGAGAGCCGCACCGCCCCCTCCTCCCCTGGGCACCGCCCGCGCTGCCGAGGGGCGGCCCCGGCGGCCCCTGCGCACGCTCCCGCCTGCCCGCCCATGAGGCGCCCTCCCCGGGAAGGCACTGACGAGTCATCGCCCAGCCGCCCGCAGGCCCGGCGGCGTCCCCGCCCCCGCGCCCCTGGCGGGACGGGCGGCTGAGAGGAGTGGGGGCGGCGGCCGACAGAGCAGCGTCTGGTGCGGGGGAGCCTACAGGTGATGATCTGGCGCGGCACTGGCCGGCCCGCTCTCCGCGGCCTGGCCTGGGCTCGGCGACTTGCGGCAGCGGGTCCCAGGGCGGCCGTCTTCGCCTCCCTCCGGGCTGGTCCCGGAGGCTGCACCGGTGGCGCGAGCCGCCAGCCCCTCCCGCCGCCGCCGGGCTCTGTCTCCACGCCCACCGCGCCGCCGGCCTCGGTCTCCCTCACGCCGTCCGTCCGCCGAGAGGCGCCTCCCGCGCTGCGGCTGCCGGTGCGGCCGGAGCGCAACCCGTCCTCCTCACCACACCTAGCAACAGCGCTGACAGGACGCAGTGGCGGCGGCGGGAGGAGGAGGAGGAGGAAGCGGAATGGCTGCCGCGGCGGCGGCTCCCTCCCTCCCCGGAGCCCTGACAGCCAGAGCCGGGGCGGAAGCAGCAGGCGGCGTGCTGTGCCCGTCCTCCTCCCTCCTCCACCGCCTCCTCTGGGCTCCTGCGCTCTCTCCTGCCAATGCAAACTAACTCCCCCTCGCCAGGGCCGGCGGCGGGCTGCACGCCTCCCCCGCACCCACCCATGCCGCCGCCGCGCCACACGCCGCCTCCCTCAGGAGCCCTCCACGTCGCCCGCAGGACCGCTCCTGCCACTCCTCACCCACCGCCCGCCGACCTTCTTTCCCCGGCGGCCGCCACCGCGCCCCGGCACCCGCTGCACCTTGTGCCCCCACACCCCGCCCAACGCTGCTGCCGCACACGCGGCCCCCACGCCCCCGCCGCGGGGCGCCCCCGCCGCCTGCCCTGCCCTACCCTGCCCCGGCCGCGTACCCTGCCCCGGCCCCGCCGGGCACTCACCGATGTGGTTGTCCTCGATGTGCTCGATGAGCTCTGCCAGGGTTGGGAAGTGGAGTCCGCAGCCCCCGAACCTGCAGGCGTTGGAGAAGAAGGAGGCGGCGGCGATGCCTGTCATGGTGTTACATCGAGATCCCCCTGCGGTGCCTGCTCTGCCAGGGCCGCCGGCGGCAGGGCGGGGAGCGGCGGGGGCAGGGGGAATGGGACGGAGAGAGAGATGGGGAGCGAGAGAGAGGGTGGGGGTGGGGAGGAGGAGGAGGTGGCGGCGGCGGCAGCAGCAGCAGCAGCGTCGGGAGCGGCGGAGGGGAGGGACGGGCTGGGTGGGGGGAGATGAGGCAGCCGCAGCTGGGAGGAGGGACCAGCGCGGCTCTGTAACAGCTGTGCTGCCCCGGCGGCGGCCGCCGGCAGCGGGAGGAGCAGGGCACCCGGGCCGCCCTCCGCGCCCGCTGCCGCCGAGGGACACCCGCGCCGCCTCGCCGCAGGGGTGGCGGAAGCTGCCGTCCGGCACCGAGCCGGGGTGGGGAGGGGAGAAAGACGCGCCCTGACGCTAACTTTTCCCCGTTAGTCTTTCACAGGCAGTGGTGGTACCAGGGGCTGCCGCAGCGGCTGGCGGGGAGGCGGGAGCTGCGGCTGGGGTAGGTGCTGGGGCTGGGAAGGTGGTGCCCACTTCGAGGGGCTCTCTCGACCGCCAGGAGTTGGCTCGTAACGCGGCCGTCACATCCACCATACTGAGAGGATGCAACCTGCCCTCGCCGAGGTCGCTGAACCGAGAGGCGGTCGCTCATTCTCTGAGGGGAATCGAGGCCGCCAGACGCAGCCCTCACCTGCCCGGCGACGAGCCGGAGGCCTGGGGCACCTGCGCGCCCTGCGGCCGGCCAGGCCTCGGGGATTACGAGGTCTGTATGCTGCCAGGTGGGTTCTGGCCGACCTTCCACCCCGAGCAGCCGGTTACCGCCCACGGGCCGGATCCTTCCCGCTTTCTGCCGGCGGCCGCCAACATGCCCGCTCAGGCGGGCAGGGGTGTGAGGCTGCGGCCCTCGGAGAAAAGTTTGCAGAAGTCGCACGTACCCTGCTACCAGACCTTCTTTTTGAGCATTTTTATTTCCTTTTTTTACGTTTTTTTTTTTTTTTCTCCAGAAAGCTATTCAGCAGAGAGGCTGGCTGATTAATTGATTTTAATGAAGATCTCCCTAGGCTCAAATTTGCAGACAGCTTTATTTAAAATTAAAAGGAAAAAAAAAAAAAAAAAAAAAAAAAAAAGTGATTGTCAGGAAGGTGCCTTTTTTTTTTCTCCCCCAAATCCTTTTTTATAATCTTTTTTTTTTTTCTCCCACATTTATAAAATTCTGCAGTAGTAGTAATGATTTTGAGCAAAAGTGTGACTGAAAAAAGCCTCCAAATCTGCACAAGGCACTCTTAAGTGTAGAGTCGCAAGTGGTTCCACAGATCCCACTGATGGATAGCAGTCCCAGGCTGTTCTCATCTCCGCAAGGTTAAGCATGTGCGTAAGAATAATCAGACCCTTTGCCTGTTGTTAACTGTATCGCAGATGGGGATGTTCCTAATGTTGCTGTGGGAGCCAAAGAATAGCAAAGCCTGGAAATGCAGTTGAATGGGTAGTGAATGCAAAGACTAGCGTTTGCCTGTTTGCTTAAAGCATGAGAAATGATAACATTCCTGGTGCCCTGTGTATTAGAGAACCTATAGTTTATGGTGAGACAACAGTATTTTAGTTATTTTCTTACATATTCACTTCAATATTTTTCTAATGTTTTGCCTTCATCCAACTCTTGGTGTATGAATCTGCTCCATTTAGTTTGTCAGAGAAAGCAAAAGCAAGCACAAACCCAACTTTCCAGAAAAATCACAGAATCATAGAGTGGTCTGGGTTGGAAGGGACCTCCAGAGGTCATCCAGTCCAATCCCCTCTGCAGTCAGCAGGGACATCCTCAACTAGAGCAGGTTGCCCATTGAATATCTCCAGGGATGGGGCCCAACCACCTCCCTGGGCAACCTGTTTCAGTGGTCTACCACCCTCATAGTACAAAACAAAACCAATGAACCAAAAAAACCCAACTAAACAAACAAAAAACCACCAAACCCCAACAAAACACAACAAAACCCCCAAACAACAAGAACAAACCCACAACAGCAGAAAAGGTGAAAAAGTCTTCTCTTACTTGAATACATGGAGTTTGTAAGCAGAATCTGCATGAGCCATGAAATGCTGAATTAAAGAACTGTAACAATGTTGCAGATTTTACACTGTTTTGAAAAGTCAGTGACGTGGACACGGGGTAGTAGGGTTGACTGTGGTCAGCCTGTAGTCCAGAGGGTTGGGGAACTGCCACTCTTAGGTGTTTCATGAAAATGTGTAATTCTTTTGAGTTATGCACAGGGGTTTGGTATCAGACATCTGCCATTTGATCCACCTGTTTCAAGCATGCTAGTCTAATTTCTCCCCTGTCGTTTTGATGTTATCAGAGGAACTTGCTTGCTCTGAGTTGACTCAGCAAAGAAAGAGTTGCTCCTGCTCAAGACCGTTATCCAGGAAACTCATCCCTCACAAGCTGCTGTCATGAATAACACCACAAAATCTGGTATGTGCAAATAAGTGGCCATGTGATCAAGACATAAAGCAATAAATAGGGAGTGGGGAAAAGGATTAAAATGGTAAGATAAGCATCTTCACTAATAAGTTGCGGTTTTGGAGACTAACTTGTACCATCAAATGCATGGGCCTTTTAAAACCTGCAGTGGTTTTGTTAAGCATGAACTGTAGATCTTACATTTTTGTTTGTGTATGACTAGGTGCTGTTCTCAGTGGGGATCATCTGCACAATTCAAACAGAAAATTTTCTAAGGCAGGAAATAAAGAATATTAAATAGAAGGATTCCATGTGTCTGATCAAGGTCAACTGATGCATGATTTAGTCTGTTTGTTATGAAACAAAACTAATGGACATTGGGTTGATATTAATAACTTTTACTTGTTATTAAAGAACACTGGTCACCTACAAAGAAATCAGAATGGTTTTGCAGCTCTCAAGTGAAAAAAACATTCATGGTTAACCAGCTGTAATAATAGACAATTTAATAATCGCTTTCTGATGTGTGAACTTGTTCAGTTAACTGCAGATCTCTGTTCATTCTTTGTTTGCTAAATTCTCTGGATTTTTTTAGACCTTTTGAGCTAGGGAGAGCACTTAACTCTTGCAGCAGTCAAGAACAGCTGGAAAGTCAGGAGTTATTTAGTATTCCATAGAGTATGAATTCACGTTGGTATTCTTTTATGAAATTACTCCTGTTCTGTAGGGCCTGGTTTTGTAGATATTTGGCTTTGATGACTTCACTGGAAGTTGTTAGGACAGTTAAACTACTTCTGATTTTTTTCCCTCCCTACAATTTAAGCACTTTAAATAGTTTCCCTATTGTTGTTTGGTTGGTTTTGGTTTGGTATGATTTGTTTTCTTTCAGAGAGTCAGGAGGGCTTACTTCCCAGCAGAGTTAAGGGCCTTCTGCCTCTGGTTTTGGTGTCAGGGACAGGGACTGGGCAAGGTTCCAGGCTCATGATGGACAGGCATGAACAAATCCAATGAAAAATGCCCCAAATGTAACTCTTCTTATCCCTGGTTCACTGTTGTTATCATGTTATAACCTGTGTCATACAGACAAAATACATTATGTCCAGATAATAAGGGGTGTTTGTAGAAAGAACACATACTCTTCTCTGTGTAGTTGTTCTTCCCTCAAGCATCTGTGAGACAGCATAATTCTATCAAACTTTTCAGCAGTAGTTTACCCAATTAAATATGAATGATCATTTTCTTATTCAAGCTCACTAGGATAGAGAACTAGAGTATCCATAAAACAAACTGACAAACTAAGAGCAAGTGATCAAAAGTTGCCCCTGATGTTTTCTTCTGTGGGAGAAATAAATAAAAATGAGATGGAAGTGGTTTGTCAAGCCAGAGGTAAGTGCTGAGCCAGAGGTGATAATAGCTATCTTAAAGGATACTACAAATAAATGGAGCTGGAGAAAAGATCAAATGGCTGGTAGGCCCTGTTTTATTTGTTTTTTTGAAGAAGTTATTTTGAAGGCCCCTAAGACCCTTAGTTTTAACAATCATTTCAGCTTAGGCAGACTCTTGGGCAGAACTGGAGAGCAGGTCTGCGTGTGAGAAGAACAATGTGCTGCTACTCAGACCTCCATACAAGTCTGAGTGCTGATTACCTGAATAGATTTCTAGATCATCTGATTATCTGTTTATAAATGCAGATGTTAGGACTGTATCTTTTTGTTACCCACTTCATATCTTTGTACCTCATTAAGTCCATTGTGATAAAGTAAGAAACATGTTTAGGGTAATTTTAATTCATTTCTTCCTTAAACTGGTACTATGGTCTTGAATCCTTTATCTCCTTGGATAGTTTGGCATCTTTTAATATCTTTTCGCTGTTGGTCTTTCTAATAACCGTCTTTAATAACTCGGTTGTTCTATTGTGGCAATTAACTTCTCTAACTGCTGGGCATTATCTGAGGATATATTGCTACCAGCTACTCATACTTTTCTGGATTCCCAAAAGCTGATTGTTCTGTCCTAATGCTCTCTGGAAGGCTAGAGGACTGAATTTGAAAAACTTGGTAGTTGCTGCACTTGGTGCTTTGAGAGTGATAAGACTTTTCCTGAAGTCACCACCCCTCTGCCAAATAGTAAGGAAAAGCCAATACTTGCTTCAGAGTCTTGCATAAAACAGTTTAAGCACTCGGTGTTTAGCTGCATTTATAACAGTGGAACATTACTGAGAAGATTGTTGCACAAGGAAGACATGAATCTGTGTAACGTTTTAAAATCACAGTCTTACTGCAGTTCTGGTTTGTACCCTATTGAAGTCAATTTGGAAACACCTACATATGTTTGCTGTAATGAAAAAGTAAACTGAGGTTATTTGGATATTCCAAAGAAATGCTTGGCAGCAGCTTCCCCTAAAAGCAACTACCAATTCATATTTCAATAACAGTTTTGATCATTTTATTTCTGCTTGCCTCTGCATACTGGTCATATAAGAAGTGTCACAGTATTTGGGAGGATTTCACCTCACAGATACAGCACTGCTGCAAAATAACTATACGAGTAAAACATGTTAATGCGGTTTGTGTCACGAGAATCCTATTTTTACTTTATATTGCTGAATTAGTTTTCTCTTGGCAGTGCACTGTCTAGCTTCAGGGGGCAATGAAAAAACAAAATGTTAAGCTGGAAATGTACTGTATTCCCCACTAGTTCCAGATGCCCCAAAACAATAGATAGAAATCCTGCTTTGCTGAACTTTCTGAGTGACTGTCACATTTTCAGAAGGACAAAGCTTCAGATAAACAGATTAGAGCTGCCTTTTTATTTCCAGGTACCTGTAGTCTAATAAAAAATCATTTTCTTGTCTTGTTTTGACCGTATCAGGAAATTTGGAGCTAACACGAAGTAATAGCTTAAGCCACTGTTACAGTGTTAGTCTGTCTTGGAATTATAAAATGCAAGCTCTTTCAGGGATCTCTTGTAAGAACCTGCAGTTACATAGATATTGAATAACCTGCTCTATGCTGAGTACAGGTTGTAGTGGAATACTTTATTGAAACCTTTTATGTTGTTTCACTCAGTCTGAGATGATTAACATTTTTTTAAATAACTGGCAGAAAAACAACACAATTTTGTAGGTTTATCTCAACGAAAGGTAAACTAGTTCTTTACGGGCAGTTAACAGTATAGACTGAAATATTCCATTTAACAGCTTTTACAGCATCTCAAAAATGCAAAGTCTGTAATTCTGAAATTTTTGCCTTTTCCACTTATACTTCCTAAATTGAATACCGGAATTCATGGCATCTACTGACATAATAATTCATGAAGTCAATTTAAAAAGGCCAATTCATTTGAAAATGTACTGAGATTATACTGTAATTTTCACAAAAATAAACCCTAAATTAGCACAAGTACAGAACACAGAATTAACCAGGTTGGAAAAGACCTTCAAGATCAAGTCCAACCTATCACCCAACACCATCTAATCAACTAAATCATGGCATTAAGTGGCTTATCCAGTCTCTTTTAAACACTTCCAGTGATGGTGACTCCACCACCTTCCTGGGCAGCCCATTCAAATGGCAAATCACTCTTTCTGTGAAGAATTTCTTCTTAACATCCAGCCTAAACCTCCCCTGGTGCAGCTTGAGACTGTGTCCTCTTGTTTTGTCACAGGCTGCCTGGGAGAAGAGACTAACCCCCACCTTCCTAATTATCTCTATTATAGTACTTCCTAATCATCTCTATTTGAGTAAAGTATCATCACAAATGACAGAATGTCAAACTCTCTTCCTCTGACCCTGATGGTCATTTAGGATGTTACAGTTACAAGGTGGTTTAAAGAAATCCTAAGGCAGCTCTAACTTAGATCAGTGATCTGGAGTGCAAAGGCATGGGACAGAAGTTCCACATGGTTTTATGCCACCTCATATTTTCTTTTATATTTGCCTATTCCTCTGCCCCAGGTCGAAATTTACCTATGAAAATCCAGGTTGTTCATTGCTGGGTTTCTCAGTCACAGGCAGCTGTGTATGTTGGTCTCCAAATTCAGAACAGGCACTCTTCTGTTTAGCCTGAGAATTTCCCATTTAAAATTCTTCACTGAGCCAAGGATACCAGTGACAGGGGAGAACTCTGCACTAAGGCATAGATGCCAGCAAAACTTTACTTGCTAAATCATACATAGGGTCAGAGAATCCCCAGTGTTCAAGCAGGCAGTTACACAGGGAATTCTTCCTGTTCTTAAAAGACGTGCCTTTCTCATATTCTTAAGTTAGGGAAGAAGAATGCTTTGGCATAAAGCTAATTTACAGCACTAGGAATGGTTTGCAGTCTCTAAGAAAAGGAAAATCAGGTTAACTTCCTTAACAGGAGACTTTGCAATCGTTGTCTGTGGAGCCTGACATCACTGAGGGGAGATCTATGGTTCAGAATAAGATGTGTTTGCAAATGAAAGCAAGCCCCATCTTAGTAAACCTCTCAAATAATGTTCTGTGGTGAAGGAACTGTCAGAAGCTCAGCTGCAAGAATATTGCAAATCACGTGCAATCACCACTGAGGGTAGTTTGTCAGACAAAGATGTATTTCTTGTGACGGCTTAAATCGGAGATACAAATAACGTGTCTGTTACCATCACTCACATTGTGAGGAATGAATATGGCTACTGAATTCTGAAAGAAAAAAAGAGCAGAAGAGCACATCAACTAGTGAAAATTTATGTAGTTCTCCAGTAGCAGCTGAGGACCTACGAAGAGTCTGCTCTGCCCTCCACTGAGCAGATTGCTGCACGTTATTTACTTGGAATCACCTGCTCAAATCAACAAATACACTGCATCGCTGGAAGCAGATATTGAACAGTAATAAAAGAAGCAAAATCTGTGGAGTACTAAAATGGAATATTAAAATTGTGCTGTGCAAAAAAAAAATCCAAAATGAGGAAACTTGCAGGTAAATAGTGCAGTAGCAAGGAAAAATACGAAGAAGTGGTGAGAAAATATATGAACAGTTATCTAAGAGAAACATGAGAAAGGACAGATGATCAGTAATGGGGATCTAACACACAAGGGCAGCATTTGCTATCTGCCATCCTAGGCAAGAGATGCAATTGTGTGTCACAGAAACTACAAATCTCCACAGTAAATAAGTGTCAAGGTGACCCAAAGGCTTCCTTGTTTCCCTCAGAGCAATGCACAGTTGTTGAAGACTTCAAGCATTCCTCTAACACCTTTCTGCGTGTATTACATCATGAATCTTAGGTTTAAAAAAAAAAAAAAATAAAATTTGGCAGGTTTCCACAAAATTTCTCCTTTTCTCCATCTGCATAACAATGTGTAAAGGTTGGAAACTGTGAGACGCTCAACTAGTTAAAACCTCACTCATGTTGTGTATGTTCTGATGTGTATATCCACTGACTTTGGTGTGATCTTAGATATTCAGCACTTTGCAGAATGTTATCTGTGAAC
Organism: Picus viridis; assembly: GCA_033816785.1. Classification (NCBI taxonomy): domain Eukaryota; kingdom Metazoa; phylum Chordata; class Aves; order Piciformes; family Picidae; genus Picus; species Picus viridis. The sequence goes on along the minus strand of CM066574.1, from coordinate 7,411,014 downwards.
AGCTGCAGAAGCTTCTGCTTTACAAAAACAGAAAAATAATCATCATCCTCTCAGAAAGTCATAGGTCTGCTTTATAAACAAAAATGGCAATGCATAATGTGGTCTGTGGAAACAAATGGACATTACTTACTCTTCAGAACATCTGATTTGCTTATCTCAGGCGAACAAAAGAAGCTAACATACTTCTACATTAGATACAATGAACTCCTGGTGAAGTAAGGCATGAAATAAAAGAGGATAGATTTGTGGTATTTTGATAAGGTGTATAAAGCACTGGTAGAACACTGTAGTGCCTTCTAATTTCCATCTTTTATATCTGCATCCTGCAAATTTACTGCTTTTCAACCTAAACAAATCACTGACTGCCCAACAACAGCTTTTCAAACTGCAATCTGTAAAAGAAAAAAAAAAGAAAAGCAGCTACAATTTTCCATGGGCTTAGAGATACTTTATGTTACAGAAAGAATGAAAAATGAAGACGTCCTAAGCCCTGCTCATTTTCAGTTTCTTTCTTACAAAACTCTTAATGGAAATTATCAGGGACATTATTACAAAGATATATCTACAAATAACAATCCAAATCTTCAGTTATTTTTCCCACTTTTGTTTGTTTATGTTGTAACTAGACCATGTCCAGCCCCACAAAAGGGTACCAGGCTGGATGAGGCTCTGGTGAGCCTGATCTAGTGTGGGGTGCCCCTGCCCATGGCAGGGGGGTTGGAACTAGATGATCCTTGTGGTCCCTTCCAACCCTGACTGATACTATGATACAAAAGTGTCCAAGGACACAGTGAAACAAGAATCCTTATCCCTGCTATTCTCCTTGGACCACAGAGAACAGAAGTTGTTTACAAGAACTCACTTCTTTTTGCTTTGATGCAAACCATAATTTAATCAAAATCTCTTAACATGTTAGCTATTTTCTTTCTGTTTCCTCATCGGATTAGTAGTCAGATGTTGCTGGTTGGTGTTTTGGTGTGGTTTTGGTTTTGTTTTGTGTGTGTGGTTTTTGGTTGGTTGAGTTTGTTTGGGTATTGTTTGTTTGGGTTTTGGTTGGTTTGGGTTGTTTGTTGTTTGTTTTTTTTTTCTTGGTTCTTTTGAGCATTGTCTCAATAATTTTTTTATGGATAAAATAGATTTCTTGGTCCTTTTGAGCATTGTCTGAATAATTTTTTTCATGGATAAAATAGATTCACAGAATGGTTTGGGGAAAGAACCTTAAAGATCATCTAGTTCAAATCCCCCTGCCATGCACAGGGACTCCTTCCACTAGACCAGGTTGCTCAGGCTTCATCCAACCTGGCCTTAAACATCTCCAGGAAGACTTACAGAATGGCTTAGACTGGAAGAGACCATAGAGATCATCAGCTGCAACCTTCTCACCATGCACAGGGACAACCTCCCTGTGGCAACGTATTGCAGTGTCTCCCCACAGGACAAGAAGTGACTTTGTGTTCTTCCTTCCTCCACAGATCCCTAAATGATTCCTGGCTTTTGCAAATGGTACCTTTAGCAAACTACCAAAACTATGGAGAATACCTGAGGCTGCTGAAGGGCTGTGAGGTGTAAATGCCCCAGCTGGAGAGGGAACAGAACAAGAGCCATATTTACAGAATAATTACATGTTTAAATTCAGCACTCTATGTAGATTAGAATTACTCTTTCAGCTGAAGTAAACCATGACAGATCTGTAAAAGCTGTTGGAACTTCTATTTGGAGCAGGATTTCAGAGAGAAGAGTAGATCAAACCATGCAGTGTAGAACTCTGACCATTAGAAAACAGAATTTCTTTTAGTAATTAAAAAATTCTTTCAGTGAGATCTCAAACTTTTAAACAAAAAGCAAACAACACCACCCCACCCCCCTCATAAATCTCTGCAGATTTAGTTTACCTACAACTGAAACTGTTCCTTTCAACTCCAACTCGGGCAAAAGAAAAGCAATCAGGTTGCACAGTCATGAAGGAATTGGTTACAGCTGTACAAGTTCAGTAGTGGGAAGAGGTCCTTCTTTCTAAATATGGGGCTTCTTTCTTTTCTAGATGGGGGGAACTTGCTGGGACTGATTTACTCAGAAATGCAACTGGGTTTCTTAAGATTAACTTTTCTTATTTGAGCACGAGGTTTGATTATTATTTTTTTTTTGACACTGCTGGTTTGGTGTTTTGTTTTGTTTTTATTCCCAATAGCCTATTTAAAGTTTATGTAGCTAAAGATTTAATACTGTCTAAAAGTTTCCAACCAGGATTTGTACTGACCTAAATACACTGTGGATTTTCTTTTTAAATTTAACTGAAGTCAATGCAACTTCTTTGTACAAACAATCTTTGTCTAACCGCTGAAGGAGAACAGGCATTAATAAGTACCCAGGCAAGGTGTGATAGCCTTTAGAAGTCTTTTCCTTCTGAAATGAATAGAAGCTAGGTTACTTGAGTGATCAGAAAGAGATCTGGAAGCTAGAATTCTGCCTCTAGAGAATGCTACCTGAAAGGTGGTTGTAGCCAGGAAGAGGTTGGTCTCTTCTCTCTAGCAATCAGCACCAGAACAAGAGGACACAGTCTCAAGCTGTGCCAGGGGAAGTTTAGGCTGGAGGTGAGGAGAAAGTTCATCACCGAGAGAGTCATTTGTCGTTGGAATGGGCTGCCCAGGAGGTGGTGGAGTCACCATCCCTGGAGGTGTTCAAGAGGGGATTGGATGTGGTACTTGGTGCCATGGTTTAGTCATGAGGTCTGTGGTGACAGGTTGGACTCGATGATCTTTGAGGTCTCTTCCAACCTTGGTGATACTGTGATACTGTGCTTATAGTACTACCTCAAGAACCTCTGCAAATACCTGCAATACTATTCTGGCCCCATGTAAATCACTGGAAGTCATGCTTGGATGGTAAACAAAAAGAAGAACAAAGATATCTCTTCAAATAAAATCTCTGGAAGCTACTTGACTGTTTCAAAAAGGCAGTGTTAAGTGTGTTCTGATTCGTTGCTAAGCTGAATAATAACAGAAAATAGAAAATCATCCCCTGACCACACCATTTCTATTTTTTTTTCTACTGTGTAAACTTTTACCAAAATTTGGCCTGCTGTCTTATATCCATCCCAAACTGCTCTTCTTAGGTTACGTGATTGCAGAGATCTACAAAGACACTGGCTTAGAAATGCCTTGATCTCCATTTGCTGAAAGCAAGCTATTGTAACACAAACTGAGATAAGCCCAGCCTGGACCACAATAAGACTGTCCTCACCACTTTTTGCTCAAGGTAATTTATATCACTTAAGAAAAGAGTTCCCTCTCACAGTTGGGATAATAATTCTTGGAAGTATGTTAACCACAAAAATAAAAGCAAAATCTTTAGACAGACCTCGTCTGCAATCTGCAGAGGCTGAAGCCATCCTGTCTTAGAAGGAAGTAAACTTCATAAGGGGGCTTCTCTCCTCAAGGGAATGCTCTAGCTTGTCAATGCCAGCCCACATTACTGAAAATTGGTGGGGTTTTGGCTTTGTTTATTTTATGTGGTAACTGTATGAACATTCCCTCTGTGTGTTCTAGAATAATGGTGTGGTTAGTGCTAATTTCCCAGACACTTAATGGTTTTTTAACTAATTTGAGCTTTCCCAGACTTTGGCTTCTACCTTTCTGCCTTCAGCAGGGAAAAGCAACTACTTTGTGTATGATTTTCCACCCAGAATAAAATGTGCCTACAATTTAAGACCTATAGATACCTACTTTTGGGGTTTTGTGGGTTGGTTGGTTTGTTTTTCCTCAGATATAAATGTAATTAAATTTAAATTTACAGTTAATTGAATAGAAGTAATAAAGGACTGAAAATGAAAGTCTAATCAAAAGATAGTACCACTCTGGAATGCAAAATATTTTTTTCTTTTCCTTTCTCTCTCTGCTCATATATGTATGCACATGTAGTACATGCAATTGTAGTATAGAATATATAATGACCTTTACTTGTGAGTTTCGGACTCTCCAATATAATGACACTGACATACTGTAGTGGGTCCAGTGGAGGCAGGCCAAGTATGATTAGGACTGGTGCTGCTGAAGTATAGGGAGAGACTTTCTTTAGCCAGCAGAAAGAAAAGCTAAGAGGAGATCAGAAATCTTATTACGCTCACAACCCACTTAGTGGGAGCATGCAGAGAAGACAGAGCCAGAACCCCCTCAGAGGTTTAGAGTGACAGGACAAGTGACCACAGACACAAATTGGATCATGGGAAATGGTGGGTGGTTATTAAGGAAATCTTTTTCACCATGAAGGTGGCCAAACATTGGAACAGGTTCCCAGAGAGACGAGCCATCTCTGTTTTGGGAAAGAGCCTGAACTTGGCTGGACAAGGATCTGAGAAATCTCCTCTGGAGAGGGCATTGATATAGGCGGAGATCCCTTCTGATACAAACTATTCTCTGATTTTGTGGGGTTAGTGATGCAGGACATATCACTCTGAGCAAATTACAAGCCAATTAGGCAGTCCTATCCATCTCCTCTTCCTGGAATGCTTTCTAAAATCTCAAAAACTGCAAGAGGATTGTCTTCTCTGTACATTGATGCGGAGCCAGGGCAAATGACAAACAATACTTTACAACCTACAGCATGGGGTTATTATTTTTAGTAGTCTGGTTATAGTTTTTGAAAGTCCTGTTATGAGTTACAGCTCCAGAAGCAGCTTTCGTCAGTCTGCTATGGAGACAGGTGACAGCATCCCTTGAGTTATTTAGGCAAAGATTCTTTCATGTAGTACTGTTTTCCTTCAGAAAAATATTTTTTTTTCCTTCCAATGGAAACGTGCTCCATGGAATTCTATTTGAGATGTCTGCTGAAAGAGTACATTCAGTATGCTTCACATTCCTTAAGTGTTGTTCATGCTTCTAGCCCTTGGGAACTCTTGGGAGTTTGGGTCTGGGTTGCAATACGGCCTAAGAATATCAGTTTAAACATTTTCTAAGCATAAATTCTTGTCCTTTTTTTATTACTATTATTATTATTTTCAGTGCAAGTACCAGTTAAAAATAAAATCCTGGCAGTTTTTTAAAAGTAATTGAGATTCTTGTGACATATGTATCTTTGAATGAGCTTCTGAATATGTAAACTGGACTATAAATGTCTTGAGTAAGCACTGCTGATCTTCAGGGTTTACCAAATGCCAGATTTCATAGACCAGAATGGTTTGGGTTGGAAGGGACATTGCAGATCCTCTAGTTACAAAGCTGTTGCCGTGGCCAGGGACACCTTCCACTAGACCAGGCAGATCAGGGCCTTATCCAGCCTGGCCTTGAACACCTCCAGGGAGGTGTAAGCATGAGTACAGTATGAAAATTATAATTTTTTATTATTATCATTTCATAGGCTCTTGACCTGCTTGTGGCTGTTCTCCAGGGACAGCTCTTCATACTCCACCCCATTCTTGATGTAGATGGCAAGGCCTCCTCCTGTCCCCCCCTTCCTGGTCTCAGAGCTAGAGGCTGAGGGCCCTGGCTGAGACCTGTCCCTCTGACTTTGGTGTGATGTCATTCCAAATCTGATCACAGGCATTTTCCCTCCCTCATTGCTTCGTCTAGGAATAACAATAGCAATATAACTGAAGCAAAAACTGTAATATACTGTATTACTGTATTACAGTATTACCAAGGTTGGAAGAGACCTCGAAGATCATCGAGTCCAACCTGTAACCACAAACCTCACAACTAGACCATGGCACCAAGTGCCACATCCAGTCCCCTCTTGAACGCCTCCAGGGACGGCGACTCAACCACCTCCCCGGGCAGCGCATTCCAATGATAAATCACTCTCTCGGTGAAGAACTTTCTCCTCACCTCGAGCCTAAATTTCCCCTGGCACAGCTTGAGACTGTGTCCCCTTGTTCTGGTGCTGGCTGCCAGGGAGAAGAGGCCAACCCCTTCCTGGCTACAACCACCCTTCAGGTAGTTGTAGAGAGCAATGAGGTCTCCCCTGAGCCTCCTCTTCTCCAGGCTAAACAGCCCCAGCTCCCTCAGCCTCTCCTCATAGGGCTTGTGCTCAAGGCCTCTCACCAGCCTTGTTGCCCTTCTCTGGACACGTTCAAGTGTCTCAATGTCCTTCTTAAACTGAGGGGCCCAGAACTGGACACAGTACTCAAGGTGCGGCCTAACCAAAGCAGAGTACAGGGGCACAATGACCTCCCTGCTCCTGCTGGCCACACTATTCCTAATGCAGGCCAGGATGCGGTTGGCCTTCTTGGCCACCTGGGCACACTGCTGGCTCATGTTCAGACGGCTGTCGATCAGCACCCCCAGGTCCCTCTCTGTCCGGCCACTCTCCAGCCACTCCGACCCCAGCCTGTAAATATGATTTACAACTCTTTCAGAGCATTCAAGGCCCATGGGATTTTTCAGCCTCTATGTTAATACACATTTTTGATTCTTCAGGTCTCTGTTTTTTTGTTTTGTTTTGTTTGTTGGATGGGGTTCAAATGTGGCTCCATCTTTTGTGCTTGAGGTTTTACAGATAACTGCTGATGCACACATTTTTCTGGGAACAATTTCATTGCTGTTTTGTGAATTTGCAAATAAACTGCATATAACAAACTCAATCTTCACTTTAAAAGGACTGCAGCTTTATCTGCTGAAGAAGATAGCACATTTCTGCTGCAAGATCGGTCAAACGGGCAGAAAATGAACCGATGTTATCTATGCATGTGAGACAAACATACTCAGTGTAGGAGAGGCAACAGCATATAGGCAACATTAGATAATGCAGGAACAACCATAATAGATTTCTCAAAGACAGCAGGGGGTACTACAAACTCAAACTTGTCTGGGTGAATAAATACATATGGCCTAGAGCAATAAAAAAATTCATCGTTGCAGAGGATTGCTTTTCTGTGGGCTTATGTCCCTCTAGACAAGTGCTAGTGAAGATATCAAATCCCTGGAAAATGTTGTCCTCTATTTAATTTTCAGGACAGCTGTTGCACGATAAACATCCTATACTGACTACCTTAACAGCATGCCTGAACCGTCTATGGGAGCAGTTTCATCTCTGCAGAACTTTGGCCTCTCTGCTGAATATGTCAGAGTTCAAAACTTTGTGTTCTATCTGTTTTGGCTTCTCCAACTATCATATCTCCTAGATGGAACAGAAATCACCAAATTAATAAAGTAGAAAGTCTTCTGGCTTGACTCAGCTTAGTAAACCATACCTCACTTGCAGTGCTTATAGCACCCATAAGTAAATGCTAACTTTCTTCTGTCTGCTTTGCTTTCTTGGAATACAGGTTTATTAAATCAAACTTTGCCTTTTTGTTTGTAATTACAAAATCCCACATGTGGATACATAATCAAGACCTTGTAAAATAATTCTGTCTTCTGTAAATTATTTGTATGATCAGGTGTTCCCTGTTAGTTTTAAAGGGATGGGCTGCATACGTATGATATTCAATTATTTATAAAAAGAATAAAATGATAAGCTCAACTAGATGGTATATTCAGTATTCACCCTGTAGTATATAAATTATTCAGTATATGCCTCACTGGAACTTCAAAAGGAAGGTTACATGAAACCCAAGAATCCAAACAGAAAATTTCCATGGAAAAATTGCTAACCGAGGTACTCTCAAACAGACAGAATTGAATGACAGAATTGAATTTAATTCCACTCTGACTCTAGCTCTACTGGAATCTGCTTTCGAGTTGTAGAAAGCACTGCATCATCTTATTTTTCCCATTACTCACACATCAAGAATATAAACTGTCTGGCGTGAGAAATGATGCACTTCAAGTCCAGTTTGCACTTTGTTTCACAACTCAACGTAAGTGAAAATTCATGAACTTCGAAAGAAGCGTGATGTGGTTTGTAGGTTTGTTTCAGTTTGGTTTGGTTTGGTTTATTTCCTGAGGATGTTCTTTTATAATTTAAGTGACCGTTTTTAACGCTCTGGGTAAGATCATAATGAGTTGTTTTAAGTTATACTTTCATCTTGAGATTAATTAGCCTTCTCATAGTCAAACACTAATTTACCATAGCTTTGTGTAGTAAATGTAAGACTGGATTCCTATGGGTAAAATACTTACCTTAAGTCACAGGGCAATGAGAATTAAAATTCCTGTATTGTGAGGGAGAAAGGGGTGTTTCCCATGACCTCAGGACTTTTGTAAGTTGGTATGGACCTCAAGAGGTGTAGGTGGGTAAGTGGTTGCCCTACAAATTGCATGATGATGATTTTCTCAGCAAGATCTTGCATGGATGCTTCCTCCATACTGAGAAAATTCCCTGAGAAGGAAGGATTTTCTGTAATCAGTGGGTCAAGGGATACAATCTACCCCCTAGAGCAAGATTTGTTCACCTCATGAATAAGGGATTTCAAGGAGTTTTGAAGTGAGAGGTAATGCAGAATCACGGTGATTTGTTCTTATCTCACCTTTGCATGGGAAAAAAAAAGTCTTGTCTCAGATACAAATCTTATTTCAGACACACACAAAAAAAAAAAAAAAAAAAAAAAAGCACGCAAACTGTAAGGATATCAGGAAACAATAGGGAAGCAGCAATAATATTTCTCCTTTTTTTTAATCTTTGAGGGTACTCTCTATGAATAGCTACTGTACTGTGCAAAGCTAAACAAATTCTGTTTATACATAACAGTCTGGGAGAAATGGCTACCCCAATTGCCTCAGAGGTGAAGCAGCTAAAGAGACTCTGGCCTGGAGTCAAGCTCAGCCATCTACACAGCTCGTAGGCAAACCCTGCAGAAAGAAACACTGAGATGTTATGCTTTCAAAATCAAGTTTGCCTTACTCAGTTAATGTTGAAGGTAAGGCTGCAACAAGCTTTAGTCAAGCCTGAAGTACCACACTTTTTTAACCTGTCATCTCTGAACTGCTGGTTGACAATAAGGTTTGCAAAACTGTTCATCCATATTGCTGTGTATACGAGAAAGGAAGCAAAATAGCCAAAGCCCAACCTATTTGCTCAGGTGAAACAATCATGAAAGTGCTACCAAACAACGGTCCCAGGATTTTTGTCAAGAAACAAGGGTGGTCTTATGATTGAAACATGGAAAAGTACCTTCATGATGATATTTCATATAACAACTTTGTGGCAGAATTAGGGAGAGAAACAGATCCCCTGGAACTGGTCCAGTGCCTTAGAAAGAGTAGCTTACTGTTTGCCCAGTGCAATAAATGAATTACAGAAAAAAAATATTATGAGATGGCCTGTTTTCTGCTGTATGTAGAAAGTCAGAGTTAATTCTGACATTTTTAGTATTTATTACACAGGCAACATAACTTAATTAACATTGTTTTGACTGCAGCAAAATTATGAACAACCCAAAGCAGAAATTTGAAACAGAATATTAGAGTTGTTTGTCACAGCACTGCAAGGAGAAAAAAGAAGGTACTTGGTGTAGCTGTTCAGTTAGTAAACTACATTTAACACCCAACTGATATCCCATGATTTGGGGCAGGTCCAAATCTTAGTTCATTTCCTGAACTAAATCATGTATGATCAGCTAAGAAATAATCACGTTCCAGTCTTCTCCCCTGCTTTCCTTTTCTCTCGGCTTTGGATGGAGAAGTTATGATAGTTTTTCTGTACTACTTACAAGAGAGATCTTTGTGGATACCTTCCACTTAAAAAGTGCTCTGTGTGGAAGCTGAGCACGCAGCTGGGATTCCCAAGGGTCCTTCTAGCTTGTGGAAAATTTGTGTGTCGGTAAAGTATGGTGAATAACATCCCAAGGAACTTTTGCTTTTGTTCTGCTAACATTTAGGGAAGCTCAACTATCTCAGTTTCCTTAGCTACTCCATTTCCCTAAAACATATGCAATTATCTAACCTACCTTCTTTTCATCAGTTGCATCAGACATGCCACTGTGAGAGTCTCTGAAATTTCAGATCCTCTTGCATGGATTATATGAATGTGGAAATCAGCAGTCTGAGGTTGTCTATGTTGCTCCCAATCTCAAATCTTATCTGAGGAGGCTATCTCTCGGGTTGTCCATTTAGAAGTGCTAACCTGAAACTTAGCAACAGACCCAGCATTTTGACATTTTTGCCAGATATCTACTAGCAGCTGAGCTAACAACAAGCTCATTTTACAGAGATCATGATAGCTCTGAGCTAGTAAGTGGTTGTTCATTCTTTCTTAGCACAGATTGGAACACGCATCTGAGAACTGAAGTGTTTCAGGTCTCGTCACCCGTAACTTCCTCCCATCAGTTGCTGTCTTTCTGTTTGTGCCACTAGGAATACATAGTAATAAAAACTTTTTATGAAGGACTAAGCTACATTACATTCTAAAATTTTCTGTATAAAAGTCACCTCTTGATCAAGCCAATTTATACTAAAATGAAAGTGGTTCATTTACAATTGCATAGACCAGGGAAGAATCCAGACTTCTGCTCCTACAGTGTTTGCAATCTCATTTTCAGATCTAAGTGTGTAACACACATTCCTGATGGGGATACTTCCCATTTCTAAACCTGGCACCAGCCCTTCCAAATCACTTGTCTGCAGATTTTGGTATTAGCACAGTTGCTGCCATAAACCATGCCATGCTGAGAGTATCTGTATAGTTCAGAGCACATGACCTTCACATTATCATCTGTGTAGCAATGTGAACTGATGTCAAGAAATATGGGGATTAATCTGACTGAACTTCTTTTTTTTTTTTCCTTAAACATTGCTTTCTCATTTAGAATCAGATCCCATTCCTCTGAAGTGAGCAGAAAACTTTAGTGAATTAAAGCAGAAATTGGACTAAAGCTTCAGCATAGGCGTGTGTTTCTTTTTTATTGTATGTCTTTAAAAGGGCAATAGGTGTGAGAATTCAAAAGGCATGAAACATTAGGAGTGAACATCAAAAAAAAAAACAAAAAGGAGGTCTGAAATTACATATTTTGAAGATTACTCAAAAACACATTTACAGTAAGCAGCTAGGAAATGTGGTCGGAAGGGTTTTGTACTATTGTAAAGTAGAGAACATAGCCACGTTCAATGAAAAAGGAATGATCTACACTTGGTGATATGGACCCTGGAAATAGCTAAGCAGACAGTTGACCTGCATCTTTAAGGTTAGAAACTGAGCCTGCTCTTCTCTCCATGTCACAGTACCACCCGATCTGGCAGCATTACTTTTATCACTTTTAAGAGAGCTTCAGATTTGCCAGATTGGCATAGCGGGAAAGCTGCAGGTCCAGATCGTTTCCCTGAGCCAAGTGCTGGTGAGAACTGCTCTGATTTCATTGCTGGTGAGTATTTAAAAGTCTCTTGTCACTTTCACAAAACCAAAGACTTAATTGTCACTTTGCTTGCCAGTCCCTTCAGAGAGGCTAAATCATGTGGGAGCAAAGGTGCCTATGTCAGTCTTTCCCTTGGAAATCTCCATAACCGTTGATACAACACTGTTCAGCTACTAAAAATTCCACATTCTTTAGGTGGAAAAAGTAGAATTCCCTTCATGCTCCTAACTTGTCATCTTCTGCATAAAATACTTGTTTCCCCAGATGAGATTTCTCTTAAGAGATAGGACAGCTTTCCTTTTTCCCCTTCTGTATTTAATCATTTCATCATCCATTATGTAGTCCATCTGCCCTCTTGTGGTTTCCTTTTTGATCTTTCCACTTTTACTTTGCATTTTTCAGAGACCTCTTGACTATTTTATATTTCCTGTTCTCTAAATGTGGGATGAGTTCATGAGTCAAGTTTCATCTCACAATGTATTTTCCTAGTCTGAGTAATTCTGAAATCCATTTTCAGTGTAAGATGAAGTTGGGAATTGGTTGCAGCCCTGGAAAGACATCCAGTGTCAAGAACAATATGGTCAGTTCTCTTAGGAGTTTTCCCAGTTATTCTGACAGTCTGAGGGGAAAGTCCTTTCTCATAATTCTAATTTCTCTCTAATTCTTAGCTGACTACTCTCTTTTGGCGGGTGGCAATTGAGTTTCAATAGGTGCAGTTCCAAGAGAGGTGAAATGGTGGAATTAGAGAAAGATGTACAGCAGATGCAGAGCAGTTCAAAAACTTTCAGCTGGAAAGAGAATCTTTATCTAAGAAATAGGTGTAATGACCTCTTAGCTTGCATTACTCTTAGACTGGTGAGTAGTGTATGCTGTACATTAGCATTATTGATGTCAGCAGGGCTATTGTTAAAACATGCTTTTAAAGAGTGGCTTAGCATTCATCTTGGCAAATCAAACTGTGTGAGAAGGATTTGGTGGTGTGTGATTGTATCATGTGAAGCAGGGATGCTCATGGTATTGGTTGTTGATAAGGGGTAAGAAGTTCCTTTTTCCCCATTATCCTCTGTCCTTCAGAGTTCCATTTTCAAATCCTACCGTCACCACAAAAGGATGTATTTGACAAAAAAAAAAAGTATTGCCCAGTATATCTTTGTCAGGTGAGGAATATGGATCACTGAAGAGGATTCAAAGATCTGATTCCGGGTAGCTGCAGTTTTTACCTTTTTAAAATGCTTTCTGCACATGGTGCAGCTGAGGTGTGTGCCGGAGGTGGCTGTCAGGGGAGATTCTGGGGAGGTTCTTGATCTACTTCTGAAGCCCCTGTTCCACAGAAACACAATGCCATGAGCTGCGCCCTCTCCTCCCCCTGCCCCTTATGGCTCCTTGGAGACTCACAAAGTGACCCTGTATCTCACTTAATGGGGCTGGTGAACTCTGTGTGAAGTTCAATGCTGAAAACTACAAGTGTCTGTTAAAGATTCCCAGGACAGAGTGTAGAAAGCAAGAGAAATAAAAATGGACCTCTGCTAAGTTTTTATATTCCTTAGCTTGGAAAGCAAAACTAAATATCATCGCTAAAAGTACCCCATAGGCATTTCTAAGCCTGTATGAGCTCTGGAAATTGAGGAAGCTGGAAGCTGCTTCCAGGAAGCCTCAGGGTATATCTATATAGAGAACTGCAGACAGGCGGAGGTTGCTCATCCCATACTTTTAAGTTTACTGGCTGCAAGCCAGTTGTGAGCAAGAGCCAGGTAAAGCTATTTTAGCACAGTCCTGGACTTCAGCTATCATGCTGTCTGCCTTTGGGACAACAGACTCTGCTGTGAAAAGACGTCTATTTTCCTTCAGAAGTTCCTCATTCTGACACTTTGCTCTGGTGAGACCTTACCTGGAATACTGTCTACAGGTTTGGAGCCCTCAGTACAGGAAGGACCTGATGGAGTGGATCCAGAGGAGGGCCACGAGAATGATGAAGGGTTTGGAGCATCTCTGCTACAAGGATAGGCTGAGGGAGCTGGGGTTGTTCAGTGTGAAGAAGAGGAGGCTCTGGGGAGAGCTAATAGCAGCCTTCCAGTACCTGAAGGAGGCCTACAGGAAGGATGGGGAGAGTCTGTTTGCAAGGACCTGCAGTGACAGGACAAGGGGCAATGGCTTCAAACTAGAGAAGAGCAGATTCTACGATTCTGTGATTTGGAATTGCTACTCTCACAGCCAATGAAAATGAAATTCTCACCATTTGTAAGTGTAACACAAATCCAAAGCCTTTCCTTCTCAGAATTTGTAGTAAATGAAGTAAAACAATAACACAGACTTACTTAACACTGTGACAGAAAACAAAACTGCAAGAGCTCTTTACTTCTGATTTCTTGCTTGCTGAAAACCAGTCTGGCATCACTAAACATATCTCACAAAGGGTTTGCCTAATAACAGAAGAGTAAGATCACTTCTTCATTCTAATAAGAAGTTTCCTTACTGCAGGATTTCTCACTCACCAGGCTATTGAAGCACTGAAATGTAAATTAAGACTGAAGAACTTCTAAAAATAAGGAAATAATGAAGAAATAATTGTATTGTATATGCATTTATACCATGCTCTATCGACAAAGTCCAATTCTTGTCACTCAAGTGAAAAACAATTCCTCAAAAGGTGGCACCTGCCTTACAAGGATTGGCATGAGCAATATGATTTAGTCATGAGGTCTGTGGTGATGGGTTGGACTTGATGATCTTTGAGGTCTCTTCCAACCTTGGTGATTCTGTAATAGCTGATGTATGCTGCTGTTCTAAAACCTAGTTTAACTATAGTAAATCATAGGTGTCTGCTATATTCAGGGAGAAATTGAATGAAATTCAGCAAGGGCAAGTATAGAGTCTTGCACCTGGGAAAGAACAACCCATGGATCAATACAGGTTGGGGACTGACCTGCTGAAGAGCAGTGAAAGGGGAAAGAATCCAGGAGTCCTAGTGGATGTAAAGTTGACCAGGAGCCAGCAATGTGCTCTTGTGGCAAAGAAGGCCAATGCCTTTTTTTTTTTTTTTAAACAACAGTCTTCATGTGGCTTCTGTGAGCTGTAACACTTTTTTGTTTTCCTAAGAAAAAATTGAGTTCTAGTAAAATTTCCATTGTCCTATGGCAGTCTGTTGGCTAAACCTGTGGTTATGTAGGTTGTGTAACAGCTGAATTTAGTTACTGAAAGGTTAGTTATCCTAAGTCATTGCAGAGGAGTAAGCCAGGATTCTGAATGTAGGCTGTGGGTTTTCAAGAAATGGCTGAGGAGAAAAGAAAAACAAAGAAAAAACCAACCAAACAAACAAAAACAAAGGAAAAAAGAAAGGTAAAGCAGGGCTGCTTTGTGGCTCTGCATTGTGCTTAGGACTGTGCATGGAAAAAAAGGCTTTTGAACTATTTATCCTGTGGCTTTGGTTTTCAGCTGCAGGATTTCTGAATTTAAATGATAGTGATATTTACTAAGAAAATGCAAGTGGCAAATGGTTTTCTTGTGTTGCTTATTGTGCTCACGCGATGTCACAAGTGTTATGACATACTACGGTTCAAGAGAGAGTAGACATATTCCTGACTGCTGATACAAAGAGTTGATGATTGTGGTGTGCAGATTGTGGCTGTGTTTGGTTAATGCACACTACTAGGTTTAACGAATACTGATAGAGCAGAATCATAATATGATTACAGGGTTAACATGGCCTGCTAATAGCAGAAGCCTTGCCCTCGTAAGGCAAATATATGGAAACAGAAGTCCCATTTCTGAAGTTAGGTTAGAGCATTACACTTGGAGTTTATCTGACCTTAAGGTAAGAAAACCTACCCAAGAGCAGCAGTGACAATTCACTGGCACCCCAAGAAGCAGCAGAGCATGATACTTTTTTGTCCCATCTAATTAATATTTTGCATATCGGTATGAAGTTAGAGTGATTTTAGAACAGTGAAATTTAAACCAGGTAACTGTAGGTCAATTTTCATCAGCTTGCACTATTAGGAATATTAAAGGCTCTATCATCTGATAGCCTAAATTGGTAGCACTGAGTTTGGCAGGACTGCAATAATTTATATCAGAAGACCTTTATATTTAGCTGGCATCTAACCTATGTTAAGTACTCTTATTTAAAGCCGCTCGTGTGAAATTGTACGCTAACCAAATGTAACAAACTGTTGTTTTAGGAGGGACTGGACTACATCAGTTCTCATGTTCAGTGTGGTTTTACACGTTTTTGTAATTACAGCTGGGAATTAAAAAATAGCTGATGCTAACAGGAGGGAGTACAGGCTGTGGCTTTGTGGTATGTTTAGCTTATTGAGACTTAAAAACACCTTGGAAAAATTGTGAAAAGACAGCTAGCCTGAAAACAGAGTGTATTTTACTTCTGAGAGATTTGTATTGTTTCTAAAAGTATTAAAAATAACTCTGATAGCTAAGAGGAACCAAGTTGTATACCTAATGTAACAACCAGTTGAGCCTTCTGCTTGTGGTTTCAGTTCATCTTGCACTGAGGCTAATGCAAATTTACTACATACAGTGGCCCGTAATAAAGCCAAAAAGATTCCCATATATCAGTCTGTTCTCATCCATTTCTTTGAAATGCTTCCTCAGTCCCAGCACTTCTCAGAATTCAATTGCTTCTACCATCCTACCTCCTTGTAACTTTTCAGTTCACCTAAATGATTCATTCCTTCCACAGTGTGAGGATGAGGGACAAAGAAGGACCTTCTAGACTCATACTGGATAGGCCAGTCACGTTATTAGGGTATTTAATATTTTCAGCTCAGCTCTGTGATATCTATTCAGATGATCCTGGAACAATTCCAGAAGACTGGAGATGGAATAGTTACATTACATTTAGTCTATTTTCAGTAAGTTTTAGAATACGTGATGTACTGAAAATGATTGTTCTCATCCATTTTTAAATCTCACTATTTGAAGATGAACAACGAGCAGCAAAGTTATTAGAACTGCATTTCCACAGGAGCTTTCCCACTACCACTGTAGTGTTTTGGTTTCCCCCTTTTGTTCAGAGATTCAAAAGGTTGCCAGCAGAGCTTCTTGTGAGTGTATCACAAATGTGGGTAAAACCCTTAAAATAGTATTATCGAATATTCTTGTCCAATTGACAAGTAACATCCTCTGCGCTGTTAGCCATAGCTATTAACACTGATAGTAGTTTGTTCTTTTCAAGTGGTCAGAATTTTAAAGGAAAAGATGAAAAACATCTCCTTGCACCCTAACCTCATAGATTAGGCTGGGGACAGCCCTTTTGGCAATAACACTTATGGCCCTAGCGACTTAAACCAGCAAAACAGGTCCTGTCTCTTTAACCCTCCTCAAATATACAGTCAGGGCTGTTAAAATGTCTGTGTCTCATCTGCACAGACAACGCAATTTCTGCAACGTTCCTTTTGCTTTCCAGCATTGTTTGAGGTAACCTAATCTGGGGGACTGACACAGCATTTGCCATGTCAGGTTGACTTGACTAAGATGCTAAGACCCAGAGAAAAGCCTAAAACCATCACACAAGCAACAGCAAACTAAAGGATAGCAGAGGACACTCAGTCTTGTGAAGCCTAGAGCGTAGAGATGTTCTTGTAAAAGTCATGCTGAAGAGGAGCATGGCTGCTAGTAGTTTCAGAAGAGAAGTCAAATATGGAATGGTCCTCATAAAAACATTCTTTCATCAGAGTTTGAGGTCAGATCATGGCTAAAGCAGATTGGAAATGAAGGGAGAGTTTTCCTTGTGCCATCCAAAGAGAAGCCACAGGAAAGCCTTGCCTTGGGAGAGAGGAAGAGCATGCATCTGTCTCATGCAAAGGAAGGAGAATGTAATTTCTGTGTTAAATGAGGACATCTATAAACAATTCCAATTATTATAGTAAAACATGGTCATATTGGCAGTGCAGCAAAACAAGCCCCTTGTACGACCATGCTTTTCTCTTCTGGCATCTGTAGTCTCAAGAACACCAGTCAAAGACTTTCT
The DNA here is from genome assembly GCA_033816785.1 of Picus viridis. Taxonomy (NCBI): domain Eukaryota; kingdom Metazoa; phylum Chordata; class Aves; order Piciformes; family Picidae; genus Picus; species Picus viridis. The sequence goes on along the minus strand of CM066574.1, from coordinate 7,393,807 downwards.
CCAGCTGCTACATTCACACAAAGAAGCAGTATAAATGAAAGCATTATTGCTGCCAATCATCAGGCCTTCTGAAGGAACTTCTGTCCTCTCTGAATACTATGGGGTATAAACATTGGTCACTATTGAGTATTGTATTTTTAATGTTTGCCACTGTAAATGCCACAATATTTATTAGATAAAGACAAGTATAACTGGACTAACTTCATCAAAAATGTCCTATTTTGTATTAACAGTCACCCTTTCTGTATTTGATATTGTGCCACTACCTCCAGTGGGGAAGTCTGATACCTGTTTCATTTAGGCTGACTCAAAATTACTTTTCACGCTTCCTAAAGGGATCTGACAGAGTTTTCACACCTGTGGATCTCCCTCGGCCAGTCTTTGCCCAGTAGTAAAGTCAGTTAGCAAAAGGCCTTCTTGAGACCACATTCATTGATAAGTAAGAAGGTCAGCCTGAGCCAAGTCTAACACAACAGTTCACACTACCTATCTGTCTTATAGCCATTAGCTTCCTTCCCTTGTCTTCTCCCAGAAGTCTCATGATGTCTGAGCAGCCTGATGACTTCAGACAGGTTAGGCTGGGAATGAATATGCTTGTGTAAGCAGACCCCAGTTTCCTTCAGGAACATATCAGCAACTCATTGCTGTTCAACTAAATCACCATACTGATTTCTGAGACCTGCTCACATACGCTTCAGCTGGTCACACAGTAAACATCCCAGTACAGTGTTGCCTACCTCATTCATCAACTCCTACTTTTCTTCAACTCCAGCTTTTCTTCCATCACAGGAACTATGATAGGACTTTCAACATCACTCATGAATGCTGCAGCAGCACACAGTATTCTTTCATTACAAGAAAGATGAGATTTTGACAAATCCACAGAACACTGTGGAGGCTGCAGGGGATCATGTCTGAAAGATCTTGCTTTGATATGTCATTTAAATAGGAGGAGTGGGGGCAGTACACATCACATCACCGTAACTACATATCTAAACATTAGTTCCCATCTGCCCAGTTGTACCCAGAAACGTGAAAATGCAGGCTGATGTTCCAGGCACAAGAACATTGTTAGCCACCATTTGGAAACCACTGAAGGAAATTCTGCCTGAAAAATCTTGGGATTTACTGTATTTATCTTCTGTTCTCCTACATCAGAGGCAGTTGATTGTCTACTATCCCCTTTCATGTGAGCGTTTACAAGAAGCTAAAAAGGTGTGCATGCTTCCCGGCCGAACGCAAGGGTGATCCAAGGCGCTCATCAGCATATTTACTTGAAGTTACTGCTTATTAAATTACTTTAACTTAATGTATTTCCAGAAAAAAATATCTAGTGCTTTTAAACAGCCTTTACAAAATCAGTGTAGAGGTTTTCATTGTGTGTGTCTACTACCACTCATCTGAGTCAGACTGTGCAGTATGTCCAGAGGATAGCAGCCTTCAAAACTAAGCATGTGGTGAGGGACAATGGTTTTAACCCAGAGAAAGGCAGATTTAGATTGGATATTGAGAAGAAGTTATTTACCATGAGGGTGGAGGAACACTGGAACAGGTTGCCCAAGAAGGTAGTGGAGACTACCTGGAGACATTCAAGGTCAGGCTTGATGGGACTGTGAGCAGCCTGATCTACTTGAGGATGCCCCTGAAGGGAGTTGGGCTAAATAACCTCTAGAGGTCCCTTCCAACCCAGCATATTCTATTGCTCTATGTGAATCTTCTGTGGCCTGAGATATTTGTTTTATCTCCAGCTGGAATTGATGCTGCTTCAATAAAGCCAGTCTGTGGACTGACTGCTCTTAAATATCAAATATAGTCGTGATTTTACACTAGCTAAGTCTGCCACCTTAACTATTCTCACACCAGATAGACTTGGCCCTTTCTCCCTCCATATAAAAATGTTTGAAACATTTCAGACATTTTCAGGGTGTCTGAAATTGTCACAGTCCTCTGGAAAGCAAGCCACTGCTATAATTTATGTGCCTATGGAAAGACAGAGAGAGGACACAATGCAGTTGCTGTGCCTCCACATCCACTTGCTGCCTTCCCTGCCATCAATGAGCAGTCCCATCCCAAAACATGGACAGTGTTTTCCCTGGCTGTCACAGGTGTGTCCCAAATTGAATATGCCCCAGTGTCTGTGAAAGGACAAGTAAATGTTCAGCCTTGGGCTGGGGCCTGTTGGAGCCCCTCGCTCCCTATGGTGGAAATGTATCCCACCACTTGGCACTGTGATAAGAAAAGAGAGGTGGGAGAAGCATGTCATGCATGCATAATAATATTCATGAGGCATCATTTGCAGGCAAACTGAGCAGACAACATGCAGCTCACTTGGATGGCAGATCAGAAGTGACTTTGGAGAGAAGTTCAGAAGCAGAGGCTTAATGCTCTCCTTGGAGAGTTATTTAGTAAGGGTGCTTGGAGACCTCTCCACCAGAGCTCTCTGGCCAAGGAGAGGAGGAATAAAATGGTTCTTACCTCTGATAGAATCTTTTTAATAGACGTGAAGATATCCATGTTGAATTCTTTGAAGCCCATGTTGAATAGATGATCTCTCTCATGTTGATTTAATGTGGACTTTTGACGAGAGTGTGACTGAAGAAGTAAAGCTTCGTTAGTGGCATACCTCACTGGGATGGATATTAGAAAGAAATTAACAGAAGTTAGAGAGCTGCATGTGTTTTAAGAAAAATCTAATGATTTAATAAGTCTTGTGAGTATGATTATAAAAAAGGAATGGTTTTCTTTAGGAAAAGGAGAAAGAAAGAAAAGCAAAGAGATAATTTGGAGTTGCTAAAATGTAAAGATGAGGGGGCTTTTAAAAAAATAAATAATTAAATTCTTTATAAAAATTCAATCTACCTTTTAATCCTTTGGCCAGCAGTGTGAAGCGCTGTGCTGTCTTCTGAATGTAAAATGTAAAATTCCCTCCCTTCACACAGGTCTGCAGAATTGTAACGTGTCATCCAACTGCAGCCTCATGTCACAAGCTGTCAAAATACTGACGGGAGATGCTGACCCCCAGCGCCCTGCTGGAAAAAAAAATGTTGCAGCTAAATGGCTGTGCTATAAATAGTTAAAGCTGATGGTATTTCTGGAGGGCAGCTCTTTGGCTGTCCGTGAGCTACCTTAGAACAACATTTCAGACAATGTGCATTTCCTGCTCCAGTGCCAGCAGGGAGGAGGCCAGGGGCCTTTCAGTCCCACCAAGAGAGGATTGCCCCTGAGTGGCACACCTTGTGGTGTGCAGGAAAACGCCTTTGTTGCCATCACTGGAAAGGCAGAGCTTATCATTCAGCGTAGTTCAGCAGCTATTCTGCAGACAGGTGGCTATTCTGGTGTCAGAAATTTGCTATTGTTGTTCACTCAACTATTCCACCAAGCTAAAGGTTTAATCAACAAGATGCCAGGAGATTTAATTTCTTTCAAAGGAAGCTTATTTGTCAGAGGTATGCCTTTTTATGGAATGCATTCACTTTAAAAAAATACCTAGAAATAACACCAAACTAGACAAGTTGTACAAGTGCCAAAGCCCAGAAAAATCACTAACAACCTCAGTTAATTTGTGTTGCCTTTCCCCCTCCCATTTCAATGCCATATAAATCCAGAGCCAGGTCTAATGTTGGACAAGGCACTCAGATTATGTGGGCATTCATACACGTGTTATGTGGATTTCTTGGCAGTTACTCTGTTTCTGTCTTGAGTGTTGAGGGAAGAAAAATAAGCTCTCTTGCTGTTGAATTCATGGGCTTCCTACAGCCCATACACCACAGTCAGAGATATTAGTGCAGTCTGAATTTTACCAGTATAGGAATGAACTCTGGCACCTGAAAGGACCCTAGAGAGTAAGACTAGACACGGAAGACGCTGGACTGGGACTCCTTGTTCAGATCTTAGCTTTTTTTCATTCTTTTTGTTTCCTGTGCTGGGCAAGTAACTGAAAACAAATATGCTTCTATCTGGGGGAGTAATTGCAGCTTGGATTTACTTATGTGGGCTAACTTTAAGTTAGCTCAATCAATTATCACTGTTGAGAATGCCAGCATGAACTTTGGTGCACTGCCATAATCCTGTTGGGTCTGCGAATAGACATTCAGTAGGTAACATCTGCAATCTAAGTGTCATGTACCAAAATATTTCAGTATTGTGTGCCACAGCCCAAGAAAGCTACTTTAAAGTTTTGCCCTGTTGTAATGTGAGTGATATTTTAAGACTACAATAGACTCCATCAGGTAGTGCTGCTGTTCCCAGCTCTGTTAGGGAAACATAAATGTTATTCTTGCACAAGCTTTTGTTTGTCTTTGTCTACTTAAATTGTGACCTCTCTGGGACAGGAAATGTCTTTTATTTTGTGTTTATACAGCAAATAAGGTTTGGATCTTCACTGTGATTTGAAACAGTCATTGAAGTTACAGAGCCACCTCTTGTCTACATCTGACAGTAGGTTGTTCCATGAGTCTGTTGCATGAAGCTTTCTATGGGACATGCTGCAGAACTCCCTTCTGCATGGAGGGGAACTAGCCAAAGGGAATCCATCCTCTGTTTTCTCAGGTTGCTTGTGTGCTCTTTCTTATTCTCTTCTCATTTGTATATCTCTGAGGCAATGCTTTGGACTATAGGAAAAAAACATTCTGATATCCAAAGATGTTGGATGGTAAAGAATATTGCTCTGTTCACATTTAACATTCCAGGAAAAATTAATGGCTTGTGTCTTCTTGAAACCCAACTTTCTTCAGATGATAAAGTTTGAGCAGAATGAATGCATTTTGAATATTCTTCCTCCTGTACTTAAAACATCTAAATTAAACATTTTGTTACACAAGCATAAGGCTATAGAATTATTATGAAATAGTGAGTGTGGGCTAAGTCTTTGACTTTTCTGTCTTTCCTTTTCTCCTTTATTCACTCCTGAAATGTGACCTAGAACATTGAATTAATAACAACAACAACAGCAATAAAAAAACACCTTAAAGTATAAGGAAATATGTTAAGGGTTACTGGATAAAAACAAAAAACAAAACAAAGCAAACAAATAAGCAAACAACCAAAACCTAAAAACCAAGCAGAAGAATTATTACTTATCAGAACTAACTTATTTATTAAATGTATCTGCGCCATATCAGGCTTAAACACAGTACTGTTATAAATTTGCTACTAAAACTGACAGGCACTGTTACCTTAGGTTAAGCTTATCTGCAAAGCAAAAAACTGAACTTTTAGGAATTTCATGGCCTCCTCCACTGGTGGTGGGACACTGATGGTGTCTCAAATCCATACATTGTTCCAAGTCATGTTGCAGGTCTCCTAGGCTATTTTGCATTTTGCTGACCACAGTTTGCTGGAGGAAATCATAGAATCATAGAATCAGTCAGGGTTGGAAGGGACCACAAGGATCATCTAGTTCCAACCCTCCTGCCATGGGCAGGGACACCCCACACTAGGTCAGGCTGGACAGAGCCTCATCCAGCCTTCTCTTAAACACCTCCAGGGACGGGGCCTCAACCACCTCCCTGGATAACCCATTCCAGGCCTTCACCACTCTCATGGTGAAGAACTTTCTTCTCACATCTAGCCTGAATCTCCCCACCTCCAGCTTCATTCCATTCCCCCTAGTCCTATCACTACCTGAGATCCTGAGAAGTCCCTCCCCAGCCTTCTTGTAGGCCCCCTTCAGATACTGGAAGGCCACAATGAGGTCACCCCGGAGCCTTCTCTTCTCAGACTGAACAGCCCCAACTCCTTCAGTCTGTCCTCATAGGAGAGGTGCTCCAGCCCTCTGATCATCCTCATGGCCCTTCTCTGGACACGTTCCAGCACGTCCACATCCCTCCTGTAGTAGGGGCTCCAGAACTGGATGCAGTACTCCAGGTGCGTTGCCGGAATTGTTGGTGTTGCCAGCCTATAAACTGAGGGATAGTCTCATATTACAGTATAGAACCTTTTCTAAAAGGGAGGGGAGGAGAGGGGGTGGGGGTTGTGTGTTTGGTTGGGGTTTTGTTTTAAAATAAAGTTCCTGGTAGTGATGCAGGCCTTCGTGGTATCTTCTTGTATGTTGTGATGTATGCCAATGAGTGTACTGAACCAACAAAACTAGACTCACTCAAAAGCTGAGAAAAAAAAAAAAAATAGTCTTGCAGAGGAAACTAGTGCTTCAATTTGTACATTGCTACTGTGTGTTCATTGCAGCTTATTGAAACAAGTTCACACAGGAAGAGTTAAGACTTGCAATACAAGCAAATGCCACTGCCCTGTAAAAATTATGTAATTAATTTACCTGTGCAGATTACCCTGAAATATAAAGAAGTAGGATTGAATGCTTGTTACTAACCTCTACCCTATTGTGTACATACCTTGGTATTTATTCTCCAATTTCTCAAATATATGGCCAAGGTAACCTGCTATCAAGCCCCAGTAGACTTTGAGTGATTGTCCTTGTGTGTACTACAAGACCATGGCAGATGCAAGGTAATATGTCTATTGAGAACTAGGCTAAGATGCATTATGCTACACTGGCTGTGGACTAGGAGTGAGACTTTATTTTGCTTGATATGTATCTAGGAATGTAAATGCTGCATTTGCAAATCCTGGCATGACTGCATAACATATCAACATTAATTTATCTTTCAAACACACATTTAATAGCTCACAGACAGAAAGGTGGCATCAGTGTTGCCTACTGGTTCTGTAATTTTTAATTATTCTTTTTTTTGCCCATGATTAATTGTGCAAACTTAATGGTTTTGTTTGTTTGTCTTGTTCTGTTTTTAATAAAGAACATAGGCTTCTAATACCTGGCACTGGTAAACCATCTGCTGGAAAGTAAATACAAACCTCCATTTATGTTTCTTGTCTTAACCCTTCCTGTGCCTTTTACAGAAAGTAATTTTGGGGCAGCCATTAAAAGGTAAGTGTCCCACACAGAGACATTAATGCTTCTCTGCATAGCTGGTCTGCTAAGGCATCTAACTAAGCAGCTCACAAAAAGTGCTTTGTACTTTGCCTATGGAGCTTAGCCAAAGTCTGCATCCCTTTTAGTCATTAACTACATCATCTTTTGATATATGTCTGAAGCATTTACAGTTTTTGCATGACCAAATGCTTTCAGGCTTAACAAAACCCACACTCCTCTGTAGTGTCTATGGATTGTCCAGGTCTAACATTTCAAAGGTTTGCTAGATCCTCTCCTTATGCCTAAGAGAATATAAACAGCATTCGGTTTAATTAACATCAGCGAAGGCATGTCGCAAATAGATTTACTCTGTTACTGGCTTTCTCCATTTCTTAGTGTCAACATTTTAAGCTTTCTGTAATAAATGTCTCCACCTTCTTTTTTTTTTTTTTTTTTCCTTTTTTCTTTTTTTTCTTTTCCCCAGGAGGAGAGGAGAAACTTCTTTTTCTTTCTACTAGAAAGGAATTATTTCAATTCAAATGTTCATTTTGTTGATGAGAAAGTAGTGAGGAAGTGAAGTTATTGCTATGACGGACTAGGATATAAAGCAGGCAAGATTCTGTGAAGGGGTAAATTAGCAGCTGATGTAATACAATTACCACTGCAAACTTCCCTGTTTGTTCCCTTTTGTAGCACTAGTTAGTAGACAAAATGGGGAAAACCCAAAATCACAGTTCTCAAGTCTGTTGACCTTGCACTACAAGAGTAGGAGCATAGATCAAGACAGCGGGCTGGGCAACCTTGAGTCTGGCTGCAGTAAATGCCAGGCCAACTCTCATTGTAATTAAAACCATTTTAGAAACTGTTTCAAATTACACAGCTGCTATTGGACCATGTTCCTTTCCCTACCCTCACCCTTTCCTGGTCACAGAGCAGCAGAGTTGTCACTGCAGCAGCTCCATGCACACCCACAAAACACTTCTGCTGCAGCTATCTTCACACAGCATGGGAGGAAGTTTTCTCCAGTGGGTGAAGGATGGAACCCATGCTTGTAATCAGGTCGTGCCACTAAAGGTTACTTAGGAGGCAAGTGCTCCAGTTTCCCAGAAGCAGGCTTAAAAGGCTGTAGGGTATATTTTCAAAGTGCTGTGCAGGATTTCACCATGTGACTCATTAATGTCAATGGGAATCATGCTGTTAAAACTTTGTGCAGTGCTTTGAAAATGTATCCCTATATGTCAATTTTCCTTTCCAGGCAAAATTATCAAAACCAGACTTTGTGGGCCTTCTTTAAAAAAAGTTTTTCAGTACTATTATTATATGCTAATAAATCAATGGTTTAGTAGGCTCAATCAGCTCTTGTTCCTTCCTTCCTTCTCCATCTCCACTTTCCATTTTATCACTGACTTTGATTTTATGCAGAGTTATAGTAACATATAGTTTTTGCAGATGTCACCTGAAAGAAGGCAACTGCAAAATCTCATAGCCTGGATTGCAAGTTCTGTGAAAATCAGCAATTGTGATGCAGAGGAATAGTAGCATTTGTTGCATAATTTCAGTTACAAAGCAGAATCAATATAGAAAATAGAACTTTTTTTTTTTCTTTTAATTGCTGTTTTCATTAGCAGGATGCAACAAATCAACTCTTACTTATTAAAATAAAAGATTTAGTTTGAAGGATTTGCAATTATCTTTCCAGGATAACTCCTGGGATCTGCTAATAACAAAATATCAGGTGACATGAGTATGCACTTAGCAAATAAACAAACTAATGTAATGAGATCTCTGGTTTTCTAAGAAGAATTACTTCCTTTGATTGTGCTGAATACATAGAGAATTACCCTGAACTGCTTGTACACTCTAAACTACAACAGAGAGGTGAATTGTGTCTTTCTAATAGCTGAATTTTGTATTTGGTCAGAACAAGCTACTACACATTTAATCCTTCCTTCAGAAGTCATAGATATCTCCACTACATAGCTTATTACTTGTGTAGCAAAAAGGTGCATCATGTCTGTCCTGGGAAGCGTATCTTAATCTGAGTTATTCTCTGGAATAAAATGATTGCTGTCTATATGGATAGCATATCATATGCTTCTGTAGTTCCATTTCTCAGGCAGCAGCTGTTCCATTCAGTAGCTGCTCTTTTACAAGTCTCAGCAAAGACAGAAGATGAGAATTGCACCCTCTTTTTCTCTCAAAACTCCCATAGTTTTGGGACAGTGTTGTTAAGAAAGCTTATATTCTGCTGCTTTGTGACTGTACGTGGTGACTGGTTGTTAATCAGAGCAGGAATGTTGAAAAGGAAACAGATCTTCATGACTGATAAATAAGAGTATAAGAAACTGCCAGAATTCTCTGGCTAATTAGACAAAGGTAGATGGACTCCTAGAGAGAATTAACAAAGTACATCCATCTAGTTATCTGCTTGCATCTGACTACTTACCTTCCTTCTTCCTTGCCAGAAAGAAATCACATTTCTGTCCAGTCCGCTATGTTCCTTAGCTTTCTGACAATAGTGGGGCTTAGCTTATGTTATGTCCTAACTTAAAAGAGTAGGATCATTTAATTTTGTCTTACAATAATTCTGTGCAATGGTGTCCTTCTGTGTTCCCAGAGCCCACTGTTTATATAGCCTACAACATTCTCCCTCTTAGGACTTCACAGGAGATGGCACAATGCCACTGAAAAGTGGATATCCGGATTATAGCACCATGCGTAAGGATGCCACAAAGGTTTGTTAGAGAGAGAGAAGTTCCAGCACATTTTCCAGAGTCACATATGCCCCCTTTTTTTTTTTTTTATTTACAGGATTTTGTTTTTCCCTAGCATGCACAAGATTTTTAATATGCTTCCTCTGAAATATTTGGGAAAGTCTACCTTCTGGACTATCTTGCGGTGTTGTACTGGTTTTGGAGAAGATAGTTGTTAAGGAGCGAGTCAGAGAATATAAAGCAGAACTCTATGCTGTACCCAATAGTCATCCACATTATAATGCTTAGGAAATAGAGAGATAGAAAAGATAGAAAAGTTAATTTGTTGTTTTGTCTGATGTAAAGTAGGGCCAGCAGCAGTTATTTCAGTGTAAATAGTGAAAATGAGAAAGTTAGAGTAGATTCAGAATGAGGAAAACTTGAAACTTAGCTTAAGCTCAACAAAGCAGGGCTCTTATGCCTTTTCTCTGTTGATTGATTTGTTATTGGTAAGCTAATAGTATCTCTATTTCCATAAGAATTCTTCTCTGTAAAGCTCAAAGTACTCCAGAAACATGGTTGTGCTGTATAAGCTTTTTGTTCAGGTGCAAGAACTAGCATGTGGAGGAGTCTGTCTTTTGACATGCTGCCCCAAAATTCCACCTTTCCCTGGTGCCATTGTTAGCATTGTTGTTCTTGCCCTTCCTCTACTTGCAAGGCATCTTGTTTCCTTCTCTGCACAACACCAAAAGCTCCTACAGAGAGATTTTAGAAGTCTTTTGTGTTTGGATACTATGATGACAAATACAACATAAAACTTCAGTGCGAGAATCATGGAATCATAGAATTGTTAGAATTGGAAGGAACCTCAAGGATCATCTAGTTCCAACCCCTGCCATGGGCAGGGACATTTCACACTCGATCAGGTTGCTCAGAGCCATATCCAGCCTGGCCTTAAATACTTCCAGGGATGAGGCTTCCACCACCTCCCTGGGCAACCTGTAATGACTGTTAAGTTTCTAAAAATTAGGGTTTGGTGTGTTTTTTTTTTTAAGGCACCAACAAAAGAAATTGTAATAGATTTCCATACACAACTGTGGTGAAGTAATTTTCTTTTTTTACATTGAGCTGGTATGCTGTGAATCTCATTACAATCATTGCCATTATGATTAAGTGACCTTACTAAAATACTTTCCACACTGAGAATGGGGGAATTCTACTATTATGATGGTAACCACAGAAAGATGAAATACTTTCACCTGTGTGCTTTTGGCGGGGACACAAAGGGGAAGCTCTAGAAATTATAATGAGAGGTGTATTTTGTGACTGCAGAAGTCATTTTAAAATATGAACCCCATGATCCAGTAGATTTTCATTCTTTCACCAGGTTGGGCCTGCTGCCTTTTTGCTTTCTCTTCCAAGATGTGTACAGCAAAATCTGTGCATCCAAAGTCAAAACCTAGGCAAGCCATGTTGTGCCTAATTACACCTAGTTCAGAAAATCAACAAAATGCACAGTTTCCTTAATCTTCCCAGGGGCTAATGGCTCTCTGCTTCTCATATACTCTTCCTCTGACTGAACACAGAACTATGTAACTCCTGCTGCATTTGTTATCTGTGTAACTTCAGATAGTATTTTGTCTCCACTTTTCTATCTGTTGAAGGAAACAAGACATTGCTTGTGTTTATCTTCTGAGTTTAAAGACCTACTAACCTCTGAGAGCATGCTGATAACTCATTCTCTGATGATTATACTGCTTTCTCTTGGATCCAGATACAACCAGCTTACTCCAGGCAACATACAACTGGTTTGATACACAGATTGAATAAAAGGGTTGAGGACCACCACGGCTCAGTAACCCATGCACTTACTGTATCATACCTGTAAGTCATTAACCTGCCCCAGGCTCCTCTTTTGGAGTGTAGTTAGATATTGCACTCTGGGCCTTTATAATCATGAGGTTGACAGGAGATCTGATTGCTCTGAATGTCTCAAGATTGTCTTCAAACAACTGAATTGCTTACATAGGTGCAGCAATTTGAACTGCAGATGCCATCTAGGCTACCAGTTTGACCAGAAGCATGACAGACCAGGGTACCAGAGGAGCAGGTGGAAGGACTGTCACAAACCTTTTCAGTGATAATTCCTGAATTCTGCATTCTAACCTATTATGGAAAGAATTATAATAGGGGCTGAGTTAAGTCAACTTGTTTGTAGAGAAAATAATCAAAAGGGGAAAATAGCTCAAGATCAGTCACCCCTTTGGCAAATTCAGTTTAACCTCAATTAATGGAAAACCTGGAAAAGCATGAAGTGCTCCCACACCTTGAAGCTTTGCACCCCACAGACCCATAGGTCTGCCAAGGTCTGGCATTTTGCCTGGGCTAATAAACTCTCTGACAAGTGGCAGCACTGGGGATCTGTGTGCTGAGATACCCTTGTGGCTCACGTCTGGCAGAGCTTAATGACTCAGGTTCAGCATCGTGTGAGAGCAGCTGCACTGCTGTTGGACCTGGTCCCAGAAACTGGCTCAAAGTTTCTCAGGAGCATAATGACTCAGTCTTGCAGTGGTGGGTGAGAAATTCTGGAGCAGGTAAAGGAGAGTGGGGGAGGGAAGAGGGATTTGGAACACTTACTAGGGTTTTCATAGTGCTTTCCATGGAGAGGCCACAAAATTTTGCATGATGATTTTGTGGGCGGAACACACTGGGTAGAGTTAGTAAAGCTTTGAATGGAAGAGTCCATCAGAAAGCTGAGAGACCTGGGGGCTTACAAGAGTATTTCTCTTTCTGTCTGTACTTCTGGGACCTGCTTTATTTTTTGAGCATAGAGTCTTCTCCTTAGTCCATCTTCTGCAGGGATCATGGACTCTTCTGTCTCTAATGCAGTCACTTGCTCTGAGCCCATCCTACTCAGGCAACCACTTCTCTCTGGGATAGGAAGGCCAGGAAAGACACTAAAGGAAAACAAGTCTTGTTTTTGAAGGTGTTGCTGAGGGCCTGGAAAAGGCATAGAAGTCTTGCTGGGACACAGATCCTAGTGATCCTGACACTGACCTGCAGGTAGACATCCTAGGCCAGCATCAAGTCCAATGCTGACCCCACGGATACACCCTTTTCTTGGGGCTGGGGCTGTCCCCACTGCCTCCCACCTGCCCTGCTTCCTGGCTGCACAGTGTGTTGGGAGTAAACAAGATACAGTAACTTACTGCTTGGGCTGCTTGTTCTTATCCTCCCATAACTGATAGGTAACTCAAGACTGTATGCCTTGCCTTGATTGAAAATGCTTTTAAGTGCCAACAATAAAATGTTAGAGCATTTTCCTAAATGAAGCTTGAAAATTTATGAAGTCCAATTCAGAATCATCTCAGATTTCAGTAGCTACAATATTTCTAGACTCTCATGAAATCAGCCATTGCTGACTTCTATTTTTGTTCTTGTGTCATATTTTATTTCCATATTTTATTTGTTTCCACAGCATTTTGTCTTTTTTTCTTGTTGTTGTTTTAGCTTTGCTTTCTATGCAAGACTTCTTTCCTATCCATAGTTTTCATTTGTTTCTGCTCACCTAGTTTTCATTGAGTGGCAGTACCTGTGCTCATTCTTCTGCAAATATTTGCAGTTTTTATTGTTGAACTTTTTAATTTCTGATTTTTATAGTTTATGATGCTGTTTGTTTGTTTGTGGTGGGTTGATTTTTGTGTGTGTGTGTTTGCTTGTTTCTGTAGTTAGTATGTTAGGAAAGGAGGTAAGGCTGGGAAAGGGTGTTTCAGACCTTAGAGAAAAAGTTGCAAAATCATTAGAAAAATTGTTGCAAAACATTGTTAACCCAACCTAAGAGTCCATGTAGCTATGGAGCACTGCGAATGAAACAGCCCTTTGAAAAGGTGAGTGCAAGGTCAATGGGCCATGGAAATCCCTGTCTGACTTGAAACGAACAAGAGCTGGAGATAAAATTTCACTTAATCTGCAGATATTATATTAGTTTCTCTTTTTTAATGCCTTTTGCCTGTGTTGCTGTCCCCTTTGTTTCTTCTCACTTTCTTCCATTTCCTATTTCTTGTTCTGTTTGCTCCTTTGTTCCACCTGCTGTATTTCTCCACCTTGCTCTCCTGGCTGATCAGTGCTGGAGATAAAGACCCACAAGATGCATGTTAGAGGCATAAAGGAGCATTGATTTTGTTATTAGTCACTAAGGTACAAATGGATCCCAGTTCTCACAAAGGCAGTTTTCATGCATCTGACTTGCTGAGGGACAGTGCTGTGAGTAGTTGAAATAATGAAGGTTTTGGTCCAGCTGCTGTGTGAATTGGGCTGTATAATTACTTATATTTTACTTTCTATTCCAGTTTTTCCTCTGTGTGTGTGTGTGTTAATTTTACCAGTCTGGTTTTGTTTCAGGTGCCTCCAAGTACTGTTTTCATTAATGGTGTTATTACATTCAAGCTCTTTCCCCATATTTCATGAAAACTACCAGCCAAAAGATCAAAAGCTTTTCTGTGCAAAACAGATTGTTTAAACAGCTGAAATACTTTTTACATGTGTCTGCATCTACTGTAGATTTCTATGAAGTACTAAGTATCACACGTTTAGTCATCTGCCATCTTCGAAGTGGTTTCTGAGTAATGGATGCGAACAAGTCAGCTCTTCAGATGGCAACTTTCCATAACTGTATTCAATTTTGTGAGTGCTGTTATTTGATATTGCTTCTTTTTCCTGGTAAACTTTATTTCCCATTTTTATTTTCGTGATATTTCTTTTTATACCGTTTCTGTTATCTATCCCAAGGGACAAACCAAGACAAATACTTCTGAAATAATCCTAACACCACAGAAAATACATTTGTATTCTTTTAAAGCTGGGATCAGTATCCTTTCTCACAAATCATGAAAATTCATAACAATAGGCTCATATGAGTTCAAGATATTCCATCAATTTCGGCAAGTTTTCAGTCAGGACTTGTACTGTGTTCTTTGGAGTATCAATGAAGCATTTCTGCTTTCAAATAATGTCCTTTTTTTCTTTCTTACATTTGTCTTTCCATTTCCTTCCTGAATTTTTGGCATCAGAATGTTCTGCATGGAGAAAGTCCACCTCAGCAGAAGAGCAGAGGAGGGTCAGGGGAGACCTTGTTGCTGTCTACAACTGCCTGAAGGGTAGCTGTAGCCATGTGGGGGTTGGTCTCTACTCCCATGCAACCTGTGACAGAACGAGAAGACACAGTCTCAAGCTGCACCAGAGGAGATTAGGCTGGATGTTATGAAGAAGGTGTGATTGGCCATTGGAATGGGCTGCCCAGGGACGTGGTGGAGTCACCATCATTGGAAGTGTTTGAAAAGAGATGGATGAGGCACTTAGTGCCATGGTTTAGTTGATTAGATGGTGTTGGGTGATAGGTTGGACTTGATGATCTCTAAGATCTTTTCCAACCTGGCTAATTCTGTATTCTGTATATTTTGGGGTTTTTTTCCTTAGATGACTGGTATTTTTTTATGATGGCTTATAGCAAATTTTCTCTTTGAAGCAGGCATTTCCAATATTTTCAAGTTCTCTTTCTATGAGATTCTTCTTCATATCCTTTCTTGCTTTCAGCTCTTAATTGCATCTAATTTTGCACTACATTTATTGTGAGAGTGTTCATAGTACTGACTGCATTTGCAGAGGAGCAGGAACTCCTGACATAAATAATGGCATCATTCTTATGTCAACATTTCTTACACACACAAACACACACCCCACACACTCCTCTTTTTTTGGTGCCCTCTTACCTTTTGTTTGTTTCTTTTGATCTTATCTGGCATTGAAGTGAATTATCTGTCCAGGGCAATGTTGGGGTCCCTTTCTTTAAACAAAACTGTCAATTTAGAGCCCAGTAGCCTTCAGGCAATTATTTTTAAATCTGTCTACCCAGATTGTTCAAGATTCCTTGGTTGTTCTATTATTTGCTGCTTAAGAGGCTGCATAGTAGTTTTAATATTTCTCACAAGAACTAATCAGTGAACCTCCTGAGCTGGTGTAGTGAACTTACTGAAGAGATTCTCTGTGGATTCAGGACTTTTCTAACAGTATCATATATATACATATTTATATACACACACACACACACACACACACACACACACACACACACATATATATATGGGTTATAGTGATGAACTCAGCTCTAATTCAGCATACTCTTCTCTCAGGCATTAAAATAAAGCTTGGTTTAGGTCAGCAATCTATCATTTTCAAAGTTAAACATTCAAGTTATTCCAGTCCCCTGTAGCTGCTAGTTACAAAATTATGATTTTTGGAAAAACCACAGCTTGCTTGCAGTGAGAGAGGGGAAGAAGAAAAGACACCTGGATTTGAAGGTTGTTGTATGCATGCACAGATCTCTAAACAAAACAGAACAGAGAAGCCCCTGCCCACCCCCCCAAATATGAAGGAAACAAATTCTGTCCGGCTGAAAGCACCTTAACAAATTGCATTCCTGGAGGGAATTTCTACTCCCAATGCTTAATATTGGAGTAATACACCAATTCCCTCTTCTAAAGCAGGAATCCTGTCATTAACATTTTGGGGGAGGTTGCAAGAACAAGCTCCTTTGTCATGTGCGTATTTTCTTACTCGGTCCCTGCAAGGATTAACAACTCTTCTCAGTGCCAACAGCAAGACTCTTCTTGATACCAGTGGTGTTTGGTGATGCCCTTTGAATTCTTCAGTACTATTGCACATTTCCTGAAGGCAAAGAATAAATTGCTCAACCTTTTCAACAGTGTGGGATGGAACGAGGCTGATGAAGACTTTCACTTGTTCATTTTAGGGGCCAAATTCTCATCTCGGTAAAATCAGTTTAGTTTTTCCCTGTGAGGAGGTCAGCTATTTCAGATTTACACCAATGCAGCAGTGCAGATTTTGGCTGTGGGTCTCCACTTGGCTCATGTGCTGTAAGGTAATTACTTACATTTGAAAAATAACAGTGGATGCTTGATCAACTTCTGTAACCAATAGATTTTGGGATGCATGTTTCTTTAAGAACCAAATAATTCAAAATGTCTCAGAAACCCCTTCCCCTTATCTTGTAATATAAAAAAATATCTGCAGCATTTTAGCTTGGATCTGCTATTGGTGACTGCTATTGGTTAGCTTCATTCGAGGACTAGGCTTGCCTAGCTTCTTATAACTTGGCCATAGGTTTTGGAGGACATCTGCAAATCATTGAGTGAATCAGAAAAGTACAAATTCACAGCAGTTATACTCTCTTGAGTTGTGTTTGATATTTCCTGTTTTTAAGGTTTCCTTGGTATCTAACACATAGGCTACTAAACACCAGCTGCTCCCAGTGATTCAGATCTGCAGATCTTTGATCAGTTTATCTTGTCAAGGTTAACCAATTTCTATGCTGGAGGGAGGGTGTTACTATTTTTTGTGAGTATAAATATTGAGCAATCATCCCCTGTGTTTCTGGGCAGTATGAACCCCAGTCTTTGCTGTGTCCTGTATTGTAACTGCAGGTCCTTTTCTCTCCATTAACCCAAATCCTGTGTAAGACACTCTTGGCAAAGTTTTATTCTGGATCTAGTGTATTGTCAATAGCAGATTGGAGTTAGAGCTCTGTGAGTGTTTTTTAAATAACTCATTTTTATGCAGCTAACTTTATTTAATTATTTTTATTTATCCTCTGGAAGAACGAATATGAAAAGATAAAAATGAAATAATTATGCTGTGGTGAATTCAGCCTGTTTCTGTTTACAAAGTATGGCAACTTACTTCTTGTCTCTCAGTGTAAATCACAGTATCACAGTACATTAGAAATTGGAAGGGACCTCCAGAGATCATTGAGTCCCACCCCCTGTCAAAGCAGGATCACTTAGGGTAGTCCACACAGGAATGCATCCAGGTGGGTTTTGAATGTGTCCAGAGAAGGAGACTCCACACACTCTCTGGGCAGCTTGTTCCAGGGCTCCATCACCCTCACTGTAAAGAAGTTTCTCCTCATGTTGAGGTGAAATCTTCTATGTTCAAGCTTGAACCTGTTGTTCCTTGCTATTGCACACCACCAAAAAGAGATTGGCCCCCTCCACCTGACACCCACCCCTCTGATATTTATACACATTGATGAAATCCCCTCTCAGACTTCTCTTCTCCAGACTAAACAGATCCCCAAGGATCTCAGTCTCTCTTCATAGGGGAGGTGCTCAAGCCCCCTAATCATCCTCCTTGGTAACAAACATGGGGGCTCCCCCACAATTCCAGTACTGATTTGCTTCAGAAGCTTTTGAAACCTCTGTGGATCTGTGGATCATAAGCAAGAAACACTTCAATGAAGAATAAAATGTATGAGACAGGTAGAATATTATTGCTACATATGGAGATATAAATATCTCTCTCTCTATGGATATATGCACATTCAGTCTGTTAATCATTTTCTGTGGCACCAGGAAAATTCCAAGAAAATCCTTACATTTTAAATGGTTACAGGTACTAGAGGTAATAGTATGAATGTTAAAGCTTTTCCTCCTCCAGACCAACACACCTATTCTTTTCAGTTGTTGGAATCATTCTGTTTCTGTGCCATAGGTCTAGTTATCCATATTCATAAAGGTAGCCAGTTTACCCTGTGCCCTAATACCAACACAGACCAGTGCATGCTTTTCTGGCTCTGTGTATCTGTCCAGTGTCTTTCTCCTTCTAGATGATCCTACAGACTCCTTTATTTTAGTATTTTATTCACAGAATCACAGAATGCCAGGGGCCAGATGGGACCTCAAAAGATTGGCCAGTCCAACCCCTCTGCCAGAGCAGGATCACCTAGACCAGCTCACACAGGAACACATCCAGGCAGATCTTGAACATCTCTGGAGAGGGAGACTCCAAACCCCCCTGGGGTTGGTATATTCAAGAAACATTGTATGAAAAAAACAACTTAAAATCTAATCTTTTCTTCAGACTAGCAATGCACGAGGCATTGCTCCAAATACCAAATTTAAACCCATGACTGTTCAATACAGACCTGTGATAATTTTTTATACAATACAATACAATACAATACAATACAATACACCAAGTTGGAAGAGACCTTCAAGATCATCGTGTCCAACCTATCAACCAATCCAACCCACCCAAACAACTAGATCATGGCACCAAGCACCCCATCAAGTCTCCTCCTGAACACCTCCAATGATGGTGACTCCACCACCTCCCTGGGCAGCTGATTCCAATAGGCAATCACTCACTCTGTGTAGAACTTCTTCCTAATATCCAGTCTAAACCTCCCCTGGCGCAGCTTGAGACTGTGTCCTCTTGTTCTGGTGCTGGTTGCCTGGGAGAAGAGACCAACCTCTGCCTGTCTACAACCTCCCTTCAGGTACTTGTAGAGAGCAATAAGGTCACCCCTGAGTCTCCTCTTCTCCAGGCTAAGCAACCCCAGCTCCCTCAGCCTTTCCTCGTAGGGCTTGTGTTCCAAACCCCTCACCAACTTTGTTGCCCTTCTCTGGACACGTTCCAGCAACTCAACATCCTTCCTAAAGTGAGGGGCCCAGAACTGGACACAGGACTCAAGGTGTGGCCTAAGCAGTGCAGTGTACAGGGGCAGAATGACCTCCCTGCTCCTGCTGGCCACACTGTTCCTGATGCAGGCCAGGATGCCATTGGCCTTCTTGGCTGCCTGGGCACACTGCAGGCTCATGTTCAGCTTCCCATCGACCAGCATCCCCAGGTCCCTCTCTGCCTGGCCGCTCTCCAGCCACTCTGACCCCAGCCTGTAGCACTGCATGGGGTTGCTGTGGCCAATGTGCAGAACCCGGCACTTGGATGTGTTCAGTCTCATGCCGTTGGACTCTGCCCATCTGTCCAGGCTGTCGAGGTCCCTCTGCAAAGCCTCTCTGCCCTCCAGCAGATCAACTCCTGCCCCCAGCTTGGTGTCATCTGCAAATTTACTGATGATGGACTCAATGCCCTCATCCAGATCATCAATAAAGATGTTAAAGAGCATGGGGCCCAGCACTGATCCTTGGGGCACACTACTAGTGACAGGCCGACAGCTGAATGTGTGTTTTCACAGCCAATATGCCTTTTTAACTTAAAAAAATGTATTTATTTTAACAGTATTACTCCCAGAATAGGCATTAGCCCAAAGTTTCACAGCCATTCTGCTTTTTTGAAAATTTTTTCATTTATTCTTACTTTAGCAGTACTACTCCCCAGGACTGGCATTAGCCTAAAATGCAAAGGTTTCAAAAAGAAAACACAGGTTTATACTGGAGATCCAGTCTATGTGAGATGTTACGGAATGACTCTGATGTGTTAGCTGCACCAAAGCTTTCAAAATCAAGAGAAGTGTGGCCAGCAGGTCAAGGGAGGTGATTCTCCCCCTCTACTCAGCTCTGGTGAGACCCCATCTGGAGTACTGCATCCAGTTCTGGAGCCCATATTACAGGAGAGATGTGGACGTGCTGGAGCGTGTCCAGAGAAGGGCCACGAGGATGATCAGAGGGCTGGAGCACCTCTCCTATGAGGACAGACTGAAGGAGTTGGGGCTGTTCAGTCTGGAGAAAAGAAGGCTCCGAGGTGACCTCATTGTAGCCTCCCAGTATCCGAAGGGAGCCTACAAGAAGGCTGGGGAGGGACTTCTCAGGATCTTAGGTAGTGATAGGATTAGGGGGAATGGAATGAAGCTGGAGGTGGGGAGATTCAGGCTAGATGTGAGGAGGAAATTCTTTGCCATGAGAGTGGTGAAGGCCTGGAATGGGTTATCCAGGGAGGTGGTTGAGGCCCCGTCCCTGGAGGTGTTTAAGAGCAGGCTGAATGAGGCTCTGTCCAGCCTGATCTAGTGTGGGGTGTCCCTGCCCATGGCAGGGGGTTTGGAACTAGATGATCCTTGTGGTCCCTTCCAACCCTGACTGATACTATGATACTGTGAAATGCACAAGCCATATCTGAGAGACTTGCTTGATCCGTGATGCATGCCAGAATTAAAGATTAAGCTTTTATTCTATCAAAAATTCAGCTCCAAGGTATCAGGCTCAACTCTCAATGTGATGGAGGAATCCTGTGTTCCTTCCCCCTGTCTGTCCTGGGAATGGGGCACTGAACAGCAATCTTCCTGCTTCCCAGTAGTTATGACCATCTCACATAAGTATGATGCCAGAAGTCCTCTTTGCTTAGAAGCCTGTCATCTAGTCTGTTAATATGTTGTCTATTCACAAAAAAACACCTAGCAAACAAACAAACAAAATTATTTATCCATCTGTAGATATCTGCAGAAAAAAATAAGGAGAAATCAAAAACCCCCAACCAATTCTTAATAAATCTTGGTTTTAATTGTAAAGGCTGGTGAGTTCTCCAGAGCTCATATATGGTCCCTTCTGTCTAGCAAACATTATCCCAGTTGTCATTAGTTTTTTCCCCCACATCTTTCCTTTTTTTGTCTCTAATTTTTTTATTTAGTTTGTATTTTATTAGGGCATTGTCTTAGGACTAAGACATACAGATGGTAAACGGAGAGACTATTTTCCAATAAATGCTTCCTCCTGCTGTTCTCAAGTATCATTTTGTTTCTTACTGAACATATGATCTGATCTCTCAGCCACCCATGGTCCTGTCTGTGTTTTCTTCTCCTAATGACACTTTCTGATATAGCTTCATGAGGGCAAACAGATGGCTAATTAGGGATTGTTAGAATATTCATTATAAATTAGTGGACATAAAAGAACAGAACAGGGATGAGTTTTTAGGGAATTCCTAGTTCTTCATCCCTAGATAGGGGATCTACTGCTGTCTTCATGTGACCTTTGTCATAAGAAAATATTTCTCTAGGTTTAACAGAACCTTTCTCAGATCTTCTGTCAGGTTTCACAAAGGCTTTCTTGGGGTGCCCTTTCTACCTCGAGTTTATTATTCTTGCGTGTTTTGTTGTGAGGTGCATGCAGTCAAAAAGATCACTTAGTACACAATTGATGATAGTACTTGGACATACTGCTAAATGTAAGGGCTTTTGTTTTTTAATTTCTGGCTTGCCATTGACTTTTTCCCCCCATACCATCACTGGGATAACACGCCTCTGTTGTTATATTGTTCTTCATCCATTAAATCAGCCCTGCCTTTGAGCACTTCAGCGTTAAGCTTTTCCTGAGATTGGCTGAAATACTCAATTGTATCAACGTATGCCAAGAAAAACACCCCCATGCCATCCAACAGGCAGACAGACCAGATGTTGAAAAGTAGTTGAAGAAACCTTGTGTTCAAAGTAAAAAAACCAGGAAAGTGGGAAGACCTACATATGTTCTGAATGTTGATAGCAGTCTGGCGAGAGTGCCCAACAACCCTGTGGATTGTAATTTCTAGTCCCTTCCCAACAGCAGCATGAGTTGCACATCAGTACTTTGCTCATGCTAATCCACTCAGAGATTGATAATTCCAGCCGTGTGAGTGCCCACAGTTTTGACCATGTGTACCATCTCCTTTATTGTTTATTGATCTGCAAATCCACCATAGTTCTAAATTCTCATCTAACCAGCAAGATGTCTGGCAATTCTCTTTTACCACTATAAGGCAATATCCAACAAAACACTCTGCATACTTTGACAGCAATAAAGAGGTGATCTTGGACTTTTTGTTTAGCTTTGTTGATATCTATGCCATAGTCAGGACTGTTAAAAGAAAGAGTGGGCAATATGCTTGAAAATTGGTTTCTGTCAACGGTCTTATGATATTCTCAACTCATTATCCTTTAGTATTTATAATCTTGTCACTAGATCCAAATCAGGTAGCTTCAAGTACAAATTGCCAATGAAACAATATTCTTGATGGCTTACTTGCGAGTGCTACATGCATTGCATCCTTCATGGGGAAAAAAGGAAGCACGACATGAACTTCATACGATGGGCAGGAATAGAATGGAATGGAATGGAATGGAATGGAATGGAATGGAATGGAATGGAATGGAATGGAATGGAATGGAATGGAATAGACCAGGTTGGAAGAGACCTTCAGGATCATTGCATCCAACCTATTATTCAACCCACCTAATCAACTAAACCATGCAACCAAGCACCTTATCAAGTCTCCTCCTAAACACCTCCAATGATGGTGACTCCACCACCTCCCCAGGCAGCCCTTTCCAATGGGCAATCACTCTCCACGAGGCAGTCACCTGATCATAGAAGGAAATCAGGTTGGTCAGGCAGGACCCGCCCTTCCCAAATCCATGCTGACTGGGCCTGATCCCTTGGCCATCCTGTAATGGCTGTGTGATGACCTGTTCCATAATCTTGCCTGGTACTGAGGTCAGGCTGACAGGCCTATAATTCCCTAGCTCATCCAACCAGCCCTTCTTGTGGATGGGCACCACGTTGGCCAGCTTGCAGTCTTCTGGGACCTCTCCAGTGAGCCAGGACTGCTGAAAAATGATGGAGAGTGGCTTGGCCAGCTCATCTGCCACCTCTCATCACCTTTGGATGGATTCCATCTGGTCCCATGGACTTGTGAGGATCCAAGCAGCTGAGGACTTCTCTAACTACCTCCTCCTGGAACACAGAGAAACTATACTGCTCCCTGGCTCCATCTGCCAGCTCTGGAGGCCAGTTGTCTGGAAGACATTCTGTCCCGATATTAAAATTTGAGGCAAAGAAGGTGTTAAGTACCTCTGCCTTCTCATCTTTTGTTACTATGTTCCCTTCCGTGTCCACCAAGGAGTGGAGGTTGTCCTTGCCCCTCCTCTTGCTATTAATATATTTACAGAAGGATTTTTTGTTGTCCTTCACAGCAGAGGCCAGTCTAAGCTCTAAGTGTGCTTTTACCTCCCTAATTTTCTTCTTACAAGACCTAGCAACATCCTTAAACATTCTATGGGTTGCCTCCCCTTTCTTTCAAAGATGATACACCCTCTTTTTTCCCCCTTAGTTCTTTTACAAGTTCATTGCCCATCCAGGCTGGCCGTCTGCCCTGGCGGCTCATCTTCCAGCACATTGGCACAGCCTGTTCCTGAGCCTTCAAGAGTTCTTCCTTGAAGTAGGTCCAGCTCTCCTGGACCCCTTTGTTTTTAAGGGCTGTTTCCCAAGGAACCTTCTGAGTTAGTTCCTTGAATAACCTGAAGTCTGCCCTCCAGAAGTCCAGAGTGGAGGTTTTCTTGCTGCTCCTCTTGGCTTGGCTGAATACCGAAAACTCAATGATCTCATGGTCACTGGTGCCTAAACACCCTCCGACCACCACATCACCCACCAGCCCTTCCCTGTTGGTGAAGAGGAGGTCAAGCATAGCCTTACCCCTGGTAGGCTCGTGCAGTACCTGGATAAGAAGCTGTCCTCCATGCACTCTTAAGAACCTCCTAGACTGCCTCCTCTCTGCTGTGCTGAGATCCCAGCAGATATCAGGCAGGTTGAAGTTGCCCATGAGAACAAGGTCTTGCGATCTTGAGACAACATACTGCTTTGTATCAAACATACTGCTTTGCTTTCACCCATGGTTAAGAGTTTGACAATAAAAGTGTAAATCAGGTTTGTGCTGATAGTAAGACTTGTCAATAGCCAGATACCATGAGGCTGTAAACTGGATTCCCAGCGAGAGCAGCACTTTCACAGGAAGAGAAGACAGCCATCTATGTAAATACCTCATTCAGGTGTATAAGGCATCTATTAGTCTTTGTTTTCACAAAACAGCTCATTAAAACAAAATGAGAACAAACCAAAACCAACCAAAAAACCTTGTAGTTTTTATCTGTTTGTCATGCTCTGAATACTTAAACCATTGCAAAAGCTGATAGAAGCAAGAGCTCTAAGAACTGAATATCTAGGCTTTTGAATATCAATACAGGCCGTTTGTACTTCAATTTGTTGGGTCATATTAATTCACATCAGATTTTGTTACACTATAATAGTCTTCAGGAATTTTGCTAAAATTAGACCTGCAAGAAATATTTGATGTGAAATTGCTTAGATCTGAATATGAAAAGTGTCTGCAAATCAGCACATTTTGGGCAATGTTCTGCAATGCCCATGAAAAAAGCTGTCAGAGCTGGGTATAAATATCATTTTGCATTGTCTGAAAGTCTGGAAACATTTACAAGTAAATTATATGGATGCATTTGACTTTGAATGTTTGGGCAGGGAAAAAACTTGCAAGCCTGTTATCCACTTCAAGTTTAACCTCCTCTCAGAAATGGTGGATGAAGATTATTTGGTTTCTTTTCTCCATGGGAATAGTGTCTCGGATTTTTGTGATCTAATCAACAAAAATAAACAAAGAACTATATTATTTTCCTAGGTGGTAGGGACTACAGTATTTCTAAGAGCCATTCAAAATTACAGAAGAATCACAGAATTAACCAGGTTAGAAACGACCTCCAAGATCATCAAGTCCAACCTATCACCCAAGACCAAAAATCAATCATTCTATCTATCTATCTGTCTATCTGTCTATCTGTCTATCTATCTATCTATCTATCTATCTATCTATCTATCTATCTATCTATCTACCTACCACCTGGATGTCAGTCAGCCTGCATTAGAAAAACCAAGACAGTAATGGTTTTCTTTCAACTGTAATGTATCTACCAAAAAAAGGTCAAAGACAGCCCTGCTCTAGGCACAATTCAGTTAGAATGGATAAACTGAATCTGTTCCCTTGTCTGAGGAATTTTAGCACAAGGCATTAGTGATGGGGATGGGTGAGAACAAGGAAACCTTTGGGATAAGTCATGATATTCCAGTCGGAGACTTCAGAGATACATATAAATATTTAGATGTTTTTCCAAAATGCTCTTTGAGCCCTTTGAACTTTTATTCCTACACACAGATGATCATAAGTGAAACTCTTCTTCTGCAAAAGTCTCAGCATGCCTTTAAGGCCAAACACTTCTTGCACTATGAAGAAGTGGAACATGGAAGCAACACATCTTGGGATTCAGGCCAGAGGAAACTGTAGATAGCTCTTTTTTCTTTCTTTTTTTTTTTTTTTTTTCTATTTTTTTTATTGGTTAAAAAAAGGAGAATTACGTAAAATCTGCCTTCCCTCCTGTTAACACTCCCTGGGTCTTCTCAAAGGAGCATATGACTTCTGTGAATGGACAGGTCACGCACTGAGTAATCTTTTGGCTCAGTATTTACAATAGAGGTAATGGATGCTGGCAGGAGAGCACACTGGGAGATCTGTCCCATCTGTTAAGATCTGCTATGGACTCTGTTGGAGATAGCTCGGTGCATTATCTTTCTATGAATCATCATTGCTCCTCTAACTGTGTACAGAATTCAGTTCAGCATAGCTGGTAATGCTTTGGGTACGTGTTAGGTAAGAAAGCTATTTTCTACAGTTCCTGCTCTGTGCTGCTGTCTCATGCATCAGAGTTTTAAAATTCACTCTTACATTATTCCTCTCATCTCAGAGCTGCTGCTACGTTAACTTTCTAGAGGACACTTGCAGCAGAAGAGTGCATTTGTAGCAGTATAGGAAAGGACCTGCAATGTAACAAGTTTTCTTTCTTTTTGTTCTACTTTTATGTGTTTCTGAGCAAATAGAGTCATTCTGAGTGACTTTTCCCCAAGTTTCAACGTACTGGGGTGAATTTGGCCTGAAGACAGAATGTAATATAATGAACAGAATGTGAAATATTAACTTGGAGGTTAATGAAAACTGAATGACCAGTGGAGTTTCTCCAAACACACTTTTAAAATACAAAAAGTGAGTTCTTGCTCTCTGTAATCAGATTATTGGCTAAGGTTCAGGAATCATTTGGCAAAATTATGTAGCTCATTCAAACTAGGTTTACATAATAGCTCATAATGGAGGAAAACTCTGTATCGTGATCAACCTTCAAAATCACCACCAGCCTTCAAAATTCCAAACTAAAGCATAAAGAACCACAGAAACAGATACAGCAATGGCCAGAGAAATACCTTTATTCCCAAACAGCTCAGCTGTAATAAGCAGAGTTCATTGTTTTAAACAAAGGACTTTAACTTTCAGAAGACTGTGATTTTAATAAGCAACATTCACTCTGCTTTGCCTTTGCATAACTCATTTGTTTTCTTAAGAAAGTAAGGGGGTTTATTGTAAATATTAATATATATTGGTTTACAGTTAAAATTTTATGTTCCATCTAGTATTTCTTTATTTGCTAATAAGGAGAATACTTTCATATATAAGTGAAAATAGAACTTGCTTTATGAATTTGAAGGAAAATTCCAAAATTCATTATGTTATATAAAGTTACTGTGCTATAAAATAGCAAATGGTATCTCTTATTTATTAGAATATTTGTCCACATTCACTGTTGGATAGAAATGTCTATGGCTAGAAAGAGAAATTCAAGTAACAGTGCAGGAAAATAATTTTCTAAACCAAATCTGATCTGCTAAAAAAAACCCACCACAAACAAAAAAAGAAGTATGTGGCATGTGCTGGATGCATAGAAAAAAAAATTCATATAAAATAACTTGGTTTTAAGAAACGTTATAAATCAATAGTCAACTTATTTCTGGTCAGTTAGTCCTTCAGACATTTAGAACTAGGATGTTCAAGCTCCTCAGACATTTTATTCATAGCTTGGAGGAGAAAAAACAAATTTTCCTACTATGGTGGTTTGGGCTGGGTGCCCTCTGCTACGTGGTGTACTTCCTGTGTCCAGAAGTCCAGCCCAGTGGGTGGACACAGGAAACCAGGTATCTCCTACCATAATCCTTGCGCCACTATAAAATCTAGCACGGGGTCTACCACCTGGTAACTGGAGGAGACATCTCCCGGACTTGGGCCTGGCTAGGCCCAAGGCCAGGGGAATGGGCAGTCTCAGGTCTGGCCAGCCGAGACTAGCCTAGCAGTTTGGGGGGGGAGGGCGGGGGAAGAATGAGCCCTGGGGGTCTTGGGCCCACCCTCAGGTGGGGATGGGATGCTTCTGGGTCTGCTTTGGGGTTTCTTTTGTCACTGCTTCTGGTTCTTTGTACACATTCACTCTTTCCTCTTTCAACTTTCCATCACTTTTGCAATCCGTTTGTCAGAGTCGTTATTTCTGCAGGTGGTGGGGAGAGGGTCTGCCTCAACCCACGACACCTACTATTCAAATCCAAATCAGTTTCGCAGTTTGAATGGATTCATTATCGAATTGGCGAAACTGAATAAATAGAAATGAGGGGGATGTTCTCTCTGGGGATGTAAAAGAGTCTGTATCACCCATGAGTTTATTGCTTAACATATTCTGTTTTCTTGCGGTGAGGAAGAGACTCCTCCAACTCAGTACCTGAAATCTGTATTTCTTTATTACAATTAACATTAAAACATTTTTTTAATCTGAATTTAAGAGAGATACTTAGGTGACCATAATTTCAAATTAAACAGCTAAAATTTTAAAAGGAGAGCACTGAATAAACCCCATATTTATATGGCAGAAGCATGTTTGCAATTTTTACAGACACTTCTGTTGGCTTTGATAATAAGCAAGTGTTCAAAAATGGTGCTGATGGGTTTGTGTCCACCAGCCTAAAACTTGAGAACTCCCCAGGACTTGCAAACTGTCCATGAGGGTACACCCTGCTTCTAGAAATGGAGAGGGAGAGTGGCCTACAGTATTTTTGTATTAAAAGGAATTACCAGCTTGTGCATTAGGTGTCACTGCTGCCTAATCACTGGGGATGAAATCTCCTGCATGGTGAGCTATGGATAGACCTTGCCCTTTCCCTCCTTTTGTCAAAGGTTCTCTGTGCAGCTCTTCCACAAACGGGATTCATTTGTGTTGGACCAGTAATTTCTTTCAGTTGACAACCATAGGCTAAAAGTATCTGAAGCGTGATGTCTCATAAAGATTTTGGAGAGGCAGAGCACCTCACTGCCTCTGAGGTCTGCACGGAGCTACACAACTCACCTGAGGTTTTATGCAAGAGGAAAAGCATCCCAGTGAGTCAAGAGTTCTTACACCCCATCAAAGAGGCTTAAATTATGCAAGTAATGAAATCGCACTAACCCAAATTACTGATGAGAACATTCACTTCCAGATTAAAATGGACATTTAAGGCCACAGGTTCAGGCTGCAGAAAAAGACAGATACATATAGGAATAGTGTTGTATTGGAAGGTAAATGATTGTGTGCGGGGCAGAGTAGGAAGTTGTTCTGGGTTTGTTCATGAAGCATTAAAGCATTGCTAGGTGTTTTCATTGAAGTGTGTGGTAGTCTCATAATTCATGGTTTTAAAGCTGTTTGAGCTCATATTCGCTGACCTGTTTGGGAGTGAAAGTCACAATCCAGGGTGTAGTTTGTTCCGTAATTCTTCTGCCTGATAACACATATTAAAGCCACTCTTCTCAATGCTAAAAGCTTGTCATTACCTCCTCGATTTCCCCTGAGAGCTGTATTTTCCTGAACTCATTCTGGTTCTTTAATTACATGTATATTGGCTGGTTGAGTTTATGTGATCTTCTGCATTTCTGTGCAGCTCTTCAGCAGAGAAGGTTTGGAAAATTCTTCCTCCTAGCATGCTGCTGTTTAACCAGCAGCTCTCACCTGGGTTCAGGTGAGCTTTTGGAAGTTACTCAGTGTTCACTGCAAATAAGAAACACCAGCCTAAAGTGATTATGTCTGGTAGAATCAGAAGCTGGTGGCAGCTGTGTCTTTGATAGGTTCAGTGCAGGAGAAGAAAACCTATGCAATGTGCGGGGTTTGAAAGAAAATATTTATTTATTTATTCATTCAGGCTAAATCAAAGGACACAGAACATTTTGGCCAAGGAAAGTATGGTAAAATCGTACAATGTGTCATGGATAGTACCTTCTTTCAGTACTGTAAATCCTAAATCCTAAAGGAAAGAGAAATTTGCCAGGGTTTTAGGTAAGATCTGAACACCTTCACACAAAATGAGGTTAACAAATGTCAGAAAGGCTAAAGTCACCTATAAAAGTTTTACCCCATGCATGAAGCATGGTTTATATCTCATATAAACATGGCCCTGCACTGTGGAGCCCCAGAGGAGCTGTGCAGCTTGTTCTCAGTTGAACAAGCTGATGTGATGGTGATAGCAGCAATAGGTTATCTCTACAATTTAGAAGAGTCTTTGTTGACTGGCTGTGTTTGGGGCATGGATCCAAATGTTCTAGGTCTGAAAGTGATGAACCTTTCTCCCATACCAGGGTAAACTCTGCTCACTTGTTTTTCAAAGACTGTATTATTTCCATGGTGGTCTATTGGTACCAGCCATCCCAGCCTATGGCTCTAGTTACACTTTTGCTTTCCTTCAGGTTGTGGCTGTCAAAATCATACACATCCTCCTGGAAAAGTGCTTTTGTCCAGCCAGATCAAATAATTGGCCCTTGTGGCCTCATGGAAGTTAGCCCTGGCCAATTATTTCGAGCCCTTAATAACCTGCTTTAATTTTTGTTCAGCACTGAAGTGGTCAGGCGGTTGGACTAGAGGCTCATTGTAGGTCCCTTCCAACTGGACTACTCTATTCTATATTTAATGCTGTACATCTCACCTATTTTTGAACATCTGCTTTCAGATTAGAGGTGTTGTGCCCTAAAAGCCCCCTTGTGAAAGTTAGTGCCCTTTAATATGTAGCTACAGATCCGAGTTGATCGGAGGAATCCCATGCTTGGCAATCTGATTACCAGTTTTAAAAATTGCATAAGCAGTAAGCTTCTATTTTTAAAATCACAGAATTGCAGCATCACAGAATGTTAAGGGCTGGAAGGGACCTCAAAAGATCACCCAGTCCAACCCCCTGGCAGAGCAGGATCACCTAGAGCAGATCACGTAGGAATGCATCCAGGCAGGTCTTGAATATCTCCAGAGAAGGAGACTCCACAACCCCCCTGGGCAGCCTGTTCCAGTGCTCTGTTAGCCTCACAGAGAAAAAATTTTTGCTCCATGGTAATCAATGAGAGATGAAATCAATGGAAATCATACCCTCTGAAACCTTGGTAGCTTCTCATGCCTATGAAAAATTGGTGCCTTTTTCCCAAGATCTGATCCTGATGAAGCATAAACTCTATTTAAGGATTTCAACAGCAATAACATTTTTTTTTTTGATTGAGCTTTCTTTCTTTCTTTTCTTTTCTTTTCTTTTCTTTTCTTTTCTTTTCTTTTCTTTTCTTTTCTTTTCTTTTCTTTTCTTTTCTTTTCTTTTCTTTTCTTTTCTTTTCTTTTCTTTTCTTTTCTTTTCTTTTCTTTTCTTTTCTTTTCTTTTCCTTTTCTTTCTTTCTTTCTTTCTTTCTTTCTTTCTTTCTTTCTTTCTTTCTTTCTTTCTTTCTTTCTTTCTTTCTTTTTCTTTCTTTCTTTCTTTCTTTCTTTCTTTCTTTCTTTCTTTCTTTCTTTCTTTCTTTCTTTCTTTCTTTCTTTCTTTCTTTCTTTCTTTTTCTTTCTTTCTTTTTCTTTCTTTCTTTCTTTCTTTCTTTCTTTCTTTCTTTCTTTCTTTCTTTCTTTCTTTCTTTCTTTCTTTCTTTTTCTTTCTTTCTTTCTTTTTCTTTTTCCTTTCTTTCTTCCTTTCTTTCTTCCTTTCTTTCTTTCCTTTCTTTCTTTCTTTCTTTCCTTCCTTTCTTTCTTTCTTTCTTTCTTTCTTTCTTTCTTTCTTTCTTTCTTTCTTTCTTTCTTTCTTTCTTTCTTTCTTTCTTTCTTTCTTTCTTTCTTCTTCCTTTCTTCCTTCCTTTTCCTTCCTTCCTTCCTTTCTTTCTTTCTTTCTTTCTTTCTTTCTTTCTTTCTTTCTTTCTTTCTTTCTTTCTTTCTTTCTTTCTTTCTTTCTTTCTTTCTTTCTTTCTTTCTTTCTTTCTTCCTTTCTTTCTTCCTTTCTTTCTTCCTTTCTTTCTTCCTTTCTTTCTTCCTTTCTTTCTTTCTTTCTTTCTTTCTTTCTTTCTTTCTTTCTTTCTTTCTTTCTTTCTTTCTTTCTTTCTTTCTTTCTTTCTTTCTTTCTTTCTTTCTTTCTTTCTTTCTTCTTCTTTCTTCCTTTCTTTCTTTCTTTCTTTCTCTCTGTCTCTCTCTCTCTGTGTCTCTCTCTCTCTCTCCTTTCCACCCAACTGTTATATGTACTTCTCAGCAGTGCAAATGAAGGAAAGATTCTTCCTGTTCCTGTGAGCTAGCTTAAATGCTCAGGGCAAATTCAGGCAAACCTTTTTTTTTTAATGTACAACAGAGTCTGAAAGTGCTTTCAGCCAGGAGAAATGTAAATATCAGAACTTGCTCAATTGCAAAGACTGAAAATAATGTAAATATTTAATGTAGTGCATAACTTTGCAACATATTTATAAGGTGAGCTGACCTCTGAAATTTTCTTTACTGCATAGGACTGAAAAATAGCACCTTTTATCTCATTGGAGTTTAAGGAGAGTGCATTGATTCAGAATACTTTTAAAGTGTAGGTAAACAATTTTCAGGTATTAAATCTTGGCCTTAATGTAGGATGTTATAAAATTGAATGTAACTTTAAGCAGGCCTATTTTTTAATAATGAAAATATGTTTAAATAGGGGGGAGAAGCTGCTATGAAGCAGCAAATATCCGTCCTGTTAGAGTTTTAGAGGTTGTTTTGGCTAACAGAAATCAGGATTTATCAGGCTTGCTGAGGCTGCAAATGGCAATAGCCTGTGTCCTTCTGTCTGAGGGACTAAAGGCCTGGTTGATGGTGAGTTTGGTGTGGGTGTTTCAAACGTGGATTTTGATCAAGTTGAAATCCTTAGACAGAGGTCATTTGTTGTCTTGGCCAGAAAAACAAGAAAGCATTGTGGGAGCTGATGGACTGGACATGAAAGGAGGAGGCTCTTTCCTTGACTCCAGGGAAGGGGTTCACAATCCCATATTCTCAGCAGATTGGTTGACCAGGTTGGAAACTAACCCACATCTTCATGTGAAGAATAAAGAAATGCCTTGTGAGAGTCCTGGTGGCTTGTGGAAGCCAGTAGGTGCAGAGCCTACCTATGCACTGTTTCTGTGGCTGTGACTTGCCTTCTCTGCCTATACCCACTGAAATCCAAACATCCTCACCACCTTCTTCCCCCTCCTTGTTCTGAAGGAGCAGCTTGGGCAGCAGGTGATGCAGCATCAGCCAAGGACACTCCCAAATCCCTGTGAAGCCCAGAGGAGAGATATGTAGAGTGGAGGAGGGGTGTGGGTGGGTAATGGGGAAATCTGCCACCAGTTTGTATGTTCTTTATGCAGTGGGAGCACCTAACATAACACAGTCACACTTGTACCTGCAAAGCTTGATTCACCTTTTACACTGCTAATGCAATAGGTGAGTAAATGGCCAAGTGACAGACTCCAGCTGAGTTGTTCAACAACCTCCCAATGTTGGGGGATGTTTTTCCTTAGGAAACTCCAAGAAGATTGTTATGTCTGGAGAAAATGCTGCTTTTCTTTGCAAACATTTCTCTTTAAGAGAAAAGTGTTTTGAAGGAAAGTTAAAACTCAGCATATTAAGGCTGCCTCAAATGGATGTGTCACTTTTATTGGAATTCTAATTAAATGTAGACTCATAAAAGGGTATACCTTCCCAATTTGAATATGCCTGGCTCTCACATCTATGCAATCCCAAATCTTATGACGACAGATTAATGACTAGGCTGAAAGTCTGTCATAACCTGGTAGGATAAAGCTAATCCAAATCGACTATGTGCCATGATTTTATGACACAAAGTTATTGAAAAGTACAGGAATAATTAAATGGAAATATAATAGAGGAAGCATTTTCTGAGCTCTGGCACTGTGGGCAGAGCCTGCCACCTGATATGGTTGGTTAGAATAGCAGGTCTAGAGCAGTAACACATTTTTATGCTACTTTTAAAAGAAACTGTGGCTCAAGTAGCCCATCACTGAAATTCATTCTAAAAAAAAAGGGTGACAGCTTTGGCAGTTACAAAACAGAGGTGCCTTGTTTAACTGGCTGACACTAATTATAGCTAAGAGCTCTATAAACACAATCCTTTGTTCTCTGGAAGCTGGACAGCATATAATAAAAGTCTGGCATAACAAAAATGTTGCCTATAAATAGGAACTAACTGCACTTGTTTAATTGGACACAGATAAGAAAATAAGCTGAGACCACTTAAGCTTATTTCTGAGTGTCGAAATATATATTATTTCCTTTATTTATAAATGCTATGGCAATATTAATCAAAAGATTAATAACCTTTTATTAATATGAAAATGGCCAAAACTTATGCAAAGGTTTGATGTGCAGTTAGAATATGTATACAATGGGATGTGCAGTATTTGGGCAACTATAACGATTTAACAATTCTATGCAAACCAAGAGGAATATAACAGGAAGAGAATATCCTGGGAGCGAAATGGCGCTCGACAACAGTCGGGGGGGGGGGTAGACTAGACAAGGACTATTATGCCAAAGAGGCAATGAATTAATTACTCACAGCTGGTTGTACCCAAAGTAGGGGTGCTGCTGCTGTGTATTAGAGGCTTTGGGGTGCTCATGCGCCAGGCACGGCTGGTTGCCGGCAGGAATGCCATGCGGTCTCGATGGCTGGTCTGGCTTCAGTGGACGGTGGGCTGTTAATGACACTATCTGAAGGGGGCTTGCTTTGTCCTGGGGAAACTAAGGCACAGCAAAATTCTGGTCACAAGGGTAAGCAGGCTTGGCTCCAACTACTAAGCTTGTGGCTTATCTCATAGCTTGCGGTATCTATGCTCGTAGCTTTATCCCAGGCACTGGACTGGGCAACTCGAGGCTGTGCAACTAAAGGCATCTTCAAGCCAGACAAGGTCCAAGCAGGTTCAAGCACGCAAGGCTTGAACAAGGGTTAAGCAAAGGTTGAGCAAGGCACGGGCAAAGGCAAAAGCAAGGCACAGGCTACTAGAAATCAGCCTGTATATAAATCTTGCCCAAGATTCAATTGGGCCAATAGGGCAACTGAAACCAGCACATAGTTACCCAGTGAGAAGGGGCTCTGCCAGGCTGTGCCAGAACACATGCCCTTACCATAGATACAGGGTTGTTTACGCATGGTCCTGGCCCCTTTGTTCCTTTTCCTGCATTACCCTAGCTTTCTGCAGGAAGGAGGGGGGACCATGTCTAGACACTTCAGGGCCTGTCTGGATTTGTGCTGGGGCCATTTGGCTCTACCATGACACTGTGGGTTTCTCTTTTAATTCAACAATGCTATCAAAACAGTCTTTGGAGTACCTCCACCTGTTGCTTTCTGTGATGCTACTTATGTACAGGATCAGCTGTGCACTGATGCAAGCTAGTCAGCCTCATAAACTCAAGGTAACGATTTTGGTCCAAATCCCTGTCTGCTTTAGACTGGCTATAGGTACAGTGTGGATGATTCATCTAATAATGACCAAAATCAGGGACAGTGTAGTCATGTCAGCATTATATTCTGCTTGAGCAAATACATCCTAGTAAGATAAAGAAGCTGAACTCACAGCATACATTTGGTTTCGGGACAGAGATAGGATCCTTGCACAGGCTTTTTGCCCCTCCATGCTGTCATACCAGCTTGGGGTTGTTTAGCCTGGAGAGGAGGAGGCTCAGGGAGACCTTATCGCTGTCTACAACTACCTGAAATGTGGTTGTAGCCAGGTGGGGGTTGGTCTCTTCTCCCAGGAAACCAGCAACAGAACAGGAGGACACAGTCTCAAGCTGTGCCAGAGGAGGTTTAGGCTGGATGTTAGGAAGAAATTCTTCACAGAAAGAGAGATTGGTCATTGGAATGTGCTGCCCAGGGAGGTGGTGGAGTCACCATCACTGGAAATGTTTAAGAAGAGACTGGATGAGGCACTTAGTGCCATGGTTTGGTTAATTAGATGGTGTTGGGTGATAGGTTGGACTTGATGATCTCGAAGATCTTTTCCATCCTGGTTAACTCTGTAAACTACAAATTCTGTTAGTTTAGTTAATGCTAGCTGGATTTGCCTGCTGTGTGCCTTTCCATTGCACACAGGAGATGTATGCTAAGTGTTGTCACTTTCTTGGATGTGAGAGTGGTCAACTATAGCTGTCTATTGGTATAGAGACAAGAGTTTAAGGAATAGATTAGTTAATGACAACTATTCTATAAACTACAGGTGAGATTCTTCTCCACTGTCTTGTGTGTCCGAAACCTACAGAAAACTCATCCATGCTATCTATCCAGACCTCTCTGTAGTTGGTGGAGCAAGTGGTGCTCACCACAGGTGTAGCAGACATCTATCCTGTGTTGTGTTGCTATTGTTTTTCAGTCACTTGGAAATGTCTCAAGTACTGTAGGTGCAACATGCTTTGTCATTACTTTACACACTGTGACATCGGGCCTTAATAAATTTCAAATATTTTAGTACAAGTAATACTTTAATTATTGCCATACTTACTATGAGTGCAGAACCAAAGAAACAATCCAAAGGGTAGAGGAGTTCTGGTTTGCATTTATAAATACGTGTCCTGCATACATGAAGTTTGTCTGGGACAAGTGAGAGAGGTGCAAGCAGAAGAGGCTGAAGTGGTATATGAGCCTCCCTTGGCAGGTGCTGAGGCACTGCAGTGCTGAGCACAGCATGAGCACTGGTAGAGCAGGATGCACTCTGCCCATGAGGCCAATGTTTCATCCCCAAATGTGAAGAGAAAAGTGTGCTTCTCCCATTCATCCTTGAAAGGCTGAACTTAACAAGTTCTTACCACTTCTGCAGAAAAGCTAACTGTAAGTCACCGTGGAACACTTCCCTTCCTGAAACCCACTGCTCATTTCTCTGTGTTTTGGAAATCCATCTGCTGATCTTGGTGGTGGTGGTATGGTACTGCAGAAGCATATCAGTGGGCACTAAGCACCTTGGACATGGTGGCATTTAGAGATGTGAAAAAAGGTAGCTGTGGGCTGTGGGACCCTTAGGGGTCAGTTTACCAAGTGTGGTTTTCATTTGTCCTTTTATTCCAAAACCCATCCTATAGGCCAACCTGTACTTTAATAATTTGGGGCAATGCATTGAGATTCCTGGCCTGCATCAGAAATAGTGTGGCCATCAGGAGCAGGGAAGTCATTCTGCCCCTGTATTCAGCACTGGTTAGGCCACACCTTATGTACTGTGTGCAGTTCTGGGCTCCTCAATTTAAGAAGGACATTGAGATACTTGAAGGTGCCTGGAGAAGGGCAACGAGGCTGGGGAGAGGTCTTGAGCACAAGCCCTATGGAGAGAGACTGAAAGGAGGCTGTAGACAGGTGGGAGTTGGTCTGTTCTCCCAGGCAACTACTGGCAGAACAAGAGGACACAGTCTCAAGCTGCACCAGGGGAAGTTTAGGCTCCAGGTGAGGAGAAAGTTCTTCACTGAAAGAGTAATTGGCCAGGGGAATGTGCTGCCCAGGGAGGTGGAGTTGCCTGGAGGCGTTCAAAAAAGGATTGGATGTGGCACTTGGAGCCATGGTTTAATTGTCATGAGGTGTTAGGTATTAGGTAATAGGTTGGACTTGATAATCTCTGAGGTCTTTTCCAACGTGCTTGATTCTGTGATTCTGTGAGCAGCACGGACTTCCATCATCCGAGTCATATCGACATGTCATATCGGCACGTCATATCGGCACCAGTTGTGAGTTCAGTAACAGGGCTGCTGACACCACTGCTCACATCGGCAGGAATCTGCTTTCCTTCAGCTTCTGCTTTCTGCCTCCCCACCAACCCTGCCACGGATGCTTTCCCTCCGCTGTGCGCTGAGGAGCCGACCCCAAAGCCCGGCGGAAGAGGGTCGGGTCGGCAGCCAGCCGAGCGCGGCTAGATGTGCCGGGGAGCGGCGGTGCGGGGAGCGGCGGGCCCGGGGCCCTCTAGAGGGAGCTATCCGCTGAGGAATGGCGCTCCACGCAGGGTAGGACCGAAGGCGCCTTCTCTCCCGGCTCTCATCCTGTCTTTTAGGAACTGAAGGTGGCCGACCCTGCGGTGAGCCTGCACGTGCCGAGCGCAGCCACGGAGCCCTACGATCCCGTGTGTGCACTGCCATGCACCCTGACCGTCCCAAAGTAGAGGTTATCCACATGTCTTTAGTTCTTTGCCCGAATGTGAGACTTGCAGCGCGCTCCACATAAAGGCTGATCGGAGACGGCGTTTGAGTGAAAATGATGGCTGTGGGGTTCCAGTGCTGGAGCAGATGGGTCAGAGATAGCGTTAGCAAGGGAACACAGCGGGGTGTGCGTAGCAGCTCACACATCTTGCACATTTGGAGCATGACACGCAAGGTGAAAGGCCAAGTGGCTTCAATTACAGCTGCAGGAGTACAACTGGAGCAGGACAGGCAGCCTGAGTGCGTTCCTGGGACCAGAAAATGTGATTGTATTGCTAGGAATGAATGTGGACAAAGCTATTTAATCAGCTGGGGGTTTTGTTTGTTTGTTTTTCTTAAATAACTCTGTATTCCGAGTGGGTTTCTATGCTTTTGCAATTACTGTATACTTAAATTACCAGATATATCTCTCTTTTCAGCAGATGCTTTACCAAGTTTTCAAATAATGTTTACAGATGTTTAGCTTTTTAAAGGTACTTACTGCAGAGCAATAACAAAGTTTAAGGATCATTTTATAATAAAACACAGCCAAACCAGGTAGCTTACTCTTAGAAAAGCTGAAATAACTGAAGCAGTGGGAGCTAAGCAGCTCCCAAAAAGTTTGCCAGTTAGAGCACATGGAAATAAACATGAAGTGTTATGTGCCTTTCCTATATTATTGAGTAGTATATTTAAAGCCTCCATTTTTGCCCTGGAGTTGCAAAGAACCATTCACCATGCTGCCAATTGGAAATACGACCATTCCCTTTAAAGTGGCACCTGTAAATTAAAAATTAAGTAGAAAATCAAATTGAAAAGAGAAAATTCATTAAACTGAAATAAACCCAAGGGAATGAGTGCACGAGAAAGCATAGGGCAAGAGCTCGTTTGCTGGAGAATTTCTGGCCTCCCCATGTAGTTTCGAGTTCGACATTTCTGAATGATATAAATACTTAGAAGTTCTGGGTATTTTCAATTACTATTGTTAGACAGAAAACAAGCTCCGGTTTCTTCAACCCTTATTTTGTTGAATGTGTCTGAGTCATAGGAAAAGTCATTCCATCATGTCTAGAGACTGTTTTTATTCAGAGCACTTGTCAGGGAAAAAAAAAATAAACAAGTATTAGTTCCTGCCACCATTCATTTTGGGGTAGTTACAACCAATATAATTAGGTCTCAGATTTTTTTTTTTTATTTAATTTGATTTTATTTTTAAAGTCTGAATGAAAAGATATAAGATTATGTGTGTCAGTTGCTGAGCATTTGGCATGAACAGCTTTTCCAACACTTGCTCTGGTTATTATAAGGTTCGACTTGTAAATGACCGCATTCAGCGGCAAACCTGTCAGGTTGGAGAGCTTTTCATTAAATGCTTGATCCAAAAATTTTTAATCAGTGCACAAATAAAACAAATTATTAAAGCACTGCATCAGCTGCACTCTGTGTAATTGGGATGAACGGGGTGATGTAACTGGTGGGGAACAGCACGAGCATTCTTAACAGAAGGCCTGGAGCTACAGAACTTGTTACCACTAGAGATGAAACAGGGCCTGAGTTGTAACCTGTACCTTGAAAATGGTAAGATGCACCTATTAAAGACATTCCCAAATAACCTGGTGATAAATCATGTACATTGCACAGCTTTATTGGAGAAGTTCGGGAGGGATAGCCTCCTAGAATACCCTGTGTTTGTGAAATGACACTGGGTGGAGCATGTGCTGAAAACACAGCAGATTCTATTTGTGAAAGGAAAAATGAGTGGTTTATGTTCTCTAGTTCTTACTGCTGTTCTTTTTGTTAGATGAAGGTCAGTCTGTACTGTACTACTTCAGGAATTTATCTAATGAAAACTATTTTGTGACTTCAGTGCATTAATCAGGAGTACCAGTTATAATTGGTGAAATCAATGGACCCACTCTGACTTCTGTAGTTGAGGCTCTGATCCAAGTATTATTAACATGTTAGCTTAAACCCAGCATTTCTTTTATCTAGTCTGGTTAGTGAAATTTCTGAACATTTCTGAAAATTTCTGAAATTTCTGAAAATTTCAGAAAAGCAACAAGATGTTACAATTAGGCTAACAATTAAAAGAGAGCTCACTTACCCATACCCAGACTGAAAAACACCACCATATAACAATCAGACACAGCGTTACTCTGCACTTCCTAGCACACTTTTTTTTCTGGGCGATTTTTTTTGACATGTATATCTAGGCTAAAATACAACATTTCAGCATTTAATAGTTGTGAGGGGGTTGTGGGGTTTT
The DNA here is from genome assembly GCA_033816785.1 of Picus viridis. NCBI lineage: Eukaryota > Metazoa > Chordata > Aves > Piciformes > Picidae > Picus > Picus viridis. Next base: position 7,354,055 of record CM066574.1, on the reverse strand, counting down.
TTGGTGGGGTTTTGTTTTCCTTTCCTTTTTCCCCCTGTCTTTGAATAAATTAATTTAGGAATGCTAACACAAAAGTGGGGAGTTACATTTTGCTCTGAAGGCTGCAATAAAGATAATGTTTCATGGCTGAAAAGTCTGCCCTACATCACCCTATCAGCAGCTGAGAAAGAGACTGCTGCCTGCAGGTTTGTGTGCTTGAAGTCAGAGGCTGAGGTAGATCAGTGAGAATTTTCATCATCAAGCTCAGGAATCAAACATTGTCTCCATGCGAATCACCAGAGATTTTATTTGCCGTTTTCAGAGGAGCCAGAATTTTGCTTTAAAGCATTTGATTTGGCAGCAGCAAGGGATCCCAGCATCTGTGTATCACACAGGGCTTACAAACCAACCAAATGCCTGTGGGCTTCATGGTGGACTCTGCATACACATTTTTGCACGTTTTTTGTCTTCAGTTTCAAATATGGCAGATGCAGAGAAACTCATGCTCTGCTTCTGATTCAGAGACTCACAAGCTGTGAAACAATAGGAGGAGAAATATATCCTGAAAATGCAGGATCTGTTGATTCTTGTGACAAAAGCTTGATGCAACAAACAGATCTGCCTCTTGGTCTCTGGAAACGTGTTCGTTAATGCTCACCACACAGGAAGGCACCAAAGAGAAAGGAAAGCAATTTTTGGTCAAAAATCTTCCAACTCACAAACTTTAATTCTGTTATAGCTGCTAGGCTTTGGTGGTGCCTCCCTGCAGGGTGTGGGACGTAGAACTGTTGCAGCACCTGGGCAGGAATGGTGCTGGGATTTTTTTTTGGGTGTCTTTGGCAAATGTGCCTTTGAATACTCTATAGGATGAGGGGATTAAGAGGCTTATTAATTGCTTTAAGATGGAAGCTGGTTTAGATACAGTGCCTTGGGCCACAGGCAGCCCCACGTGTAGCTGCACAGCCTCAGCTGGCTCTGTGAGTCCCCACCCTGATGGAGGTTCTGTCCCTGAACCACTACGCCTTTCTGAACTGCTGTGGGGACAGAGGATGTGACTGATGTAATTTCCCCTCCCTTTTAGTCTTTGCTGGTGCTGTGCCTTTAAAATAAAATATGTACTTTCATTATTTTTTTTTCCATTTTTTAAAATTTTATCCCTTCCCTTTGGAACAGCAATTTATATCCTGTGTGCCTTATCTCAGGTGAGATAAAAATAGTGGCTTCACTCCACCAGCATAATCAGTTGTGTTAATATCTCTGATTGTAGGCTTGGCTCGGAGTTTACATTACCCCATACAGGCTCTGCCTGTGCAGGCACAGTCTATAGATACTTTTTAAAACCACCATTAAAAACAAAAAAATAGTCTGCATGATGAGATAGTAGGTTTTCAAGAGTTGTTTTAAAACAACAACCACAACAAAAACCTGAAGATGTTTTCCTTCAGCTTACAGTAGTCTTTAAAATGTATGTCAAAATGAACTTAGTATGTTTTGTCTCATTTCTGGATTGTTTTTTTAAACACACTCGAAGTACAAATTAGTGTATATATACACTGGAAAGAGTTTCCAGTTGCAGTGTGAAAAACTGAAATGTGTTTCTCTATAAACAGTAAAAATAAAAGTAGATGCAGGCATTCACCCTCTTTGAAGAAGGATGACTTTGGTGGGGCTGAGTGTCTAATAATATCTCCTTAAGCTCTGATCACTTGTGTTTCTTCTCTGATTCCCTGAACATGTCTCCACGTAGTACATCTCACGGTTTTCCTGGCTGTTTTCTGTTCTACTTTCAAGCCCAATGCTTCCAAAAGAAATTAAACTCCTTAGGAAATGCTTAGCTCCCCGTTCCAAAATTACTCCTGTCCAGAATCCTTCCCTTCTAGAAATATTCAATGCCAACAGCTTTCTAGACAAACTTTCTCTTTGTAATCTCATTCCTGAGTCATCAACAGTTTCAGCATTTATCTGTGTGCATATTTTAGTAACTCAAAGCACTTCTTCACCGTCTCTGATTGTCTTACCTGGTGTGTCCTGTACGTCCTCCCCAGTGGGGGAAAACTGGGATGAGTCAGCAATTCATAGTTAAACTCCTATTAGCATCACAGAGTCTAGGATTTCGGTGTAAGTCTTTTTCCTCATGTGTTTCCAGCAGGCTTTTTGCCATCTCTTAAGGCTTTCCACAAATAATTTGATGTCTCAATCAGTTGCAATGGCTTTCTTTTGTTATGCTGTCCTGCACAAATAAGCTCTTACATTTCTGTATTTTCTCCAGCATTGTTACTAAAGAAAGCCATCTCTATTGCTGTCTGGCCATTTTATTTCCCTTCTAACCCTGTGATCTTTACAGCGCTGTTTATTTCGTGCTGCCCTGTGCTGAGTGTCATTGGATCTTCTGGCAAGAGTTGTGTCAGTTTTCTCTCTTGACATGAGCTGTTTATTTTCACTACTAAAACAATGTTTGAAACTGCTTGAAATTACAGCTTCAGAAAAATAAGTTATCTCTTTTTCCTCAATGCACCTATATTTCCTAAAAGTGTTTCTAATCAACCTTGCTCTAGCTGAATGATTTTTAGTGGTGCTGTTGGCTTAAAAAAGCTAGGTATCTATCTATCTATCTATCTATCTATCTATCTATCTATCTATCTATCTATCCATCCATCCATCCATCCAACCATCCATCCTGGATGCTTAATTGCATTAATCTTTTCTAGCAGCAGAGAATATGAAAAGCTGGTTTATTCCCCATTCTGGTTTCTCTTCAAGGTCTGGGCTATACTTGTGGCCACGATGGGTACTCTGTGCCTGATCCATATGGCAGTTATTCATGAATAATTGCCTGGAATTTAAGGTGCACTTTTATTGAGTTGGAAAGATCAGATTTAATTTCTGTGCTTCTCTGTCATTCACTCATAGAGAGCTCCATCCACTCATGCTTCTTTGTAATTTATTGACGGGCCCTTGTGATGCCAAATATACTGAGAATTTCCATGACTTTCAAAAGGAGGAGTTAATTGACCGTATCATTCTGTAAGTCCAACTTGAAACATCTTTTTTATTTGCATAACATGTTAATTCAGTTCCTAATCATAGAATCAAAAAGTTGGAAACGACCTCAGAGATCATCAAGTCCAACCTATCACCCAACACCTCATGACTAGCTAAACCACGGCTTAAAATGCCACGTCCAATCCCTTTTGAGCACCTCCAGGGACGGTGACTGCTATTAGCTGAAGTTCAGTGTCATATGAACAAGTGTCATATTTGTAACTTTGTGTAAAGTACAGGAAAAGCCCTCCTTGGAGCCTCGACTGCATTTCATGTGCCTTGATTTTAGAAACTTTTCAATTTGCTCACCTTGAATATTGCATTGCAAATATAACTGTCTATAGAGTATACAGTGTGCTGCTTGGTCCATGAGGGAAGGGGGAGGAGAAGAGGAAATCAGGATTCATGCCACGTACAGTATCTATTGTCCTACTTCTCCATTTTCTGTCACTTTCATATGTAATTTCTTCTTTTTCATAGTAGTGTGCTTGGAGACAAACTTGGTGCATTGCAAAATAAAATACACAACTTGCAAATACTTATTTATCTTATTTTCTTGCATTATCACCGAAGATTAATAAATGTCTCCATTTCAGAAATGAAGATGCTTGAATGTTTTTACTTTTCTTCAACCAAAGAATAAAAAAGTGCAGAAGAGACTTGCAAAAGGAACAAGTAAACCACTGAGAAAAAGATGAAGGTAAAACTGTCATTATTTTTCAGTGTCAAATATGGAACTTGCTTCGAAAATTCAATCTGGAACTCATCTACCTACAAGTTTTGTAAATGTTTGGGGTTGGGTTTTTTGTTGTTGTTGTTGTGTTGTTTGTTTGTTTTTCTTGTAGGAGTAACAAGGAGAGGCATTAATGGCCAAGTCTCAAGTCTCCAAAGTATTTTGCTGTAATTTTTTTCCAATATAGTCACTTATTTGACCCTGCTACATTTTAGTGATTGATTGCAGACATGGGATGAAATGTTTGCCCTGCTGAATCTATGGGAGTTTTCCTATTGACTTCAGTGAAGCCAGGATTTTACCCGTGGATTTAGAGCAGCAACATGCAACAAACTGATCCTGTACTTCAGCTGAAATAAATCCCATGGTACACTCTGTGTTACAGGAACAACAACAAAAAAAAGCTATACCTTTTCACAGGATCACAGAGGATGTTAGGGGTTGGAAGGAACCTCCAGAGATCATTGAGCCCAACCCCCCTGTCAGATCAGGTCCATAGAATCTAGTGCAGGTAGCACAGGAATGCATCCAGATGGGTCTTGAAAGTTTCCACAGAAGGAGACTCCACAACCCCTCTGGCGAGCCTATTCCAGTGCTCTGTGACCCTCACAGTGAAGAAGTTCTTCCTCACGTTGAGGTGGGACATCCTGTATTGTATTTTATATCCATTGCCCCTTGTCCTCTCACAGGGTGCAACTGAGCAGAGCCTGTCCCCTCCCTCTTGACTCCCAGTCCTCAGAGATTTATAAACAGTTATTAAATCCCCTCTCAGTCTTCTCTTCTGCAGACTAAACAGCCCCAGGTCTCTCAGCTTCTCCTCATAGGGCAGTGCTCCAGTCCCTTCATCATCCCAGTAGCTCTCTGTTGGACTCTCCCAAGTAGATCCCTGTCCTTCTTTCCTAAAAACAGTTTTGTGCATGTGCAAGCTTTTGACTAAATCAGTGTTTTTTTGCACCTGTTGGGGTAAAAGCAACAAAAAAGTCAAGCTGCTGTTGTTGCTTTGGTATGTGTATCTAATTTTATAATGCATCCTGCAGTAGCTCATCCTAAATTAAAAATGGGAAGTTAAAGTGGGTTTGGTTTTTTTCTCATCCACCAGTAATATAATCTCTGTGTCACATGTGAAAGCACCGTGTAATTTATACAGTCATGATGTCAGCAGTAGATTATGTAAGTTCTTAGTGGCAGAGGAGGTTTGATAGTGCAGGCTGATTTTTGGTTTACTTAATGTAATATTTTGGTAATTTTCTTCTTAAAAAAAGAAGATGAAGAAGAGCATTTTTAACACTTGGGTTGGTTTGGCTTTTTATCTCTCCCTCATAGGGTCGCTTTTTTAATGTGTCTAAACCAAATCACACTGAAATAAGGCATTACTGACTTTCTTTCCTGACACTTGTATGAAATGCTGCCAGTGCTGCATTGCTGCTGTGTTTTTTCCGGCTGCACAGTCACAATTATGAACTTTGCAATTAGGTGGGAACTACTGGAGTTATTCCTTATCTCCACCTCAGCTTTTTGGCCAGAAATTAAGGCAGCAATTTGACTCTCCCTGCACAAAGTCCAGCTAAGAAGGCTATGCAGAGAACTTACAGGGGTTGTAAATCCCCAAATTATGAGAAATCTCTGTCACAACCCCACTGCAGCCCTCACCTGTTGGCTGGAAAATGAGCCTGTGACAGTCTACACCCTTACTCTTTTGTCAGCATAACTTGACTTTCAGTAACACATCTTTGTTAGGACAGTTTATGTATTTCCCATTGACTCATGGATTTACCAAGAGGAGATCCTGTCTGACTAATCTGATAGCCTTCTATGAAATTATGACCAAATGGGTAGACAAGGGGAGAGCAGTGGGTATCATATATCTTGACTTCAGTAAAGCTTTTGATACCATCTCCCATAACATCCTCGTAGAAAAGCTCAGGAGACGTGGCATAGATGGCTGGTCAGTGAGGTGGATTGAAAACTGACTCAACAACAGAGTTCAGAGGGTCTTCATCAGTGGGACAGAGTCAGCTTGGACACCTGTGGCCAGTGGTGTTCGCCAGGCATCAGTACTGGGTCCAATTTTGTTCAATATCTTTATCAATGATCTGGATGAGGGGATTGAGATTACCCTTAGCAAGTTCTCTGACGATACAAAACTGGTGGGGTGGCTGACACCCCACTGGGCTGTGCTGCCATCCAACGAGATCTGGACAGGCTGGAGAGCTGGGTGCAGGCAAACCTCGTGAAGTTCAATAAGGACAAGTGCAGAGTCCTGCATCTGGGGAGGAATAACAGCAGGCACCAATACAGGTTAGGGGCTGCCCTGCTGGAAAGCAGCTCTGCGAAGAAAGACCTTGGAATGCTGGTGGACAGCAAGTTCTGCATGGGACAACAATGTGCCCTTGTGGCCATGAGAGCCAAAGGTATCCTGGGATGCATCCAGAAGGGTGTGTCCAGCAGGCCTAGGGAAATTCTTCTACCTCTCTACTCTGCCCTGGTGAGACCACACCTGGAATATTACATCCAGTTTTGGGCTCCCCAGTTCAAGAGAGACAGAGAACAGCTGGAGAGAATCCAACAGAGAACCACAAGGATGACCAGGGGACTTGAGCACCTCCCCTATGAAGAGAGACTGAGATCCCTGGGGCTGTTCAGTCTTGAGAAGAGAAGACTAAGAGAGGATCTCATCAGTGTGCACAAGGATCTGAGGGGTGGGTGTCAAATGGATGGAGACAAGCTTTTTTTGGTGGTGCACAGAAATAAGACAAGGAACCACAGGTTCAAACTTGAACATTGAAGATTTCATCTCAACA